>BMAF01000003.1:31378629-31476129 GCA_014132575.2 Gasterosteus nipponicus
GTTACGTATTGCTAAAGATATAATATTAAATACTAACAAATTGTATCACTTGTAGAGCCATTGTACTTATAATGGCTCAAGTTGTGTTGCTTTATCTCTGGTCTCTCCTCGCTCCTCCGGTGTCGCTCTTTTCTGTGTTTTCATGTAGCAGCAGAGTGACTTCTTGTTGTGAGCTTTACCCAGCATGCAGTTCGTCGGGGTCATTTTTATAAATGTACAATTATTAGTGTTACAAGTTGTGTGTGTGTGTGTCACCAGCTGTTGTGTGGTGGTGTTTTACCTGTTAAAGAGTCTTTGTTTGGGCTTATTCATTGTAGTTATTAAGTTAGAACCTCAAGATTCCGCCGCCTGCCGAAGAGCAACGCCGGTTAATTCATCCTGTACGGAAACCTTCTACACCGTTTGAACCGGTATGCTGTCAAATCATGGCCACGCGTCGGTGGATCAATCACCGTTTGATCAGATCGATCGCAGTGAAGACCACCGGCTAGATGACGATGACGATGACGAATGATGACGTTGATGATGACGAAGTGGGGCACAGAATTCTGAAGCTCGTTTTGCTTTGATCACCAACACATTTCACCTTTTCACACAAAGGTCACAACTTCAGCGGAGAGCGTGTGTGTGTGTTTGAGTGTGTGTAGCTTGTGTGTCTATTAGTGTGTCATGTTTCTCAGAGGCATGTTTCCCTGTGTGTGTGTGTGTGTGTGTGTGTGTCTCTCTACTGGCTCCCAGTGGGTGGAGCAGAGTTCCTGACCCCGTTTCCTGCTGCTGTTGTTGTTGACGGAGGGACGTTGGGGCCCCGCGGGGCCCCGTGGCCCCTCGGGGGACGGGCCTCTGGCCCCGGAGGAGCTTCCTGCCTCACCACGACCCCTCGGACTCAGTGTCTCTGGCCCCTGTTGTCACGGCAACAGCTGGATGCCGTTGTTGTGTCGCGATCGTGTGGGACAAGCAGTTAATCTTCATAAACGATCATTCATTCATAAACAGCGTGAACATTACGCAGGAAAAGATAAGAGGTCAAAATAAAACTGAATAAGTGAAGTGACATCCGGCAGTATTTTTGATTGGATTGATGATCATCTCGCCCCGCGTCTCGGCTCTAGGTGGACGTCGTCGTGCGAGTCGTCAGACGCCGTGCCAGGGGAGAGCGGCGCCCCGCCTCCTCCGGCCCCCCGTCACATGACCTACGACCTGGACGACCTGGACGTGGCCTGGCTGGAGCTCGTGAACCTGGAGTTCACACAGATGGGTGAGCGTATGTACATGTACACGTGTGCATAAATTGTCTCGTGTTTTCATTCAAGTCTAAAAACTCAACATTCCACAGCTCACTTTTTCTTTTTCATCAACACATCTTTTTTTTGAGCTGCTAAAAACACAAACACACACAAACACACACACAGACAGACACACACACACACACACAAACACACACACAGACAGACACACACACACACACACAAAACACACACACAGACAGACACACACAGACAGACACACAGACACACAGACAGACACACAAACACACAGACACACACACACAGACAGACACACAGACAGACACACAGACAGACAGACAGACAGACACACACACAGACAGACAGACACACACACAGACAGACACACAGACACACAGACAGACAGACAGACACACAGACAGACACACAAACACACAGACACACACACACAGACAGACACACAGACAGACACACAGACAGACAGACAGACACACACAAACACACACACAGACAGACACACAGACACAGACAGACAGACAGACAGACAGACAGACACACACACACTGGCTCTTGCAGGGTTTTTTTCTCATAACCCTTCAATGCAAAAACAAACAGAAGTCTCGTCATGACTCCGATGACTCAGCATCGGTTGTGTAAATGTCAGTCAGGTTAATATCTAACTAATATCAAACTCGACTCCACTTCTCTCTGTGAGACACAAACATCCAGAGATTGTGTCCAAGCGAAAGCATGAAGTGACCTGTGCACATTTAATCTGACTTTTTTCCGTTTTATTAAGACTTAAAGGCAGGTTTGCTGCCTCGATGTTTAATGTCTATTCTGCACAAGAATGTCGTCTCTTACCGTTAAATCACAGATTCCATTGTTTTTAATTTTTTATTTTACTCAGCTTTGTAGTGTCTCTGTCGTCAACTGCACACACACGTCTTCCCCCACAGACCTGTGTGAGGCAAAGGGAAATCTGCGAGCATTTCTAATTAAAGAAACTGGAATAGTAAATTGTCTTGACTCATTCCCGAGCAGCTTATCCTCGTCGATAACAAGGACGTAATAGAAGGCGCCCCTGAGTGTGGACCCTGTTTTTAATTGCCCAGCATTCCCTTGAAGCACGTCATTCAACATCTTTTAAAATAAAGTTTGGCCCCCCAGCGCTGCCGGAGCTGGACGAGCTGACGATGGAGAGCGTCCTGGTGGAGCTGGAGAGCGCCTGCGAGGTGAAGATGCTGCAGGCCATCGAGGCGGAGGAGGGCCTGGGCATCGAGTACGACGAGGACGTGGTGTGTGACGTGTGCCGCTCACCGGAGGGGGAGGACGGCAACGAGATGGTCTTCTGCGACAAGTGTAACGTCTGCGTCCATCAGGTCTGCGTTCTGTGCGGTGACCAGCAGGGGGCGACTCCTCTGCTCCCATAGACGTCTATGAGGAAATGACTCTACTTCTCTGTAGTGACCAGCAGGGGGCGACTCCTCTGCTCCCATAGACGTCTATGAGGAAATGACTCTACTTCTCTGTAGTGACCAGCAGGGGGCGACTCCTCTGCTCCCATAGACGTCTATGAGGAAATGACTCTACTTCTCTGTAGTGACCAGCAGAGGGCGACTCCTCTGGTCCTATAGACGTCTATGAGGAAATGACTCTACTGTAGTGACCAGCAGGGGGGCGATGCTCCCATAGACGTCTATGAGAAAATGACTCTACTTCTCTGTAGTGACCAGCAGGGGCGACTCCTCTGCTCCCATAGACGTCTATGAGGAAATGACTCTACTTCTCTGTAGTGACCAGCAGGGGGCGACTCCTCTGCTCCCATAGACGTCTCTACTTCTCTGTAGTGACCAGCAGGGGGCGACTCCTCTGCTCCCATAGACGTCTATGAGAAAACGACTCTACTTCTCTCTTGATTTATTCCCTCAGTAAACGTTATAAAGATGAGTTTATGGTCTCAGTCTCTAGTTTCAAGTCTTCTCCAATACAGGATGATGCTCATTTAGTGTCAAACAGACTCCTTCAATGATTGAGGGATCTGGAGACACTCATTGGTTAGATGGATAAGCAGAATGATGAGAGCACCATTCCCTGCTGCCCCCCCTTCCCATCTCGTAGGCGTGTTACGGCATCCTGAAGGTGCCCCAGGGCAACTGGCTGTGTCGGACCTGCGCCCTCGGCGTCCAGCCTAAATGTCTGCTGTGCCCCAAGAGGGGGGGGGCCCTCAAGCCCACCCGCAGTGGAACCAAGTGGGTCCACGTCAGCTGTGCCTTATGGATCCCCGAGGTGAGAGCCGACACAACGCGACGCTCTCATACCTGCCGCCCCCTCTTCCTCTTCCTCTTCCTCCCTCTCAGGGTTTTTGACTTTTGAGAGTCTGCAGGGGATTTAACCCCCGCCCCGTTTTTGGTATCGCTTCATCTGAGAGAAAGCCAGCCGGCTAAGGGGCTAAGAGGACGGGGGGGACTTTTGGCAGCTCGAACCTTTTTACTTTCTAATTGGCTTCTGTCACCCTTGATTGGGCTAATTGTTTTCATTGCTCCGTTCGCTTTTGTTTCCTCTTCCTACCGGGGCGGTGTGTGTGTCTTTGTGTGCGTGTGCGTGTGTGTCTTGGTGTGTGTGTGTGTGTGTGTGTGTGTGTGTGTGTGTGTGTGTGTGTAAAGAAGCTTTAATAGCATCTCCACAGATGAAAAACACGCATCTCAACACCGGCTACATTTCTATTCAGTATGATAGAAGTGGAAGTTTTCTGTGTGTGAGTGTGTGTGTGTGTGTGTGTGTGTGTGTGTGTGTCTGTGTGTGTGTGTGTGTGTGTGTGAGAGTGTGTGTGCGTGCGTGAACACACCACCCGGCCTTCAAGCTACAGCCCCCCGCAGTGTGTGTAAAGCTGCCGTCAGCCCTTCGCCCGAGAGTCTCCTTCTAAACGGCTCTTTACACACACACACACACACACACACACACACACACACACACACACACAGACACACACACACAGACACAGACACACACACACACACACACACACACACACACACACACACACACACACAGACACACACACACACACACACACACACACACCACACAGACCCTCTTTTAAAATGCCTTTTCATTCGACGCTCTTCGACACACTTTCACACATTTCCAATGAAGCGCTTTCAACGTTTTGTCAGTTTTCCATCTCTCGCCCTTTGAAATGTGAAGTAATTGAGGCCTGAATGTGCTAATCGAGGGAATGAGAGCGTGTTAAAGGGCGGCATGTTATGCACACGCACACGCCGACCCGACTTCTGGCGCGTCGACTGACGAGGAGGAGGGCGGAGCGCTTGTGCGTGGCCTCCCCTCGGCGGAGGTCGGCCTCCGGTGGAGCGCGCCCGGCGAGCCGCTATTCTCCCCAATGAATGTGTGAAATGAGTCATTTCATCTGCACGCTCTACCGATCCGCCTCGCACGCCGACACATGCATATGTTACCACGCACGTGTGTCATGAAGGCCGTTCCTCCCGGTCAGGTGAGCATCGGCTGTCCGGAGAAGATGGAGCCCATCACCAAGGTGTCCCACATCCCCGCCAGCCGCTGGGCTCTGGCCTGCAGCCTCTGCCGAGAGCACACGGGCACCTGCATACAGGTGGGTCAGGAACACGCCCCCCCCGCCGCCAAGAAGTGACCCCGGTGTGACCTTGAGTTCTCTCGTGATTTTAGAGGGTTTCATGTGGGGCTTTTATTGCGTAATCCTGCACCTTGTTCCTATATTGGTTATTTATTTAGTTTTTGGCATCATGTTTGTGTTTCGCT
This sequence comes from Gasterosteus nipponicus, assembly GCA_014132575.2. NCBI lineage: Eukaryota > Metazoa > Chordata > Actinopteri > Perciformes > Gasterosteidae > Gasterosteus > Gasterosteus nipponicus. The sequence continues at coordinate 31,383,672 of BMAF01000003.1, forward strand.
CTGGCAGCTGATCCTCTTCCTCCTCCTCTTCCTGCTCTCCCTCCTCTTCCAATCTTCCTCCTCTTCTTCCTCTTCCTGCTCTTCTTCCTGCTTTTCCTCCTCTGCCTCCTCTTGCAATCATCCGCCCATCATCTGCACAGCTGGAAAGGAAGCTTGAAGAAAAAGAACATTGCAGGACGTTGTGTGAAATCAATATTAGATTGTCATGTTTTAGGACACATTCTGAGATGAAGCGGCAGAAGCTCTTGGGACGAGACGCTCGTCAGGGACAGGAGGTCCTTTACCTTCACATGACAGAATAAGTTGTGTCGCTTTGACCGCCCGCTTGTTTATTCTGCCGAGCGACTTGGTCCTCGGCCTGAAGGTCGAAGGTCAAAGAGCGAATGAACGCTCCACGTTGCTGTGAGATACTTCACGCTAGCTCATAGCTTGGCGATATCAAACATGCTGATAGTCGAATATCTGAGGGGAAGACTGAATGAAACCAAACATGTTTTATCTAAAGTCACTAAACGGGGGGTTGAAACAAGTCAATACCGTTTGGACTGAGGCTCTGAGGCTCTTTTTGGATGCTAATGGTCTAAGATTATTGAAGTCTCAGTGAAAGAATTACGTCCACCAATGAATGAAGTGGAAGTGGAAACAAAGGAAAACTCTGAAGAGGAAATGATGACCTTAGATGACCTTTCATTTATTGCTTGACCGACCCCCCTCTCTCTCCGTCCCCGCCCAGTGCTGCATGCCCTCCTGCATCGTGGCCTTCCACGTGACGTGCGCCTTCGACCACGGCCTGGAGATGAGGACCATCCTGGCTGAGAACGACGAGGTGCGCTTCAAGTCCTTCTGCCTGGAGCACAGCTCCGCCCACTTCTCCAGGGGCGGGCCGCACGCCGCCGCCAGGCCGGACTGGGGGGGGGGCGCTGCCGGCGGCGAGCCGGAGCCGAGCCCGGCGCCGTACCCGACTCCGGTGTCGGCGGCGGAGCGGGCCGAGCGGGAGCAGCTGGAGAGGGAGAAGGTGAGCCAGAGGAAGCAGAAGCTCCAGGAGCTGGAGGACGAGTTCTACCGGCTGGTGGACCCCCGGGAGGTGGCCGACCACCTGGCGCTGCCCGGCCCCCAGGTATGTGGAACGCTTACGGCTACGTGATGAGAAATGATGCCCGACATGGCGGATAAAAGAGAACGTTCCATCAGACGATCCAATGCTTCCTCATCACCTCATCACCTCACACTCGTCCCACCTGGTCACATGATTAGCTCACCACACTGTTTGCTCCTCCCGCCAGGTGGACTTCTTGTATCAGTTCTGGAAGATGAAGAGGAAGGCAAACTTCAACCGACCCCTGGTGACCTTAAAGAGGGACGAGGTGGACAACATGGCCCAGCAGGAGCAGGACGTCCTCTACAGACGCCTCAAGCTCTTCACACACCTCCGACAAGACCTGGAGAGAGTGAGTCTCAGATGTGTGTGTGTGTGTGTGTGTGTGTGTGCCCCGCTGATGGCATTGTGTGTGTATCCATGTGTGTATTGATGAATGAATCCACCGGCTGCACATCGGTCATGTGGTCTGTTCACTCTGCGTATTCTCAAGTCAGGAGAGTTTTCTCAGGTTTGTGTGCTTCAGTCTGACAAATAAGCGACTTTGAGGGAAGGAGCTTTTTAAACAGCGTCATGGAGGGAAAGCTCGTATTTGTGTGTGAGTGAAGTTCTGAAGGGGGCTTGTCAGGTTCCGGTGAGTTCAGGAAACTCTGTATTTTTTTTATATTGTTTGAGCATTCTGTTGTAACTGATCACATTCTTTTATTATTTTAGGGTTATTGTTCCTCTTTGGGGCGGCACGGTGGCGTGGTGGTTTGCACTGTCGCCTCACAGCAAGAAGGTCCTGGGTTCGACTCCGCCCAGTGGCCTTTCTGTGTGGAGTCTGCATGTTCTCCCCGTGTCTGCGTGGGTTCTCTCCGGGTTCTCCGGCTTCCTCCCACAGTCCAAAGACCTGCTCTGGGGATCAGGTTAATTGGGGACTTTAAATTGCCCGTAGATGTGTGAATGTGAGTGTGAATGGTTGTGTGTCTCTGTGTAGCCCTGCGATTGGCTGGCGACCAATCCAGGATGTACCCTGTCTATCGCCCGAAGTTGGCTGGGATGGACTCCAGCCCCCCCGCGACCCTGTGTGCAGGATAAGCGGTTTGACAATGGATGGATGTTCCTCTCTGCCCACTACAGGCCGGAAACTACCGGGATTATTTTCTCTTTCTCCCGTTGAAATGAAAGATATTTGTTACGCAACCTTAGCTAACGGCTCGAGGAAATGGAAGAAAAGGAAAAGGCTGGCAGGCGCGGTGCGGCGTGCCTTCAGGTATTTAATGAACGCTCGCTGCAGTTCTTGAGGTCAGTATTCAGGAACTCGGCTGACGCTCGGCAGCTGAACCTCTCTGGGGCTCCGGTTCCACCTCAGCCTGCAAGATCCTGGGGGACATTTTGACTTTAATACGTTTAATTGGTTTAAGCTTCAGTTGGTTCACAGCAGGACGACATTTCTACTTTTCGACTTTGTCAGCCGCGCGAGCGGACGGATGTTGGTGGGAATCTGCTGCCAGCGGAGCGACGGCACAGCGCTGTGTCCGTTCTCCATTCCCGCCTGTTACTACTCACCCAAACCCCCCAAGATTGTTCCGCGCCCCTCGGCCGACGTCACTGTCTCCCTGTCAGTCACACCGTACAACCATATCGCTTTGAGTCAGAACAACACGTTCAGGCTCTCCAACAATTTACAGGGTTTAGGGTTCAACAGGCCACAAATCCACAACTTATTCCCAAGTGTGTGTGTGTGTGTGTGTGTGTGTGTGTGTGTGTGTGTGTGTGTGTGTGTGTGTGTGTGTGTGTGTGTGTGTGTGTGTGTGTGTGTGCGTGTGTGTGAAGAGAAGTTGACGGAACAAAGAGAGAGAGAGTGAAATGAGAGGTTTTCATTTCACTCTTATTTTCCCATCATTTCGTTTCCACACGTGACCCCCTTCCCCGTCCTCCCCCTTCCCCTCCCAACACGCCTGTTCATCGCCCGGCAATAACCCGACTCTGGTGTTGCGCAACGTCAGCTCGGGTCAGGAGGAGGACAGAGACGTGGAAACACCGACTCAGGTCCTGCTTTCCGTCTCTCTGTCTCTCTCACACACACACACACACACACAGACATGCACATACACACACACAGACACACACACACAGACATACATACACACACACACAGACACACACACACACACACACACATATACATACACACACACACACATACACACACACACACACACACATACACACACACATACACACACACACACACAGACACACACATGCATACACACACACACACACACACACAGACATGCACATACACACACACACACACACATATTACACACACACACAGACATGCATATACATTACACACACAGACATACACACACACACACACATATATACACACACACACACACAGACACACATATACACATTACACACACAGACATACACACACACACACACACACACATATACATTACACACACAGACATGCACACACACAGACATGCAACACACACACACACATATATGTATTAGACATGTATTATTACACACACATATATACAACACACATATATATTATTATATATACACACACACAGACATGCACACACACAGACATATACACACACACATATGCACACACACACACACACACACATATACACACACACACACATATACACACACACATATATACACACACACACATATATACACACACACACACACACACACATATACACACAGACACGCACACACACACACACACAGACACACACACAGACATGCAGACACACACACAGACATATACACACACACACACACACACACACACACATACACACACACACACACACACACACACACACACAGACGCACACACACACACACAGACATGCAGACACACACAGACATATATACACACACACACACACAAACAGACATGCACACACACATACACACACGTACACGCAAAAGTGCAGCAGACAGACGCACCCTGTTGGACCCTCACACAGCTCCAAGCCTAACGCCGCCCACTACCCACAATCCTTTGCCCGCTTCCAAGACGCTTTTGATGGGTTTCTTCACGTAGCATTGAGCGCCATTGAAGATATCAAATAGATTTGGACTTAAATGGGACCAAATGGGTCATAAAACATGTGTTTAACATATTACTCAATAATTGTGCCATTAAGTTGTTGCATAGTGATTCAACAAAACAAAAGCAGAATATTAAACTCGCGCCGGTTTGGCTATGAGTGAAAAATAATTGACCAAATGCCGGAAGAAGAGATGAAATTCACTATTTCTGTCTGCTGGAATATGAATGATGTAACAGGACGTCTCCCTCCGTCTCTCAGGGAAACAAATATCGTTTGATTTACTAATATCGTTCAACTGCTTCTAGAATGTCTCGTGGCCGCCATTCAGACCGCTGGATAAGCTCCACCCACATCCTGTAACTCCTCCCTTCGTCCGTCAATCCTCCAACAGAACTTCTAGTTCCGACTCTTTTTCTTCTCTTTTGTCCTTCTCTTTTCACCTCAATCTTCATTCATCCTTCACCGCTTCATCCTCTGCTCACCCCCCCTCCCCCTCTTCTCTCCCTCCTGCCCCCCCCCCCCCCCCTCTTCTCTCCCCCCTGCCCTCCCCCTCCCCCTCTTCTCTCCCCCCTGCCCTCCCCCCTCTCTGCCCCTCTGATATGAGATCTGTTGGATGAAATAAAGATGAGGCGGAGGATGGATAAATATTTATAGCTGCTTCGGCTGTATAATTTCACGCGTCAGTGTGTTGTTGCACAGTGTGTGTGTGTGTGTGTGTGTGTGTCTGTGTGTGTTGGGGGGGGTATATATTTTCAGACCCATGGCCAGTGCAAGGATAAATAATTCACTGGAAGTTAAACCTTAAAATACAGGAGCAGCTTGCCCCCCCCCCCCCACCCCTCCTACCCCCAAACACACACAAACACACACACACTGTGAAACAAGTATTTTATCATTTAATTAAGAACTTCAGTGAAAAATACTCGTTATATACTTGTTATGATCCGTTTAGATGATATTGATATTTTTCTGCATGTATTGTGCTGTGTTATATATTTTTTTACATTCCCTAAACACAACCTCTTTGCCGTTTAGTGTGTGAAGTGTTGTATGTTTGTGGTGATCTACCGTGAGCAGTATCATGAATGGAGGAACAGAAAGGATGTGATTTTCATGTTGTAAAGTAAAGCTTCTATTAAAAGATCAGCATCACAGACCATTTTCCTCAGGGTGTCGTTGCAGGTAGCTGAGGAAGAGCGTTATGAAGAGGAAACGCACTTTGCTACGCCGGAGGACGATGTAGAATCCCCTCTGACAACATAACGAAAGAAATAGACGTCTCACTTTGTGCCATAAAGCAACCCAATATTAACCACAGCACTGCAGAGGAACATAACAATGAAGAGGCATTCAATTCAATGCGTTTTTTTTTGTAGAGCCCAAAACCACAAATTACAGATTTGCCTCAGAGGGCTTTACAGTCTGTACACATGTGACATCGTCTGTCCCCAAACGCTCACATCAGCAGGAAAAACTCCCCAAACAATGAAACCCTTTCATGGGGAAAAGGAAGAAACCTCAGAGGAGGATCCGTCTCCTGATGGACCACAATGATGTCACGAGGACAGAATGAACAATGTAGAAGATGAACAAGACATTCAGCTCATATGACGGAAATGATTCAGCTAATTGGGTAGTAAGCAGGTGTACTGCAGGACCACCTTCAGATAGAACCACCCGTCACATAGAACCACCTTCAGATAGAACCCACCATCACATAGAACCACCGTCACATAGAACCACCGTCACAGAACCACCAACACATAGAACCACCGCACTTAGAACCACCATCACATGGAACCACCATCACCACCATCAGACAGAACACCGTCACACAGGACCACCTTCAGATAGAACCACCGTCACATAGAACCACCGTCACATAGAACCACCGTCACAGAACCACCGTCACATAGAACCACCGTCACATAGAACCACCATCAGTAGAACCACCGTCACATAGAACCACCGTCACACAGAACCACCAACACATAGAACCACCGTCACATAGGAACCACCATCAGACAGAAACCAGAACCACCACCAACACATAGAACCACCGTCACACAGAACCACCGTCACATAGAACCACCGTCACACAGAACCACCGTCAGATAGAACCACCTTCAGATAGAACCACCATCACATAGAACCACCTTCAGATAGAACCACCATCACATAGAACCACCAACACATAGAACCACCATCACATAGAACCACCAACACATAGAACCACCATCACATAGAACCACCCATCACATAGAACCACTGTCACACAGAACCACCGTCATAGAACCACCAACATAGAACCACCATCACATAGAACCACCGTCACATAGAACCACCGTCACATAGAACCACCGTCAGATAGAACCACCTTCAGATAGAACCACCATCACATAGAACCACCATCACATAGGAACCACCATCGCATAGAACCACCATCGCATAGAGCCACCGTCGCATAGAACCACCATCAGACAGAACCACCACCAGACAGAACCACCAACACATAGAACCACCATCGGAACCTAGACATAGAACACATAGAACCACCATCAGACAGAACCACCCCTCAGACAGAACTACCAACATAGAACCATCACATAGAACCACCATCAGACAGAACCACCACCAGACAGAACCACCAACACATAGAATCACCATCATGGAACCACCGTCAGATAGAACCTCCATCAGGCACAACCACCACCAGATAGAACCACCAACACATAGAACTACCATCAGATAGAACCATCAGAGACCTGAACATAGAACACATAGAACCACCACCAGATAGAACCACCGTCAGATAGAACCACCAACACATAGAATCACCTATCATAGAACCACCGGCCAGATAGAACCTCCATCAAACTTAACCACCACCAGATAGAACCACAACACATAGAACCACCATCAGATAGAACCACCATCAGAACCTAGACATAGAACATAGAACCACCATAGATAGAACCACCGTCAGAACCACCGTCAGATAGAACCACCATCCACAGAAGCCTGTGGGAGGGAGAGCACAAAGGCTTTAGAAAGGGTAATGTCGGTTTATAAGGACAGTAATAGTAATATGATTAATATTCCAGATAGTAATAATGATGATGGCAGCAGGTGTCATCAGGGCCACGGTAAGATGCATGAACAGGGGTCAGATAGAACCGATCCATGAAACCTGTGAGGCGAGAGCACAAATACCAACAACAAACAAAGTTAATGTTGACATGACCGGCTGCCCGGAGACTTTGTCCGGTGGACATTTGGGAGACGATTTAATCCCCAAACTCTGTTTGCTGACATGAAACAGTTTGTACAATTAAAAGCTCAGTGTCGCTTTTTCAGAAGAGTTGATCTTTCGTGTTGCTATAGACCGAGTGTGGTGATGGGCGAGGAGGGGAGGGAGGCGCTCTGGTGTAACTATCGTGTGTGTGTGTGCACGACACACTTGTACTCCTGGGTACACACATGTCATCTTATATGAGTATCCACACACACGTGGCTACAAAAAACAATGCGAAGAACTCACACAAACACACACACACACACTGACACGCAGAACCCGAAAAGCTCAACGCCAAGCTCTGATTGGGAGAAGTGCGTTGCCATGGTCCCCCGGAGTGGCGCGGCTTGGTTCCAAGCAAGCTAATAAATCATGTAGCGTGTGTGCGTCTGGAAGTGATAGACTCCGGCGTGTGTGTGATTGTAGTGTGTGTTTGTGTGATGTGTGTGTGGTGTCTGCCTGTCTGACCCACTTTCCTCTTTCCTTCCTTTACTTCTTCCCTTGCTAGCTCCATCTGTCCTTCCCTCCTCTCTCTTTCATATGCTCTTATTTTTTTATGTCTTTAGTCTTTAACGCTACAAGCCGCCAATCTGAAAATCTGTCTCCTTTCATCCACACACAGAGATGTGCTTGTTAGCTACTGTACTTATTGAATTATTTCATGGTTGAACTGATCATTTCAGCTGTGAACAGTTAAACGGGGAGGAAATAAAATCTGGCCTGTGACCAGCAGGGGCGACTCCTCTGCTCCCAGACGTCTATGAGAAATGACTACTTCTCTGTAGTGACCAGCAGGGCTTACTCCTCTGCTCCCATAGACGTCTGAGGAAATGACTCTACTTCTCTGTAGTGACCAGCGAGGGCGACTCCTCTGCTCCCATAGACGTCTATGAGAAATGACTCACTTCTCTGTAGTGACCAGCAGGGGGCGACTCCTCTGCTCCCATAGACGTCCTGAGGAAATGACTCTACTTCTCTGTAGTGACCAGCAGGCGACTCCTCTGCTCCCATAGACGCCTATGAGGAAATGACTCTACTTCTCTGGTGACCAGCAGGGGGCGACTCCTCTGCTCCCATAGACGCTATGAGGAAATGACTCTACTTCTCTGTAGTGACCAGCAGGGCGACTCCTCTGCTCCCATAGACGTCTATGAGAAATTACTTCTCTCTTGATTTATTCCCTCAGTAAACATTGTAAACATGAGTTTTATGGTCTCAGTCTCTAGTTTCAAGTCTTCTTCAACACAACATGATGTTCATTTGTGAATTATGGTCCATTTAGAGACAACCGGACCATAAAGCAGGGGATGCTTTAGGCGGGGCTACCATATAGCCCCTATATATGCGTTACCCCCACCACCACTGTTAGATGATGATGATGATGTGATGAAGGCGTCTGTGTACAAACAGTTGTTGAGGCTTTAATCGGTTTTTGAGCCGTTGGCTGCAGCATTTGAACTTGCTGGGATAAAGATGAAGCCGTTTGTAAGCCACATTTCAAAATGTTCCATCCGTGGTGTTTGCTTTTGTGTTTTTTATTTTATATTTCACCACGAGCAGGATTGAAATATAAATAAATAGTAAATAAATATGCTTTCTAGACCAGGAAGAGTAAAACAAGCAAAGAAAGAAGTTGAGACTCATCTGGAGCAGCACCTTGTTGAACCTGTGTCCAATAAGGTCATATTTTAATGTCTACTGACGTATGACGCCTTTGGGGCAGGAAATAATGAACTGAAACACCACCAGCTTACGCTAAAAGAACAGCAATCTGCAGTCGGCCTTGATGTGAAAAGTCACTTTTCATCCAGAAATGTCTCATAGAGCTAAAGGGATTGTTTTTAACCTTCACAACGGCAGTGTACCCGGTCCCAGGGAGACTGGGGCTGCAGAGGCAGATCAGAGATTTTGTTTTGGCCCAACCATTGTTCTTAATACACAAAGTGATAGCATTTTAAAATGAATCAACGTTCTGATCTATCTGAGACCTCCCTAGTGCATTCTGCTCCTGAGCTGCAGCCTACCAAAATAAAAAGCTCTCTCCAGAGGAGCCCCCAGTTACTGGTAGATATTTAATTGTGAGAAGTCCTTAGAAAAACGTTTATTCATTAGCAGCAACGGCTCAGTTGGGCGTGGGTGGTTATTGAACCTGGGATGCTGCTGATGCTGCGGGGTCGCCCCTGGATCCAAGCTGACCACGTTTAAGTTCCCATTCCTGCTTAACCCTGGCCTCTACACTGGGAAGGGGGATTAACCCATTCCAGGTGTGTCTGCCCTGCCCACTGGTGGCTGGCTCCGCCCCTTTCCAGGCACCCCAGTGATGAGTCAGCAGATATGGAACATGCCCTGCTGAGTCTTCAGCCACACAACTAGCCACCAGAGAAAAGTACTGCAGAGTTCTAGCAGTGGACAGACACAGGGCGCACACACACACGCACACACACACACACACAATATGACAAAAGGTCTAAAAGAGTTTCTTTCCTTATCTTTACCTCCCATCCTGCTCTCTACACACAGACACACACACAGTGTCTAATCAAAGCCGGCTCTCCACATTGTGTTCCAGTTGAGCCGCTATTTTATCTGAGGCGCTCAAACAGGGATGTAGTGGCTCAGAATCCATCAAGACCAGCAGATAAACGTCGGCCTGCTTGACAGCCTAGCACACACACGCACCCGCACACGCACACACACACTTAGTCCACATCCATGCTGCGGTTTTGTATTGTTGTGTATTGTTTTTCCTGGTATAGGTGTTTACCTTCTAGAACCTGTCCTTCCTAACACCCCCCTCTCCACACACACACACACACACAGCAGATCTGGGTTAGAGTTGACTAACGATGACTGCTAACCGTTTCTGCCCTCGTTAGTTTCAGGATGCAAATGCTCTGGCTTAGGCCCAATAGTTTGGCTCCCTTCCTTCCTTCCTTCAGCTTCCTCTGCAGCTACTCATCCTTCATGGCTGATGTATTGGTGTGTGTTCAGCATATGAACCCGTGAAGAGCGATCCCAGGAGGATCCATGTTTGTGATACACATGGCAGCAAAGTACTGTGATACGCGGTGTGTTAATGTGCAGTGTGTTAATGGATGCCAGTGTGTTATCACGCAGAGTGTTAATGCAGTGTTTAATACGCAGAGTGTTAATGTGCAATGTGTTAATGTGCAGTGTGTTAATACGCGGTGTGTTAATGTGCAGTGTGTTAATACGCCAGAGTGTTAATACGCAGAGTGTTAATGTGCAGTTTGTTAATGTAATGGTGTGTTAATGTGCAGTGTGTTAATGTGCAGAGTGTTAATGTGCAGTTTGTTAATGTAGCGGTGTGTTAATACGCGAGTGCGTTAATCGCAGTGCTAATGTGCAGTGTGTTAATACGCAGTTTGTTAATGTGCGGTGTGTTAATACACGGTGTTAATGTGCAGTGCGTTAATGCAGAGAGTGTTAATGTGCAGAGTGTTAATGTGCAGTTTGTTAATGTGCGTGTGTTAATACGGTGTGTTAATGTGCAGAGCGTTAATGCGCAGTTTGTTAATGTGCAGTGTGTTAATGTGCAGAGTGTTAATGTGCAGTTTGTTAATGTGCAGAGTGTTAATGTGCGGTGTGTTGTTAATGTGCGGAGTGTTAATGTGATGCGTTAATCGCAGAGTGTTAATGTGCAGTGTGTTAATGTGCAGTGTGTTAATGTGCAGTATGTTAATGTGCAGAGTGTTAATGTGCAGTTTGTTAATGCGCGTGTTAATGTGTTTAATACGCAGTGTGTTAATGTGCAGAGCGTTAATGCGCGGTGTGTTAATATGCAGTGTTTTAATGTGCAGTGTGTTAATACGCAGCGTGTTAATGTGCGGAGTGTTAATGTGCAGTGCGCACACGCACGCGGTGTGTTAATATGCAGTGTTTTATTAAATGTGCAGAGTGTGTTAAATGTGCAGTGTGTTAATGTGCAGCGTGTCACAGAGTGTTAATGCGGTGTTTAGTACGCAGTGCGTTAATGTGCAGAGAGTGTTAATGTGCAGTGTGTTAATGTGCAGTTTGTTAATGTGTGCAGTGTGTTAATGTGCAGTGTGTTAATACGCAGTGTGTTAATGTGCAGTTTGTTAATGTGTGTTAATACGCAGTGTGCTGTGCAGTGTATTAAGGCACAGAGTGTTAATGTGCAGTGTGCAGTTGTTACGTGTGTTAATACACGGTGTTAAGGCACAGAGCAGTTACACAGCGTGTTAATGTGTGGCGTGTTAATGTGCAGTGTGTTAATGTGTGTTAATGTGCAGTGTGTTAATACGCAGTGTGTTGCAGCGTTTGAGTGCGCCTGGATCCATCTTTGTAGAAGTATGTTTGCCGTGTGTGTTGTATCACGGTGATGTGTAGGCGTAAGTACAGAGTGTTAATGTGCAGTGTGCCCCCCATGCCGTGTGTTTCAGGTGCGTAACCTCTGCTACATGGTGACTCGGAGGGGAGAAGATGAAACACACCATGTGCGACCTGCAGGAGAAGATCTTCCACCTGCAGATTAAGCTGCTGGAGGAGGACCTCGCTGGAGAGTAAGAGAGCGCGGGAGAGAACACAAGGCTGTTATTTCCACACCTGCTGGCCTCCACCCACTCTCCAGCTGGAGGAGCCGGAAGACACGTTGGCTCGATATCTGCTCATAACGAGATCTAAATCATTAGTTGCGACACAGAGGTTGATCTGTGTGCACCGGTAGCATTTTACCTGGAAGCACAGATACTATAATAAAGGAGGTAATTATGATTATTTTCATAGTCAACTAGGCCGCGCATCTGGCGGCTCTGAAAGTGAAGTAAATGCTTTAACCCTGCATTCTCTGTAGTGACCAGCAGGGGGCGACTCCTCTGCTCCCATAGACGTCTCTGAGGAAATGACTCTACTTCTCTGTAGTGACCAGCAGGGCGACTCCTCTGCTCCCCATAGACGTCTATGAGGAAAGATCTGACTCTACTTCTCTGTAGTGACCAGCAGGGGCTACTCCTCTGCTCCCACCCACGTCTATGAGGAAATGACTCTACTTCTCTGTAGTGACCAGCAGGGGGCGACTCCTCTGCTCCCATAGACGTCTATGAGAAAATGACTCTACTTCTCTGTAGTGACCAGCAGGGGCGACTATTTTCTGCTCCCCATAGATCGTCTATGAGGAAATGACTCTACTTCTCTGTAGTGACCAGCAGGGGGCGACTCCTCTGCTCCCATAGACGTCTATGAGGAAATGACTCTACTTCTCTCTTGATTTATTCCCTCAGTAAACATTGTAAACATGAGTTCATGGTCTCAGTCTCTAGTTTCAAGTCTTCTTCAACACAGCATGATGTTCATTTAGTAACTGATGGTCCATTTAGAGTCAAACAGACCATGAAGCAGGGGACGCTTTAGGGCGGGGCTACACGCTGATTCACAGGTGTCTGCCATGGCGTTGAATAAAGTTCTCTGACTGATCGGTGTCCCCTTGGTTAAACTATTCCAGAGCCGGGAGACTCCTCACCTTTTGACACCAGCCCGGACTTTAGTACATCGAGTGAGATTGCATCTGGAGCCAGAGGTCAGCCTACGAAGAGCCTCAAAAGTTAGTAACGGCATCTTAAAATCAATACTGAAACTGACCTGGAGTCAGCGCAGGGCCAGCTGCTGTGTTGATGTCATCAGACTGTGAAGGTTTGCCTTCGTAGCAGCGGGAGTCTGAGACTAATAAGGGATTGTCTTATCTTTATTGATGTGACGCGTGTCTGACCGTCAGCAGCTAACAGACAGACAGCGTCACACATACTGTGTTCAGGCTGGAGGATCTGATCCAGGAGGAGCAAAAACAGCCAATCAGAGAGCGCTTTGCATACAAATTATGATCAATTAGCTGTTCTCCTACAAAAAGCTTTTCCAATTGTTATCAGTAAACATACTGATGTTATAGAACGGCCTTCTGGGGTTTACAGGTCACACAATGTCACCTGTAGACGTAAAAGGGAAAAGGGAAAAAGACCCTGAGTTGAGCTGAACTCAGTAAAATGTGTGATTACTGTTGAAATTGTGTAAATGCTTCTCATGCTAGAGGAGTTAAAGGCACAGATCACTTCCTTCGTGGACGGACAACAACACGATCATTAAAACAGAGTCGGGCGCTTCTCGTCGGCTCCCAGATTCACAAGCTCTTGTTGCCATGGTGATGATGGAATTGTGGAGGCAGAGGGATAAAAACGCATGTTGTAGTGTCCGCTATCGGGCGAGATGCTCGCATAGTTGTTGGAAGATGAGTAGCAGGTCCTGCTTGGCACGCGCCGCAAGTCACGCAAGAAGTTCGAGTTCGAGAGTTTGGAAAAAGAGGATCATTGTGTCCTCTCCGCAGTGATGTCGCACACTTAAATGTCGTCCCCCCTCAGTGGCTTCCACACACAAAACATGGACACACTAAAGATGATTGTGCTGAGGCGCCCGCCAAGTCAGTTTCTACCGGCTGGGACCGGAAAAGCTTGTTGTCATGGTAACGACAGTGAGCTCTTGTCAGCTCGCCCCTGTGTCTGTGTGTGTGTGTGTGTGTGTGTGTGTGTGTGTGTGTGTGTGTGTGTGTGAAGTGTCTGTGTCTGTGTGTGTGTGTGTGTGTGTGGGTCGACACAGAGGGAGTTACAGAGTCTGTGAAAGTGTTTGTAAGATTTAGAGACACACACAATGTGTGTGCAGCGGGAATGATGAGCACTTCTAGACACACACACACACACACACACACACACACACACACACACACACAGAGCTGCTGACTCAGCAGATTGTGCAGCCATCAGGTACCAGAAGCAGTGCTGCTGGCACTAAACAGCCATATCTATTCCCAGTGCCACAGGAGTTAGATTAGAGAGTGTGTGTGTGTGTGTGTGTGTGCCGTGCGTGCGTGCGTGCGTGCGTGTGTGTGTGTGTGTGTGTGCGTGCGAGTGAAGGATGAGGTTGTCTGCTGTAATGATTTGTTGTGTCCCTCACCTTTTCTCTTTCCCCTCTTACTCTCCGCTCCTCCGCCATCTTTATTTGGGGGCTTAGGGCTAAGCTAGCTGCTATGCTAAGCTAGCTGCTATGCTACTTCCATCCCGACATCTAACGTTACCCTGCGCGGCTCACAGTCTGCAGAGGACCACCACCGTGTCCCTAAAAGAGCTGGTTTGAAAGTGTCCTGCTAAACATTAAATGATGCGTTGAGAGCAAAGTGCACGAGGACAACAGGGAGAGTCGTTGGAATGAAACTACACCCATTTGAATGATCCAATGGGTGTAGTTTCATGTTTAAAATAACATTAACAATTAAACGACTGTGTCTAAAATACTCACGTTCTAATTATTTATTCATTACATCTGTCAAATAAAAACAAACATTCATTAAAAACAGTGTTCATTAATCACCATTAATTAAGATTAATGAACTTCAAATGTGTGATTAATGAGTTAATTTTTGTATTCACGGCTCTAATAATTAGTTCTGGGCAGACGATATTTGCCTAAAAGACACCGGCCTTAGTAAATGTTGAAATACACAATGATGTATTTACCACATACAGTTTCATGATCAATACGTTTTACTTCAGGCCTGTTCATAAGAACATGTCAAGGATAAAAAGTTTCCTTATTATGCAGGAAGTGGACTGAATTTACATTTTGGCTCAAATGAGCTGTGACAAGCTGACTCAGTGGCCTCTGATCTGCTCTCAGCAAGTGTGTGTGTGTGTGTGTGTGTGTGTGTGTGTGTGTGTGTGTCCGTGTGTGTGAAGACAGATAAAATAGCACGTGGGAAGGGACAGAAGATAATCACAGACTTCAAGATGAATAAGAAAAGGGACACACACACACACACACACACACACACACACACACAGTGTGCACCCTAAAACAAGCGAGGGAGGAAGATGTGTGATGTGTGGGGGGGGGTGGAAGATGTGTGTGGGGCGGGGGGGCGAGTCCCCACTGCTGATAGGTGGAGATTAGAAACTGCAGGAGGAGGAAACACCTAAGGCGTCCTTGAAGTAAAGAAAGTTTTCAATCCGTGGAACGCATGAAAGGACGAGATCAGATTACAGAAACCAAATGTGTGAGAATGTGAGATGAGAGGGTGAGATGAGAGGGGATGAGATGGATGAGATGGTCCTCCCGACCAAGCAAAAGAAAAGGAAGAAGATACAACGGAGGCATGAAATGAATGAAATAAGTCTCCACTTTTTACTAAATCTGATACCACCAACAGGGAGACACGTAAGGCTCATTATGTTTGATACTGTTTCTGCAGCAGACATCTTATTATTAGTCAACAGTCGACGTCGACATGAGAGTCCCTGAGCTCCATGTCTGCTGGAGCATTGTTTGGTAATATAAATGGTTAAAGAGCACAAGAGCACACGCCAACCTTCTCGTGACCGTTCAGTGGTTGTAGTGAACTACAGTCTGTGAACTGCACGGTCGTCTCAGTCTCTCTCTGGTCTCCGTCCACGCACGTCCTGCTCCTCCATGCTAAAGCAAGCACACACACACACACACACACACACACACACACACACACACACACACACACACACTCTGTAAACATCAGTTCATGGCCTCAAGTCTTCTTCAATACACCAATGTTCATTTAGTAAATTACGGTCCATGAGTAAAACAGGGGATGCTTTGAGGCGGGCTCACTGTGATTGACAGGTCACTCACACAGCCTTGTTTATGTGTTTTTTATACGTTTCTACGCCGTGCTCCATTTCCTGTTGTATCAGGATGCCGTGCACCACAGTAACAGGAAGTCTCGTTAAGCGGAGTCAGCTGGCGCTGATCAAAGGTCAAAGGTTCAAAAGTGAGTGACGTGCAGACGTGCAGCATGTCAGGATGATTAACAGCAACATGCGGCACCTTCTTCTTTTATCACAGAGGTTCATCTTATTTTGAAAATGTGGACACGTCACATTCTTTTCAGTACAGAACAAACAGGCGCTTCACAAGCAAATAAAATGAGCTTTTCTAAACGCTGAGGCTGTAACCAACCTTCAGCCCCCCACACACACACACACACACACACACGCACACACTGTAACACATCAGCACACGCGCACACACACACACACACACACACACACACACGGTCCATGCACAGCAGGCACACACACACACACACCTTGTCACACACACATACACACTACGCACGCACCCACAGCAGGAGTCTGTGAGAACAAGACAACCCAACAATAAGAGCTGCATGTGCAGAGTGTTTCCTTCACAGCTGTGAGACTGTTTGTGTTCCACGCAGGGTTTACACAATAATAATAATACTAATATTAGTAATAACAATGATAATCATTTATAATATCAATAATAATAGTGGAATCGCATCTCACGTCTTCTGTCTATCGAGTCTTTAACTAGAATACCTCCTCCAGCTTGAGATGCACCTTCAGGTGTGGATGGAGCAGGAGGCTCAACGAGGAGCATTCTGTCCTCTAACCCGAGTCTGTCCTCTAACCCGAGTCTGTCCTCTAACCCGAGTCTGTCCTCTAACCCGAGTCTGTCCTCTAAACCGAGTCTGTCCTCTAACCCGAGTCTGTCCTCTAACCCGAGTCTGTCCTCTAAACCGAGTCTGTCTTCTAACCCGAGTCTGTCCTCTAACCCGAGTCTGTCCTCTAACCCGAGTCTGTCTTCTAAACCGAGTCTGTCCTCTAAACCTAGTCTGTCCTCTAACCCGAGTCTGTCCTCTAAACCGAGTCTATCTTCTAAACCGTCTGTCCTCTAAAAAAACCGAGTCTGTCCTCTAACTCAAGTCTGAGTCTGTCCTCTAAACCCTCTAACCCTAGTCTGTCCTCTAACTCAAGTCTGCTAAACCCTCTAACCCGAGTCTGTCTTCTAAACCGAAGTCTGAGTCTGTCCTCTAAACAGAGTCTGTCCTCTAAACCGAGAAAAACCGAGTCTGTCTTCTAACCCGAGTCTGTCCCTAGCAAGTCTGCTAAACCGAGTCTTCCTCTAACCCGAGTCTGTCTCTGTCCTCTAAAAGTCTGCTAACCCGCTCTCTTCTAACCTCGTCTTCTAAACCGAGTCTGTCCTCTAAACCGGAGTCTGTCCTCTAAACCGAGTCTGTCTTCTAAAGTCTGTCTAAACTGTCCTCTAACTCCGAGTCTGTCCTCTAACTCAAGTCCGAGTCTGTCCTCTAACCCAGAGTCTGTCCTCTAACTCAAGTCTGTTAACCCGAGTCTCTCTTCTATACCGAGTCTGTCCTCTAAACAGAGTCTGTCCTCTAACCCGAGTCTGTCTTCTAAACCGAGTCTGTCCTCTAACCCGAGTCTGTCTTCTAAACCGAGTCTGTCTTCTAAACCGAGTCTGTCCTCTAACCCGAGTCTGTCTTCTAAACCGAGTCTGTCCTCTAAACCGAGTCTGTCCTCCAACCCAAGTTTGTCTTCAAAAACCAAGTCTGTCCTCGAATTGGAGTCTGTCCTCTAACCCGAGTCTGTCCTCCTCCAGAGAAAAGCCAGAAGGGAGAAAGGAGCAAGCAGAGCAGAGCGAAGGAGAAAGGGAAGGAGAGGAGGAAGAGCAGCCCCGAGAAGAAGGACCGCCTGAAGCCGGAGAACGGCTCGCTGCTGAGAGAACTAGGTACATATTGTGTGTGTCACTGGATGAAGATGCTCGTGAACGTTTTCTCCTCTCAGCAGAAGTAAGGTCGTAAGTAAGATCATCTCTCACCACGTGTTACCATGACGATCAAGCCGTGTGTGTCCTCCGTGTGTTTGTTTTTGCATGCCGTATGTGTTCATATGTCAGTCTCAGCATGTGAGTGTCTGAATGTGTGTGTGTGTGTGTGTGTGTGTGAGTGATTTCGGTCGGCCATCTGGTCCCGTCTCCGGGGTCTTCGTCTCGGTGCATCCTGGGATGGAGACGACATGTAGCAGGTTCATTAAGGGGACTCTAGTATCAGGTCTAGTTTAGTCTCCAGTCTTGTCTCTAGTCTCCAGTCTTGTCTCTAGTCTTGTCTCTAGTATCAGGTCTAATTTAGTCTCTAGTATCAGGTCTAGTTTAGTCTCCAGTCTTGTCTCTAGTCTCCAGTCTTGTCTCTAGTCTTGTCTCTAGGATCAGGTCTAATTTAGTCTCTAGTCTTGTCTCTAGTCTCAGGTCTAATTTAGTCTCTAGTCTTGTCTCTAGTATCAGCTTTATTTTAGTCTCTAGTCTTGTCTCTAGTATCAGCTCTAATTTAGTCTCCAGTCTTGTCTCTAATCTCAGGTCTAGTTTAGTCTCTAGTCTTGTCTCTAGTCTCAGGTCTAGTCTTGTCTCTAGTCTTAGGTCTAGTTTAGTCTCTAGTCTTGTCTCTAGTCTCAGGTCTAGTTTAGTCTCTAGTCTTGTCTCTAGTCTCAGGTCTAGTTTAGTCTTGTCTCTAGTCTCAGGTCTAGTTTAGTCTCTAGTCTTGTCTCTAGTCTCGGGTCTAGTTTAGTCTCTAGTCTTGTCTCTAGTCTCAGGTCTAGTTTAGTCTTGTCTCTAGTCTCAGGTCTAGTTTAGTCTCTAGTCTTGTCTCTAGTCTCGGGTCTAGTTTAGTCTCTAGTCTTGTCTCTAGTCTCAAGTCTAGTTTAGTCTCTAGTATTGTCTCTAGTCTCAGGTCTAGTTTAGTCTCTAGTCTTGTCTCTAGTCTCAAGTCTAGTTTAGTCTCTAGTCTTGTCTCTAGTCTCAGGTCTAGTTTAGTCTCTAGTCTTGTCTCTAGTCTCAGGTCTAGTTTAGTCTCTAGTCTTGTCTCTAGTCTCAGGTCTAGTTTAGTCTCTAGTCTTGTCTCTAGTCTCAGGTCTAGTTTAGTCTCTAGTCTTGTCTCTAGTCTCAGGTCTAGTTTAGTCTCTAGTCTTGTCTCTAGTCTCAGCCAGCTGCAGACCTGTTTTAGCAAATATATAAGTGTAAATAATACGCATTCATTGATATATTTATTTGTTTATTTCATGTTTGTTATTATGACTGACGTCTCAGCAGAGCGCCTCCATCCGTGTGAGGACATTTATTGGATCCAAACATTTTCATAATTCTAAATATTCTATCTGCTAATTTATTCTCCTTTGAAACACATTTGTTGGCCTTTAGCCTTTTTAAAATGGACATTTACACCGAACTTAAAACACTTTGGCTTTTAGACTTTAAACACGGTGACAGCTCTTCATTCCAACCTTCAACAGCGTCCATAGCAACGAGCTCACGTAGCTGCTGCCGTGAAGGTTCATGTCATAACGTATGTGAGCACGCTTTAGGTTCCCCTCCTGTCGACCTCACGCTTCGTCAGCGGCTCCTTTCCTCTCCGCCCCCCCCCTCGGAGATCTCTCCACTCCTGCAGAGACATGCTGCGTCATGGAAACAACCCGGTGTGTGTGTGTGTGTGTGTGTGTGTTGAAGCCACTCTCACAGCACCTCCTGGCGTCCTGCTGGCAGATCATTAAAGGCTCAGGATGGAGAGAAAGAGAAGACGAGAAGTCTTATTTATGTCCTCATAATGTTCTTGTCAACCGCTGCTTGTATTTTACGTGTTGCTAAGAGACGGTTCGTCCCACAGCGGATGAGAGCCGACGTCTCAGAGTGAAAAATATCTGTTTAATCCATCGGCAATTGGAACATTTAATCTGTCCTTCAGCACGACTTGGGGGGGCTCACTGTGAATACAGATGTGTCGACTTAGATCCGTGCTTTGACAGTTAAAAGAACGACATCTCTCGTTAATCCAGTGTTTCTCAAAGTGTGTGCCGCGACCCTCTAGTGGGTCGCAGTGGCATCACAGATCGGTCGCATAAGGAAATTGTAATTATTTTATTTTAAGAACTTTATCGAGAACTTCCCACATTACAAAAGTACAAATTACTCACAAATATAAATACAGATCCAATCGGTCATCAAAGGGTGTAAGAGGAGTAGTCGTGGGAAGCCTGATACCGATAAAACGTGTTCTATGTACGGGGAGGCTCACGCTTATCTGCCCTGCTGTTGTCTTTGCCCCCCTCAGGTCTGTCCACGTCCTTCCCGCTGGACGACTCTTTGTTCGACAGCTGGCTCGCTCAGACGGTTCAGATCACCGCCGACGACATGCTGAGCCAGTGGGCGCTGGGGGGTCAACACCGGGACAAGAGCGGCAGCCTGCTCTCCGACCAGGTGAGCCCCCCCCCCTCCTAAACTCCTTCATCTCAACCCCCCTCTAAACTCCTTCATCTAACACATTTCACTCGTCTACGCACAAGTTTATTATCACCATGCAGATCAGCTGTTCTGCACAGGACTGTGCTCTGTTGGTGCATCGATTTGGGGGGGGGGGTCCCCACCAGAGAGCATTCCATTGTTTGGGGATGTGTTCAGGGCCAAGAAACAAAACAGGAACACTGTGTTTCTTTAACAGAACAAAACTCACGTCCTGCGAGGGGGGGTTCTTAAGCAGCAACCTAAGAAACAAACAAGCTGTGAAATGGATGAGAGTGCAGGTTCATCATAAACAGGCCCCCGTAGACATGAAGCTGTTTATGCCCCCTGCTGATTTAAGTAAGTTTCTCCCTTCTCGTCCTCCCTCAACCCCCCCAGCTCCTGCAGGGCGAGGAGAGCCTGCTCAACCTGAGGCTGGAGAACTCCCTGCAGTCCACCTGGAAGACGCCTCAACTGGGCCGCAAGCCGCGAGGCAGCAGCAAGAGCCGCGGCCCCCGAGGGCCCCCGCAGCCCGCCGCCGCCGCCAGCTGCCCCCCCGCCGCCAAGCAGGGAGAAAGCGCGGCGGAGGAGATGCCCAGTCACGTGGGCCGGAGAGGGGAGAAGCCCCGTGGCCCCCCCAAAGCCTTGCACCACTACCTTCACCGGCACCAGACGCAGAGCGGCGACCCCCACCGGGCCCCCCCGCCGCCGCCGCCCACCTCCAAGATGGATTCCTGTCACATCTCGGAGGACCGCGGGCCGTGGGACAGCGTCTCCGCCGGGGAGGGTCCGGCCTGCGAGGCCGCCGTGCCGCGGCTACGCCTGTCCCGCCAGGGGAGGTCCAGAGGGAGGGGGGGCAGTGGCGCGGCCGTGGCCCCGGGGGGGGGCCCGGAGTGCGCGGGCCTGCCGCCAGCGGGAAAGGACTCGACCCCCCCGGACCCCGGCGACACCGAGGGATACTTCTCCGACGGCGAGCAGAGCGACCCGGACAAGCGCTCCCGCAAACTGCGCCTGCCGCTGTTGCATTCTGGGAAGGAGGAGCTGCTGAGAAGGAGCGTGCTGGCCTCGTAGAGGAGCGAGACGTCCTCAGAGAGAAGATCCTTCGGGCGCCTCTCGCCGGATTGTTTTGGTTTCTTCGGGGTCGAATGTAGCGGCTTGCCTCAGGCGCCGTGTGCCCCCCTTTGTTTTTCTATTCCAGATCATCTGAGTACTTTCCTCTGACACAAACACTTGGGGGCATTATTCTCATTGTTGTTGTTGTTGTTGGAGCCGGACGGTGTGTTGAGCCTCTAAAAGCCTCTATAAGCCTCTAAAAGCACAACCAGCTGGTCACGCCGTGACACGAGCGGCGTGGTCATTCAGGGCGGGGCTCCAGGTACAAGTTAAAGATCTCATTCTAAATAACCGATTAACTCAAGATTCTGCTTGAGTCCCACAGACACACACACACACGTTGAGAAGATATCTCATCATTCCAAATTCTTCCTAAATCTGAGTGACGTTCTTCGATCCTGAATCTTTGGAGAGAAAAAAATCCTCATAGAAACTCTGTGCCTTCTGTCGCCCCCGTCCCCCCCCGACCTTATATCGATCAACCAAACAATCAGTAAGCAGATCAATCAGTCGTTCCTCAATCGGGTTCGTAACAATCAGACGAGAAGGAAAGCCTGTTGCCGTGGTTACGGCCCGGGGCCCCTTGTCACCTTAACAGTGAGTGCCTGAAACCAGGAAGGGAACGCAGCGTTTTGCCTCCAATCAATCACCCCCCCCCCCCCACGCCCCCCCAACCAGATCCATGCAGCGCGGTCCGATCCCAGCAGACTGGAATTCAAGAGTTTTAGTTGAATGTAAATAAATAAATATATATATATATAGAGAGATAGAGAGAGAGAGAGAGAGAGAAACGACTAAATACTTTTTGTTGTATTTTTTACTTAGTCTCAGGGGTTAAAGAAAACTTTTAATTAAATAATCAAAATGATAGGTTTTGACTTAAAACAGAAATACATGTACATGGATATCTAAATCGATTACAAGTTAAGGTATTAATCTGTGTGATTAATGCGATGAAATACTTTAGCGCAGACAACGCAGCTTTGTGTACTTGCGGTCTTCGGTGTGCACAAAGTACACAAAGTGGTCCGGGGAGACAAATGGGCCGCTGGCTGCGCTCAGTCGGATCGGAGAGAGCGAGCTGGTGGCTGAAGATGGAGGGAGCGCGTTTTGCTCTGTGCAGAGGAATTACTCCACGTGTCAGAAGAACTCACGCACCGCTATGCTAAGCTAGCAGCTAGGCTACTTCCATCTCTACGTCTAACGTTACCCTGCGAGGCACACGGTCTGCAGAGGACCACCACCGGGTGCCTAGAGGACGTGGTTGAAAAACGTCCTGCTAAATGTGGGACACATCGTTGGCACTTCAGACGATGGAGAGTTATATATTATTATATATTATTTATATATATATAATTATTTGGTTTTACGACACTACTGAGCCTGATCCTCCTCTCAGTTTGACCACCAGTCAATGAATTAATAATCACAGTTATTCTCTGATGAAGGGACACCGACTTCTTCCTCCTCAGTATGACACCAGTCAATGAAGAATCACAGTCAGTGTCTGATGAAGGGACACCGCGTATCTGACCACACACACACACACACACACACACACACACACACACACACACACCAGTGGTCTGACAGGGTCGTTATGTACCAGATGATTCGTTGTCTATGTGGTTCTGATCAGGAAGCAAGACGGGGCGTGTCCCTCTGAGAGACACGCCCAGGAGAGCTGGGTGTACCTATCGGACCCCCGCTCCCCCCGGCCCCCACTGGTACCTGCAGCAGCGCATAGGACCACAATACGCGCATCCATGTCTCCATGTGTGGAGTAGTGACGTAGCTCGTGGTGTTAGCGAGGCCTTTAGCTACAAGTAACATCTGCCGGCTAGTGGGGAAACCAACCGAGTGCTCACTGCGGGGGGGCTCCTCAGAGGGGGGGGGGCTGAGATTATTTCCTCCCTAGATGCTGTGCAGCCTCGCTAAACTCAAACTGATGATTCTATATTCACAGCTTTGGCGCTTCTTACGCTCTCCCTTATTTCATAGTAGCATGTGACCGCGCTGGTGGAGTTTCTCAGCAGGGCCGGCTTCCCCAGAACCTCCCCAGAACCTCCTCAGAACCTCCCCAGAACCTCCTCAGGGGGAGACGTCTCTGACCCGGAGCCAGAGGGCAACAGCTAATATAAACAGATCCCTTGCTGTCTCTCTCTCCTCTCTATCTTCATCTTGCGTTTCCTTTACTTTCTAAAGTCTCTCTTCTTCCTCCTCCAAACTAGACTCTGTTTATCTCCTTTGTGTTTCTCTCTCTCTTAAATAATATATTATATATATTATTTTATACAATATACAAGTATCATTCAGCATCGTGAGGTTATTTTGTATCAAATTGGTTCTTAAGTGATATTTTTAATTCAAATACACATTGTCCAATCAGAGCGCCCCCTGACTCATTTGTCCTGATGAAGGTGTTAAGATCTTTCCTGTGCCCCCATCGGTTCTTCAACACAATAATATGAATGTTGCAGGAGTATCTCCTTCTGTGTTCTTTGTTGCAAAGAATGTTGTGCCATTTGTTAATAGCAAAGATAACTATTGAACCTATAGGAAAAAGAAGAGCTATTTTAAATTATTTTTTGGCTTTTTTTGCTATATTTATTTTTCTTGTATTAGAATCTTCTTTGTAGGGGGAATATTAAAAAATGTATTTTTCATTAGTGCAAAAAAAACTATTTTCTTCCTTTTTGTACAATTTCAATGTTTTAAGCGAGACTTTGAAAAGCAATATGACGATGTTTCCTGTGACTGTATCTGCATGCTGTTTGTGTTGCCTTAATGACGGCTGCACCCCCCTGGCCCCGCCCCCTCCACCCCCATCTGATGGAGCCAGTGAGTCAATAAAGCAGCTTTGTGTACTCTGTGCCTCCTGTTCATCACTAAAACACGTGTACTTTGATAGTATAAATTCTCTTCTTATCTCTAATTATTACTTTTAAACTTTGATGCTTTCTAGCAGATTGTACATTAAGACAAACTTTTACAGAGCTTCAAACATCTATAAAACTGAATTTCCCTCTGAAATAATAATATATAATAACAATTTCACGCCACTTCATCCAGAAGCAGAATGAAACTAGAAGCACAAAGAAAACATGAGCCACAGCACAGAGGATGGAAGACTGAAGACGACCCATAGCAGCAAAAGTTGCTTTTACTTTCCTTATACGGAGTCTGCGGGATCCAGATTATATATTAGTCAATAGATATGTATGTATAAATAACACTTTATTTCACAAGTCCACTACTATTCTCCAGATACTTTACCCAAGGACATTTGCTGGAGGGAGTGTGTGTGTCAGCTTTGCTTGCAGAGGAAGGCTATTTACCATAAGATGAGCCATAAAACCAGAGGATGAGTGTGGCAGAGACGTGTCACTGAATCATCCCTCTTTAACATCTGCATCTTTATAGTTACAGATCCATCTGTATCCATAGCAATTAGGAGAGAATCCGATCAAATGTCAAGTGAAACAATTGTTTTTGTGGTGAGCCTGGTCACATGGCCGGTGGCTGAGACCTCCGTCCTACAGTATTAACGAGCACCACCCAGTGGCCAGATGGTGTAGGTGCACGTTTCTATTGATACTATTTCTGTACTTTTATTTTCTTGGCGTTTTGTATACAGTTGTGTGGGTACTTCAACAACTAAATATTTCTCCCACGGATAATCTGATACAGAAAGGAAAACATGTGGATGGATGTTAAAGCCCGTTATTCATTGAAAACATTTATTACATTTTTATGATGCAAACAGCGTCCCGCCCTCCTCACGAGGGGAACCAAGGACACACAAAAGGGACAGAAACAAAACAAAAATATTACGCAAAATGTCATTGATTGTTAAAAAAAAAAATGACAATCCGCTTATTCCCAGTTTGGCATCCCCCCACAACCCCCCTCATGAGGTACTCTCCGGAATAATGATCATTAAAAAAATCAAAAGAACAAGGCATGCATAATAGTTTCTGGTAATGCACATAGATCAAAGGATACCAGCTCTAAATACAAAATCCATGTACGCTGTTTATGTACTTTTAATGTGTGTGCGTGTACATGTTTGTACACACACACACACACACACACACACACACACACACACACGGTACCTTTCTGGGAGGCATTTCTGCATCCTCAGTTATCTACACTTGGTCACTAGATTTAATCCATTCAAAAGGTCCAAACCCCGTCTCCCTCCGTCGCCATGGTTACTTCAGTCTTCTTTCATCCAACAACCGAAGAGCGATCTACAGGATTTCACCGAACTCCTCCCGGGGTTTTTACGACACGCCTTATTTATTAAAAAACACTATAACCCCCCCCCATCCCTCCATGCAGCTCTTTTATAGAAGTCTGGAACTAAAGCGTTCTAAGTCTTTAAGTAACTTCTGATAAGCGAAGAGATGCACTGGTCCATTTCCAATAACTGGGTGACGGAGCCACACCACTACGGTGGGGGCTGTTTGTTGTTAATATTTACCAAAATATCATGTAAAGGAAAGAAGAGGACTATGTAAATACTAGGTTGAATGAATGTCTTTACTGTTAAAAAGTGTACCGCAATGAATACAACTATGATGCTCTCTCATTGTGAGCGGACGAGCGGGGGGTGGGGGGGGCAATCGATATGCCAATGGATACATGTACAGATTTACAGTTATAATGCATCTACCATCACACTCAACAGGTGAGAGCTTGAGAGAGAGGGGGGGATCCTTTCTCTGTGGAACCAATGTGATGTGAGAAGAACACACAGAGATGAAAACGTGTGTGTGTGTGTGTGTGTGTGTGTGTGTGTGTGTAAACTGGTAGGAATTCTGTAAGTGCGGGAACCAAATGTTCGACCAATAAAAGTCTATTGGGATCCGGTTGTACTGGTCTCTCTTGTTCTAACCAAGAGCGGGGGCTGAGTGTTGGTCCTGGTGGTCGTCTTGAGGGTCTGGGATTAGCGCCCCCGGCCCCCTGATGGTGGTCTAGTCGATGTACTGGGAGAGCCAGCGGAAGCCCTCTCCGTAGCCCTGCCTCTTCAGCACGCTGCACATGAACACCTCCAGAGGTCTCGTGTTCAGCTCCTTCATAGCGATGGTTCCCTGCAAGCACAAGAACGGGAGTCACGCCAGAGACACTTCATCGTACGTTGTTGCTTTGGTCCTCTGGACAGCCCGACACGGAGAGCGACGACCTTGTTGTTCTCAAGTGAAGACATGAAATTCATTTTTACAAACGTGTAGATGTGTTGCGTTACTTTGCATAAGAAAAGTAAAACTCCAGCGAGAAGATACTAAACACAGCAAAAGTCGGTTTTAGGGAGCCGTCTTTTCTCTGTTCAACTTCTCTTCCTTTTCCTTTGAGGCCCCTCCCCCCATAGAGGTCACACGGCGGCGTGCGGCGCCCACCTTCCCTGTGGTCTGTCCGTACAGCCCAAAGACCTCCCTCAGCTTCTCCTCGCTGATGGCCTCTGGTCTGTCGATCTTGTTGCCCAGGATCAGGATGGGCACGTTTCCGATGGTCTCGTCAGTCATCAGCGCCTGATGGGGGGGGGGATACTAGATTAGACTACACAGGTTCGATAGGATGCAATGCAGAGGCAAACTGGCCTTTAATCATCTTATTCAGATTCTATCAGGCGAGTAGGGCTGTCAACGAATATTCTACATTCAAATATATTTTGGAATAGTTTTTTAAAAACTATATTAATGTTCGAATGTAAAAAAAAATTTAAAAAAATCAATCACTGAATGAAGCCGGCCATATTTGGGACAAAAATCGAGTGGTCTTGGCCATCAGTTCATTTACTTATTTTTGTGCAGGTAATATGTTGTTAAATAAACTACCTATGCAAGTAGTTATGTCCCGTTGTATTAATCTGTCCTGTTATTCACGTGTCTAATGTGCAACCAGATATTAGAATGTATGTGTTTTTTTAAAGCGAATATTCGAATGTCATTTTTGAGCAATTTTGAGTACATGCGTTCGTGGTTCGGGGGTCCCACCGAGGGGGGCGGGCGTTGCGTTTGGTGAGCACTAGAATGCAGACTAGAGCTGAAGCTACGACTCCATCAACTGGATCAAGTTTTACTGATTTTAATCTGCTTTGTAATAAGCGTTTCCGGTGTGCAGCATTTCTCCTCAAAGACAGATTCTTATACCAACTGACCATCTGCGCACCGGGTCAAAAGGTACTCACGTCAAGTTCTGCCTTTGATTCGGTCAATCTGGCGAGGTCTGCACAATCCACCAGGAAGACGATACCGTTGATGGCCGGCAGGTAGTTCTTCCACACTCTGCGGGCTGTCGGGGCCGAGACAACAACGTCAGCCTTTCACCCGCTGCACAGACCCAAAGCACCACACTGACCGGCTTCTATCGGACCTCCACCCGCCCACCAAGAAATACAAACATCTACACGCGCCGCCGTCGTACCTTGTTGATGGCCTCCAAGGTCGAAGGTGGTGAAGGTCATGCCGGCAATGGTCAGCTCTTCTGAGGCTAGAGGGAGAAAAACAAATTGTCAACAAACAAACATGGTATTGGTGGCCTTCCACACGCAACTCAATTACACGTGTGTGAGAGAGAGAGAGAGGGAGACTCACTCGGGTGCAAGGTTGGCACATGCTGTCCCAGTCTGTCGTCTTTGAGCATGTGCAGTAGCGTCGTTTTTCCGGCGTTGTCGAGGCCAAGAAATACTAACTTGCCAGATTTCCTGTACAGACCTGAAGCAAAGCCAGAGGAATTTAAGGAAAGACGTCCAGATGTGTCATACTGAATGCTTCCCCTCGATGAGTCAGCGGATATAAAAAGCGGCGAACGGCTCTGTTGTGCTGAGACCTGCAGTGGATCAACAATCCAACATGGAGGTAGAAGGTGGCTGTGCTCCACCTGCTGGTTTAGCTCATCTTTCTTCCCCTGAAATGAGCATCCCGAGTCGGCCTAACCCAAACTTAGTCTCCCTGGTCGTGGCGTCGATGACTCCATTCAGGGGCTTCTGGCTGCCTCGGGTCTACCGGGCGCCACCGCTGTGCAACAGGAAAGACGCCACCGGCTCGACATCACTGAACACGTGGCGCAAAAACTGAGGGTACCTGTTGGTCCTTTGAGAGCCTTTTCAGGCTCACATAGCAGCAGGGTTGGGCGGTGGTTTGTCATTCTCGATCTTGTATTGTTATTAGCAGAGAAACAGGTCTCTCTAAAAAAAACAGGTAAAACCAGTTTGTCGTATAAAGTCAGGAGCAAATGAAATGCATCTTTGGATGTTACGCCTTAAGCCATGTGATGATGCAGCAAAGGTTTGGGGACGCATTCGCCTTTGAAAGGTTTCCTCAGATTGCATTGCACAGGATCAGCAAATGAAAAAGGAGCAGTGAGTCCATTGAAAGTGATTAAGATGCCATCACTCCTCTGGCGCTGCAGTTATATTCTTGTGGTATAATTCGGTCTTTAAAATGTTATGTTTTGTCAGTCAAGTTACTTTGCCAATAAATGATCAAAAGAGTTGTAAAGTGAAGCAAAACGTTGTTGCATAGCAGGGAGCAGATTTTCTCTCCTGAAACAGGTTCTTTGCTCGTCGACAGTTGGTGGGATCTGAATCAGACTCCAGCCGACTACACGGCAGCTTTTAAAAGAAGCTATTCTCAGATGTCTGGGAGTTTAATGAACGCAAAATGGTTAACCCACATGAAAACATTGCTATTAAAACAAAGCATCACAGCTCCTTACGGCTAGCGAGCTAACGTTCCCTCGGGTGCAGCAACGCTAAGTGGAAGATTTTGAACTGAAATTCATGTTAGAGAGAAGGGCATCCATTAAATGTGGATTTATAAGCGTGACCAAGCGGTCATGTCCCTCTGATATTCATATTTTAACATTGAGAAGTGGCCAGGAATAGAAGGACATTGTGAAGCCGTCTGATGGACGGGTTAGCATGCGAGGAGCGGCGCCTCCAGAAACATCTCTGGTATGTGTGAGTCAGATTGGAGAATGCTGAACACAACGTCAACAAACCACGTAGAGAAACGCAGCCGCTAGCACAACAGAAAAGGAACTCTAGTGACGAAACCGCCACGCACACCAACGTTGGGGATTGAGGTATCAGGCTAATTAGTAGTTGTAGGTGTTCAATTAGTCTCCACACTAAATGCTCTCCCATATTAACCAGTTCACCATGTTACATTACAATTTAACAGCTTAGTGGTTCTCACTACACCAGTTTCCAGATTTACTATTTGTCAGAGCGTCCGATCGGGAGCACTTACCTAACATCTGTAGTACACTATTGAACCCGCTATAAATCCAGTCTATGATGAACGCCATATCTGGAGCTGTTAAATCCTGAAAAACAAGAAATAGGGAAAGGGACAGACGTAAGAACACACGACTACACACACGGAGAAGCAGAAACATTACAGTACTTTATTTTGGCTTCCCTAAGCATAATGCATCAGTAACTAAAGAGATCACTGATGTGATCCAGAGTCTTCGTTACATCCCATGAACAGCGAGTCGTAATAAACAAGTGTCAGCATGGAGAAACGAGAGCCAACACAAAACTTTGGTGGAAGGAAACTGGAGAGTTTGGACAGCCGCATTAAGACAGTATCCTTCCTCCCGAACACTGAAGCACAAAGAGTTGTCACAACATTGGACAGACAATCTACGCAGAGATCTTCATTTAAACAGCGGTTTATGTTTCCACTCCCGCTCAAACATATTGTGTTATTACACAATATGTTCTGCTAGAGTTCTGATTTAAAATCCTAATAAGAGAGTAAAAATGATAATGAATTGGAAAGATTACATTTTAGCTCACAGCTTCTGTCTTAATGTTAAAACTACAACGGCCCTGGTTTTGCTGAAACACATCCAGGTCTAAAGAGTAGGATCAGAAAAGGAGACAGATCAATAGGGAAAAAATCACAACCCTTCAACACAGAACCTCATAAAAGCTCAGAGGTTCACTGATCATACATACAACATTGAATTGATATCGTCAGCGGGTGATAAGAACAATGAGTAGCTACGCTGATGATTAGCTCATTTCCAGCAAGAGTCTCAGGACACGATCGACACGAGGAGAAGTCAAGTCTCAGCCTTTCCCCCTAAACTAGCATGATTGTAATAGGAGCGAGCAAAACGGTCTTTGTTCATTCACCACCCTGAGAGAGAGAGAGAGAGAGAGAG
The DNA here is from genome assembly GCA_014132575.2 of Gasterosteus nipponicus. Lineage (NCBI taxonomy): Eukaryota > Metazoa > Chordata > Actinopteri > Perciformes > Gasterosteidae > Gasterosteus > Gasterosteus nipponicus. The sequence goes on from BMAF01000003.1 coordinate 31,414,585, forward strand.
AGAGAGAGAGAGAGAGAGAGAGAGAGAGAGAGAGAGAGATCTCCAACTCGTTTCCTTGCCCTTTTCTGTGCACAGAGGCCTGACAGCCAGGTAGCTGGTGCCGACCTCTGGCCCCAGTTACGTAACCTGCAAACAACTCCAGGGCTGAAGGATAAGGTAACCAAAGGTCACGACCACGCAAACACAGCTGAACTACACGTCGGTCGCTGATCCCGTGTGGCCCGATGCCTTTGCTGTTGGAGAACACTGCTGCCTGCCACGTGTGGCTGCGAGATGCAGCTGTGAAGGTGAAACTGTTAAAAGGCAACGGAGCACAACCACCGCTAAACATGGCCACGTATCCTACAAGAGCCTGTGTAACTGTTCCAACGCAGCTGGGGTTGCTGTTTAAAGGGAGGCAAGAGTGTCAACAAGCCCGGACAACGACATCAAAGTGAAGGGAACACAGCGATCTTCTGGTCACCGTTTCGGGAGCAAGTGACCGAGAAATGATCTCTGAGCCTTTCATCGACACATCTGTAATGAATCAAATCCACACGGAAATGGATGTTTAGGAATGAATAGGATTATGAAGAAGCCCAAATTCCCCAAGCAACAAGTGTTACCACTTCCCCTCTAGTATTCTCGGTAGTATTATCTTTTTTCCTCCTTTCTAACTGGAAATGTTTCCTCAACCGGATAACAAGAGAGCTACTTGAAAATACGGTAGCTGCGTAAACACAAGAGTAATAAAAGTGTTTCAGTTGCCAAATCAAGACCACCACTTCTTAATTTCTAGTTACGTATCTCTTAAGATTCCAGGCAGGCGTCGTGACTCGGAGAGACAACTGTCCACTACACAGTAAAAGTCACTGTCTTTCACGTCCAGCTATCACAACCGCTGTCAACGTAGCAGCGAAGTTAGCTAACCGTTAGCTTAACCGTAACATTACATCGATTACCGGTTTCTGGCTAGTTCTGCTGTAAAAATCAACAACACGCATATTTCAGTAATATAATAAAGTACCATCAAGGTACGGCAGATACGCTAAGTGTACCTTTGTAAAGCCTGGTTGAGGCCGACCGACGGGTTGGCTAACAGGAAGCTACTAGATACGTGTCATATTCTCCAGCAGGCAACGTAGCATCGAGGGGCTGCTAGCTACGTTAGCTTTTCAGCCGTTCGCCAGAGTAACACTTTCCCGCGTTACCGGCAACACATGGAGACTTACACTCGTTGGAATGTTTCCTTTTCAGTAACAGATGCATGTTGAAATACACCCAACAGCGGGTCAACTTTACCCAGAAGCTCTTCGGGGATGAGCGAGCTAGCCAACTCGGTCTTAGCAATGCTAACGTTGCATCGTCAGCAGCCGGGATAACTCGCTAGCGAATCTTTTTTTTTTCTGACCGCGGTTGAGAAAATATATTTAAAAACTCACCCGTTTTTAGGTGTAGAGTAATTTACCGAGTGTTGATTTTCTAATCATGTAAATTTGTCTGCCGGTCCACCCCCCAAAAAGAGCCTGCGAAATGCCAGGTCCTCCTCTCCTCTTTTTCGTATTTTGTTACTGAGCCACGACACTGCAATGGCTGTCCAGCAACTCCCCAAAACTCTCACCAGCTGCTTCCTGTTTGTGTTTCACAATCAAATTTCCGGTAGAAGAACTAACGTACAATCTGAGCGTTCCGCTTTAAAAAACAACAACAAATTTTAACACTCATTGCACTGAATATCTGTTGATAGAATATGTTACAAGTTTACCAAAACAGTTTTGAACAAACAACCGCATGTAGGGTGAAAACTATTGGTATTTACACTGTACAGTCATTTAAATAGGAATTTAACTAAATATGGATATAGATCAGATTAAAAGACATGTAACCAGTTCCACTAAATTGTTAAGAGGGCTGTTTGTACATATAAGAACACTTGTTGCCTTTACTCTCCCCTTGTTTCCAGTACAACTGAAAACCAAGGGCACAGCAGGAAATGCCACGTGTACACACTGCGCATGCCCGACGGATTTTACGTTGATCTTGGGTGATCCCAACTTCCGGTGAAAGAGGAGAAGTCTCTCACACGACTACTCTGACTGGGCCTATCGCTTCTCACCTGTAGGCAGTTGTGCGGCGTCTCGGCGATAACCATGGCCCTATGATTGCCAATTACTAAGCTAATGAACGTTTTAAGGATTCGGTAGGCGTCACGACATACGCCGCTTTGAGTAAACGCCACACCGTTAGAGCCTCAGGGTTGAGCGTTACCCCGCGACTGCCAGCTAGTTAGCTAGCTAACGACACCGCTAGCTATTAGCCAAGCGAGCCCGTCTAAATTAGGTCCCGGTGTATATTTCAAGATGTCAACTGCGGGGTTTAACTCCCAGAATGGGACAGGACAAGCATATGCAAATGGTAAGTAACATTCGCATGTAACGTTGGATCGCGTGAGGCGAAGTTAGCTAACATGAGCTACTAAGAAGCTAACATTAGCAGCCCTTCTTGGCACTTGTCTTGGGGCTACGTGCTAGCTGTTAGCTAAGGTAACTTACGGTAACATTAGCCAAGCGACAGCTGTCACGTACAGTTCGGGGGCAGCTACGGTTAATCCCCACTTACTTTATCGACATTAAATAGTGGGAAAGCGTTGTTTATGGTAAGGAACGCTGGCTCAACCTGTCGCGCTAACTCAATTTCACCAGTGCAACTTATGGTATTGGCAAGTCTGAACAACAGGTAAGCAGGCATCTTAACTTTTTACGACTGGTGTGGGGTTGTTCCTTCTTCTCTAACGGCGATCATATGATCGATCCCCCGTCACCGCTGCACATGCTCTTGTCCTGTCGAGCTGCTCGCTTAGCCCGGACTTTTCCTGACGCAATAAAACGCCTAAGCAGCTTTTGGCAGGTCTCTTTTGGAGTTTTATGCTATATAGTTACGCTGCTAGTGGTTGATGTCCTCACGGGTGTACTTTGTATCCTCGCTCGTGCAGGAGTGATTTATAGCCGGCTGTACAGCTGCGCTTTTTGTTTACCACGTCTTACTGTACATGTGGCACATTCGCGATGATCCAGATGTGATGCTCCAGGACTTCCTCCAGTCTCATCCAGTGACCTTTTTCAGTTTGAGTTTAATCACAGATCTCTCTGGTTTTCATGAAAGCTGATGGAGAAACACACACATGGCACATTTACCAAAGTGTGGTTGTGTACATTGTGTTTTCAATGCATGTGCAGATAATGACATCTTTATTTCATAATGCAGAGCAATTCAGACGGCATGACCTACCTCTAAAATCGATCATGAAGAACCCTAACCACAGCTCGCTGGTCATCTGGTGGCTCTGGTAGTTTTCACTCTGGGTGTGTGTCGTCACTCCAGTGTTTCCCCGTGGTTTACAACTTCAGGGGGGGAGCAGATGGGCGAACGGGCCGGTGAGGCCGTGGTGCGGCCAGTCCGCTGGTGCTCTCTGCTCCACTGGTGCAAATGCCACATGGACCTAGTCGTGCATTTGTCAGTGTGGAACTTCCATGCGTTGAAAAATAATTACAATATTTGGTTTTTCATTCCACGCCTTCTTGAACTGTGCTACAGCATTAAGCTGGAAGACATGCCTGGATTATGACACTTGAATCACAGTAGCCCCCTTTCAGGAGTGTGTCCAGGAAGCCAATGGCTTGACATTTTGGTACTCAAGGGGGAGGCCAACAGGCCCCCAGTGTCAGCATTGCTTGAGGATAGTCTGTAAAGAAGAAGCTCGTAGTGAAGTCTGCCACAATTTTTGAAACATACCTGTATTTCCAATAATTCTCTTCTCCAGGTCCGTCGCAGAATCCAGTTGCCCCGCATCAGCTGCCAGGGATCGGCTACGGCTCGACCCCCCAACCGACGTACGATCCAATGCAGGCCAAAGCTGCCCCGCCTCCTGGCCCACCTGGACCCTACCCCGTCTGTTCCTACCGGCCCGGCGCACCGTTTGTTTCCTACCCGCCTCCCTCGGGCCAGTCGATGCTGACCAGGCCTGTGATGGGGGGTCCTCCCTCCCACACCCCTCCACAGTCCGCCAGCCCTGGCCCTAGGCCGCCCCCTGCACAGGCCACACCTCCTCCCGCCGTGTCTTCTAGTAGCTACTACACAAACCCCCAACAGGCCCCAGCATGGCAGTACAACACAGCTCCTCCACCGACGGGGGCTCCCACTTCCATTAGCACGCCTCCCCGAGGCCCGGCGCCCCCCCATGTAAACCCAACTGCGAGCTCGGCAGGGTCGTCATCGTCATCAACGGCTTACAGCCCTGCGGCTCCACCCCCCCATGTGTCCCATGGTGTCACCCAACCGCCGGGCCCCGGGATGCACCGAACCCCTCTGCACGGATACCCCCCGCCAGGTAGGAACACGGAGGATCTGCTTACGGTCCAGACTGCACCTCCCACCCGCACAATCTGCTAATTAGGAACTATAAAGTGGTGGTTTTATAGTTGCTCTGTGCGTCATAGTAATACAAAGAGGACTCATCATTCCAGGATCCCTGAACCACTGAAACGTAGATAATGTCTGTCTTAATGTTTTTTTAAGATAACCCCTCACCGAACCGCCCACAGTATTGTCACTGCGTTGTGTTCTTCTCTCACCGACGCGTGCTGCAGATGTTCATATCAAGAATGCCGATGAGTTGGAGCCGGACTTTGTCCTCTGCTCATACTCTGAATACTCCTCCCCGTCCCGTCGCAGGGACTCGATCCCTCTGAATTTGTACAAAGTTCAGATCCCGTCTTTTATTTGTTTCCACGGGACGAATGTCGCAGCCTGGTGGAGCTTTTTAAGTGTTGTTTATAGTTTGTAATTCCGTTTTTGTTGCAGAAATGTTGGCTTTCTTCTGAGGATTGTAGCCTGTATCTTTTGACCGTTTGTCATGGCTTTTATTTATAATATATTTATTTATGGTATATCATTTTTGTGAGACTTTAAAACTTCAGCACAGACAGTCCCGTGATGGTCCGTTACCAGTTTATCTCTCAATCTCACGGTTTTGGCGGCCTGAAGGTTTGCTGCTCTCATTTACTTCACTCCGTAAGAAGAAGAGCTTTATTTTAGTGACCTTTCCCACAGCAGCACCATATATGTGGTATGAAATTCAAAATGATCCACATGCAGAGCGCTGATTTTCATTTGGCTCGTTATCACGCTGCTTCCTCTCTGAAGTCGTTTGTCCCTGAGATGACAGTCGCCCCTGTAGATAATCATCATCCTCATAACCGGCTCTTAACATTCTTTATCACCGTCGTAAAAATAACCAGCGTGGCCGCTTGTCCTTAATAAACGTGTGTCATTTATACATGAATGGGCTCTGTGCTCATTCTCTCCACGATAGTTGTTAATCGGTGGCGACTTGGTGGAGTTAATTCAGTCGCTGCTTTGTGGGTCAGATGTTCTTCCAGATGTTCTTGGGTCCACACAGAACGTATGGTGCCACAGATGCTGATTTAACAATAACTTTGACTTGTTATTTAAGAGTGGGCCCCTTTTCAATTCATGAAAATCATCCTGAACGTTGTCCGTTTGAAACCAGGTTCTGCCCCCCCATCAATGGCTCCTCACGCATACCAGCCAAACCGAGCCCCCTATGGGCCCCCACCCACCGGCCCACCACCATCGATGAATCCAGCACCCCCGATGGCCCACGCAACACCCCCACCCCCCAAGGCAGAGGGTGAGCTCTTTAAAAAAATAATCCTGGAATTTTTGTCCTTTTGTCCTCAGGTGCAACGACCTCAGAGACGTCGACACACCTCCACGTTATTCCCACCTTCCTGGATGTGTTTTGAATTATTATTCTGATTTGATTTATTTTGCGCGTCCTCTAACGGGTTAAAGTTGTTGCCTTGTTCAATGTGGTTGAATGTAAGTGCAGGTGTGCACTTTGGGAGTCGTGAGCAGTGTCTCTTTTTAAAGCCCTGGAGACGAGACACTTCCCCCCTCGAGTGAGGAGAGTCTGGTGACGGACACTTTGAATTCTGATCATCTCCCGTTGTCTTCCCTCCTTTCCTCTACATGCCAGCTCAGTGCGGGGGTGCCGCTAACAGCGCCCTCCCCCCCGCTGAGCACGACTGCCAGGAGGGTGACATTGAATGTCCAGGTGTGGCCAAGTCTTTCAGAGTGGTTGGCGTCCCTTCATCTGTGTGTTGTTCAATGAGATGCACTCAGCATCCGCCTCACTCTGCTTAGAGATCTCTGCATGAAGTCGGTGCATCCCTGGTACCGCATCTCCTGTCAGTGGTAGTTTGCTTGCTTCTAGCTGTGACCCCTTCCAACCACATTTGCTCTATGACCTCTGAGGAAAAGCCCTTTTAAAAGCTGCCCCCACTTTTAGCGCCCCCTCCCACAGTCATCAGCATTTGTTATTTTTCTAGTGGTCTTTTTAGGTGTATATTTCCCCGTAGATCACATCCTGTTCCTCCATCTCCTCCTCCTGTTGTTGGCACCCGGAGATAGAATCCTCAAAATGATTTTCCATCTGTTTGTGTTCTTTTGCTGCAGGAACCGGCCCACAAGCACCAAACAGCTTCAATCATGTTGACAGCAGAATGGGTGAGGCCTGTTTCCACCACACATGGGTTCTGCTCCTCTGACCTTCTCTCTGTGTTTAAGATGTTTTCTCTTCAACTGTCACTAAACTCCGTGTTGATAATATACGTGATTTACGTACGTTCGTCTTTGCTTTATAACCCGGGTGGTTAAAAGAACTTGAGTCACATGCAGACGTTATTCTGACCCTCTGCTTTGATTTCGTTGTGTTGATGACCAAATGGAGCCGATGACCTCTGGTGACCCCCCCCCACTACCGACTTCCTGTGAGCCGTGCAGTTGTTGTCACACTGACTCGTTACAGGGCCCCTTGTTCTTAAATCTCCTTCCTCCGCAGGCGGCCCGCCTCAGCCCGGCCCGCCCGGTCGGCACTTGGGGGGCCACTACCCCTCCCTCCCGCTCGGGTACCAGAACGCCGCACCCCCGCCCGCTGCCATGCACCCCGCCATCCAGGCCGCCACGCAGCCTTACACTCAGGCCCCTCAGCCCTACCAGCAGGTGAGTTGCGCCAGCCATGCCGGGGGGGGTTTAGGGTTTAAGGCGTAAATAGATTAACCCAAACGCTTGTTCCTGTCCCCTTGTCTCAGCCACTCGGGGGCCCAGGACCCGCCCAGCTCAGCCCGTCCCTGGCGGCCATGAGCCTCCAGTCCAGCACCCCAGAGGCCCTGAGGGTGGTCAACCTGCTGCAAGAGCGGAACCTGCTGCCGCCGATCCCGATCCCCCCCCCGACCCCCTGCCTCCAACAGGACCTGCAGAAGATCAACTGCAACCCCGAGTAAGACGCGTAACCCGTTCACGCCACACGGTGCCGCTGCGTCTTTTAAGCCAATCAGTGTTGAGATGCTTTAAACAGCAGAGTTGATTTCATTTTGCTAACTGATATTTCTGTGTTTATTTAAGATCGTTAAATGCACTTTGTTAAAGCCTGTTCCATAGCGGGACGGTTATGATGTGACCCCCGTGTGCTTCTCTCTTCAGGGTGTTTCGCAGCACGCTGACCAGCATCCCTCAGACCCAGTCGCTGCTCAACAAAGCCAAGATGCCTCTGGGTCTGCTGCTGCACCCCTTCAAAGACCTCTCGGTACCTCCTCAGTGCAGCTACCCTTTGTCTTTAATAGAGCAGTCGGCCACTAACTAGTGACGTAACTCTTAATTACTACAGCGTCTAAACGGATAAGTCAGACCTTTGATGCAACATGGAGAATCTTCTTCAGAATCCGATGGTCCTCCGGGGGACGTCTGTCTGCATGAATCCACGTTGGTCTCCCCGAGGACACAGAAGCTGATGAAATGTGGCGCCTCTCACACTTGGTTGGTTTTTCCTTGCAGCAGCTTCCTGTGGTGACGTCCAGCACCATCGTCAGGTGTCGCTCCTGCAGAACCTACATCAACCCGTTTGTGTCCTTCCTGGACCAGAGGAGGTGGAAGTGCAACCTGTGCTATCGGGTCAATGACGGTAAGGGGGGGGAGGGGTTTATCTTTACATATCAGAATAATACTACGCTTCTCAGTCTATTGAATTTCAATCTCATTGTTTGTTCTTTTTACTATTTTTTATATTCAGCGTTATTATGTTTGTGTTTAAAAAGAATAGTCACTTATATGTTTGATTATATAATGACACATAAAGATGCATTTAATAAGTGTGTGTGTGTGTGTGTGTGTGTGTGTGTGTGTGTAGTTCCAGAGGAGTTCATGTACAACCCGGTCAGCAGATCGTACGGAGAACCTCACAAGAGACCCGAGGTGCAGAACGCCACCATCGAGTTCATCGCCCCCTCTGAATACATGGTGGGTTGAAGACCCCCCCCAATTGTTCCCAAATATCACGTGTATTGATGACTGCGTCATTGACCCCGTCCCCCCCTACAGCTGAGGCCGCCGCAGCCCGCTGTCTACCTCTTCATCCTCGACGTGTCCCACAACGCGGTGGAGACGGGCTACCTGAGCGTCTTCTGCCAGTCGCTGCTGGACAACATCAACGCGTACGTGCCGCCTTCCGCTCCCCCGTTGTCATGGAGACGGGCGCCGTGTTTTTCAAATGTGCGTCTTCTGCGTCTCCAGGCTGCCCGGGGACTCGCGGACGAAGATCGGCTTCGTCACCTTCGACAGCACCATCCACTTCTACAACCTCCAGGAGGGTCTCTCTCAGCCTCAGATGCTCATCGTGTCCGACATCGACGGTGAGCCGGCCGCCGACGGGAACACTTCAATTTAAAAAGTGTAAAATATGTTTCACTGCACCACAAATAGCGGCAATCACTCTTTTTAAATGATATTTTGTGTACTCCTCAGATATCTTTTTACCAACACCAGACAGCCTTCTAGTAAACCTCAACGAATGCAAAGAAGTAAGAACACTTTACGTACCTCTTACGCTCGCGTCGCCCCTTGTGGCCGCTCTCACCTCCTCGCATGTGGGAGAAAGATGATATATGACCAACGAAGCGTCCCAGAAGTCAAACTCGCTCCTTCTGCGTCCTCAGCTGGTGCAGGACCTGCTGAAGAGCCTCCCCACGTTGTTCCAGAAGACCATGGAGACCCAGTCTGCCCTGGGTTCGGCCCTGCAGGCGGCCTACAAGCTGCTGCTGCCCACCGGCGGCCGCATGTCCGTCTTTCAGACCCAGCTGCCTAACCTCGGGGTGGGGGCGCTGCAGTCCAGAGAAGACCCCAACCAGAGGGCTTCTGCCAAGGTGAGAGGCCCCATATATGGAAGGGTTTGTTGGTTTTGGGAGTAGATGTCATTTTCACAGAGGAGAACATCTGTGATCCCGCCAGCATTGAAATCTGACTCTAAAGATCCATTTGTGTGGGAAAATGTTAATCTTGAGCTTACGCCCGTGAATTCCCCCTCGCCTCCAGGACGTCCAGCACCTGTCCCCAGCCACTGACTTCTACAAGAAGCTGGCTCTGGACTGCTCCGGGCAGCAGGTGGCGGTGGACCTGTTCCTGCTCAGCTCTCAGTACTGCGACCTGGCATCGCTGGGTGAGCACAGGAGCACTGGTGGAGCTCTTTAGGTTTTCATGTCTACAAAAGATCACCCAATGAGTGAATTGATCAGTCAGTAAATAATGGCTGGAAACTGGTGTTGGAGCCTGGAGGCCAAACGCTGGATACAGAAAGTCTTTTTTCCTTGTTGCATTAGAGAAACTGAACATGTCGGGTTCCTGTCTCTCTGCCAGGCTGCATTTCCAGGTACTCTGCAGGGAGTGTCTACTACTACCCCTCCTACCACCACCAGCATAACCCCGCCCAGGTGGAGTGCTTCCAGAGGGATCTGAAGAGGTACCTGACCAGGAAGATCGGCTTCGAGGCCGTCATGAGGATACGCTGCAGCAAAGGTTCGACGAGCAGCCATATTTATATAAATATAATAAATTTATACATGTATTGTTCCGTTTAACGTCTGATTTCTTGCGGGCGCGTGCCCCCCCTCCCTGCAGGAATGTCCATCCACACCTTCCACGGGAACTTCTTTGTGCGCTCCACGGACCTGCTGTCCCTCCCCAACGTGAATCCGGACGCCGGCTTTGCCGTCCAAATGTCCATCGAGGAAAACCTGGACGACATGCAGATCGTCTCCTTCCAGGCCGCGCTGCTGTACACATCCAGCAAGGTGTGTGTGCGTGCGCACACACACACACACACACACGTTGAGAGACCTCTTTGTTCTTGATACCCTTGGTTTCGTCTTGCAGGAGAGCGGAGGATCCGTGTCCACACCTTGTGTCTCCCTGTGGTCAACTCTCTGTCAGACATCTTCGCTGGAGCTGATGTTCAGGCCATCACTGGACTGCTGGCTTGCATGGGTGAGACAGATGTAAACCCCCTGATTCAAAGGTTTAAAACTATTAATGTCGCGTAGTCCTGCTCATACGTTTTAGAATCAATCAATGTGAGCTCAGACCTCCTCCAGTTGTTTCGCTTTAAAAACATCCGAAGGATCCGACACCGGCCACTTTGTGTTTGTCGTCTTCATTCACGTCAGGGAGCAGAAACTGACGTGAATTAAAGCAAAGAAGAAAACCGCATGAAGTGAGCGCTGATGGGACAGATGTTTTCTAATGCCCCTCCCCTTCCCAGCTGTGGACCGCTCGGCGACGGCCAGCCTGAGCGATGCCAGAGACGCGATGACCAACGCCGCCATCGACTCGCTGGCGTCGTACCGCCAGTCGGTGCTGAGCATCCAGCAGCCCGGCCTGCTGGCGCCGGCTTGCCTCCGACTCTTCCCCCTCTTCATCCTCGCGCTGCTCAAACAGGTCAGAACCGCCCCCAGTCCACTCTGATGGGCCAGGTCTCAGGAGGAAAGCTTTTCTATGATTCCCCCCCCTCTGCGCCGCAGAAAGCCTTCAGGACGGGCACCAGCACCAGGCTGGACGACCGCTTGTTCGCCATGTGTCAGCTGAAGTACCAGCCGCTGGTCTACTCCATGCTGATGATCCACCCGGCTCTGTACCGCGTGGACGACCTCAGCGACGAGGTGAGGAGGGGGCCGGGAAGTTCCGCGTCGGGATCACGGGTGTAGTTTGTAGGAATGACCCTCAAATGTCTCGTCCCCTCGTCCTCAGGGCGCTCTGAACATCAACGAGCGGACTGTCCCACAGCCCCGGGTGCTGCAGCTGTCCGTGGAGAAGCTCAGCAGGGAGGCCGCGTTCCTCATGGACGCCGGAACGGTGTGCAGGAGCGCCCGAAATGTTCACCATTCGTACCTCTCTGGCATCTCCAGAGCCCGCAAACGTTGGTTGTTAAATGCACCTCTCCTGCTCCTGAAGGTGATGTACCTGTGGGTGGGACGGAGCTGCCAGCCGGCCTTCCTCACGCAGGTCCTGGGAGTCTCCAGCTACGCCGCCGTGCCCGACAACCTGCATCTGCTCCCCGAGCTGGACACGGCCGAGTCGCAGAGAACCAGAGCTTTCATCGGCTGGCTGAGGGACCAGAGGCCGTTCTTCCCCCCGCTGCATGTCATCAGGTGGGTGTCCTTCTGTCGAGCCCCCCTCTGATGGTATAGGAACACTGAAGGCTCTGCTGCGCAGGCCGGTTTAGTGGGCTTCATACGGTCTGTGTATTCTAGGACCCACCACGTGCTCTCAGCACGTTGAAATGGAAGGACTTCTCTTTACCCTGTGACCTTTGACCCTCTCAGGGACGAGAGCCAGCTGAAGCCCACGTTCATGCAGAACATGATCGAGGACCGGACGGAGTCGGCCCTGTCGTACTATGAGTTCCTGCTCCACCTCCAGCAGCAAATCTCCAAATAATCTCCAGTGGGACTGTGGAGACGCTGAAGCGTGTGCGTGTGTGTGTGTGTGTGTGTGTGTGTGTGTGTGTGTGTGTGTGTGTGTGTGTGTGCGAGACTTGAGACCTTCTGTCCACCCTCTCAATCACCTGGCGGGAGGAAGGACACATCAAAGCAATGTTGAAGCTTAATCTTTACAGGTTTTGAAGGCATAATGAGGGGGAGGAGTCTAAGATGGCGATGGTATTCATGTACGTCCAGGATTGAATGAATCTGTGTTTATTCTCATAGAACAATGCTGTCTTACTGATCCTTCAGATTGAACACAAACTGAAGCGTATTCTGTCTTTTACTAAATCCTGATGTGTGATTTGCGTTGGGATGTCTGCACTTAAGACTGTTATAGAGCGTCACATGACCTCCAGCGACTCCTCATATCCAACCCAAGGACAGGACCTGTGCTTCTGTTTTTTTCTACAACTTTCTCAGTCATTATAATTGTGTGTCGAAGAAAAGAATAATCCGTAGGCTTTGGTCAAATGTGTGGATTCATCGGTCCGATGTGTCCTTCACAAACGTCGTTTGATTTTTTTTTTTTTATTCCTTTTTTTGGACATTCACAACACATCCAACGACGACGCGGTTCTGTTGGTTTTGTTCTCCGATCTAATAATTTATGAGACTTCAAATTCTATGATTCCCTTGTATGGGAAGTCACTTTTTATTATTAAACCCCTGTTTAAATACTGACTCTATATATGAAATATTTTAATATAATAGGATATGGAAAATTCTTTAACACGGACATAACAAAGCCATTGTGATCTTTTAATCATTCATAATGATACTTGTATATTGAAAAATACTACATTGAATAAAGCTGAAGAAATGCGGATGATTTTAGTATAATTATTAAGGTGAAGTGACACTAAAGAAATAAAATGTTTGGGACTTTTTAGAAGTGTTGTGTTTATTCAGTAAAAAAAGATCAATACAAAGGTTTTGCCAGCTGGCTAAATGTGATCCGTTTGTCAAATGTCGTACAAAAGTGACATTCCTGCAAACCCAAATAGGAAACCACATGAGATGGTGCGTTCAGGGACATAGCGTATCTCCAGCGCAATATGGCATTCACGCATGAAAAGAAACTTCAACGACTGTTTCCGCCCGGTCTCGAACCGGGGACCTTTCGCGTGTGAGGCGAACGTGATAACCACTACACTACGGAAACCACATGAGATGGTGCGTTCAGGGACATAGAGTATATCCAGCACCATATGGCATTCACGCACAAAAACAAAGCATCACGCCGGAGTCAAAGAAAAAGACATCAAAATCTGTTTCTCTTTCGCGTGTGAGGCGAACGTGATAACCACTACACTACGGAAACCACACGAGGTTTCACTGACCCTGAGCTTTAGTTACCATGGTGACTGACCCTGAGCTTTAGTTACCATGGTGATTGACCATGGTGATTGATCCTGAGCTTTAGTTACCATGGTGACTGACCCTGATCTTTAGTTACCATGGTGACTGACCCTGAGCTTTAGTTACCATGGTGATTGATCCTGGGCTTTAGTTACCATGGTGATTGACCCTGAGCTTTAGTTACCATGGTGATTGATCCTGGGCTTTAGTTACCATGGTGATTGACCCTGAGCTTTAGTTACCATGGTGATTGATCCTTGGCTTTAGTTACCATGGTGATTGACCTTGAGCTTTAGTTACCATGGTGATTGATCCTGGGCTTTAGTTACCTGCCTTTGTGAAACAGACAAGCCAGAGTTTCTCTCATCTCAGGGTGAACAAACTCACAAACAAACTCTTTACACTAAACCCGCTTGTTGAAACGGACACCAGCTGTATTCAACCAACATTGTTATGTTGTTAATAAAGCGGCCGAGACTCAAATGTGACCTCCGATTAAACAACAGGCTGAAAGACGTTCATACTCGGGCTGGGAGCGCATGGACAGTCACGTGACTGCAGCGATCCAATCAACGGGCCGCGTCGCCTTTAAAGGCCTCCGCCCTCCACCTCCTCCTCACATGGCGCTGCAGGACCAAGTCGCGGTGGTGACCGGAGCGGTGCAGGGCATCGGCAGAGCCATGGCGGAGATACTCCTGCGGAACGGCGCCAAGGTACGAGGAGCACACCTGTGTGCGTCCTCATGCAAGGATGCACGTTTAGTTCTGTGGCCTTAGGAGTCCACATATAACGGGCAGTTAATGTCGAATTCATGTAGAGGGAAGATTTGTTTAGTTATTTTTAGACGTAAATCTGGTGGTCTTCCACCTGTGCAGGTAGCCCTCCTGGACGTGAATGAGGCGGCAGGGAAGAGTTTGAAGGAAGTCCTCGACAAGCAGCACGGACCGGAGAGAACTCTGTTCCTCAGCTGTGATGTTGAATCAGAGGAGCAGATTAGAGGTGACACACACACACACACACACACACACACACACACTTGGAAGAAGATGCTCATGACTCACTTACCTACGCGGTCAGATCAGTCTCAATATTTGCAAATGCACACAAAACGACTCACGAATGCAAATTCAACATTCAACCATCTGCAGCCAATCAGCTGCCGCCGTCGTGTTCCATAAATCCCACGAGCCTTCAGCGATTCAGCGACGCAACAGGTGGAAGTCAGCAGGCGTGTTCAGGTGCGACCAGACGCGCCTGTGCATTGACTTTACATGGAATCTACTGGCTTTTGAACGCACCATGAAGTTAAACGCGTTTAAAGTTTCATGGCGTGCGTGATTAACGCTGATTACCTTCGAGTTGTAAATAACTGTTGACGTTACAACACGTTGCATCGTGGATGTTCTGTGTGCATTTGCAGTTATTGCGTCTAGTCAGACCCCCGTACTTACCGACCATGTTAACCGCTATTTTTTCAGTCCAACTTGACTGCAAATTAGAAGTTTCTCTGCTCTCAAGCTGCCTTTCAGAGAACCGCTGGAGCTTTGGGGGTTGACATCGTGTGCAACAACGCTGGCGTCCTGAACGAGGCCGAGTGGGAGAAGACCATCTCCGTAAACCTGGTCTGACCCCCTTATTGACCCACACTAAAGTCTTCACGTCCCGTCCCGTCCTTAACCCCGCGTGCCCCTGTGCAGGTGGCGGTCGTCCGGGTAACCTACATCGCTCTGGAGCACATGAACAAGATGAGCGGAGGTCGGGAAGGGGTCATCATCAACACCGCGTCCATGGCGGGTACGACCCACAACGCAGTGCAGTGTTGTTACTCAAGTTATTGATTCACTTATTTAGTTCTTAATCCACTCATGGTATGATGTGCGCAGGCCTACGGTAGTTCTTCACCATCCCATCTTCTGCTGTTGTGAAATATTTTGTCTCAAATGGAACATTTAAGCGATCTCGTGAGGTGGCGTGATTGTTTTTAAGGGCGACACTGAAAGCGCGCCACCGAACCGTTGACTGATTTAACCCTAATCCCCCCCGCCCCCCCGCAGGTCTCTTCCCTTTACTGAGCTGCCCGGTGTACACGGCCACCAAGTACGGGGTGGTCGGCTTCACCCGGGCCATGGCGGTGAGGATGGCGTTCTCACAATGACCTCTTTCCTTCTCTTATTGCTCGCTTTACACGTTGATTACGTGTTCATCTGTAAGAATTCAGCCGAACAGCAACACTAGATTCAGCCACCCAATGTGTGGTCTGCTGACATTAATGAGAACATGACTAACCGTGCGTGGTGTCGCTCATCTTCATCAAAACTGTCTGGTTGGAACTTTCTGCTTTTCTTTCTGACCTTTCATTCATCAACCAGGATAAGACGGTGACTCTGATTCTCGGTGTGTTTCCTCGGAGCAACCTGGAAACCTGACGGTGTGTCTTTGTTTGCCAGGCTAACTCCACCGCCTTGGGCTTTGGTATACGGTTCAACGCCCTTTGTCCGGGCTTTGTCCAAACGGACATCTTGGACAACATTTACGAACGATTGGGACAATTCTCCCAGCTGTCTGCTGAGACCCAAGTGCTTGTGGACAAAGGGGTGTTGAAGTGAGTATTTTGTGCTTGTGTTGAAGCTGCATTCAGCCTTTAAATCCTGTACTGTTTCAGGACCTCCGAGGTGGCCGAGGGCCTCCTGGAGCTGCTGACCAACGACACCAAGAACGGAGAGGCTTTACAGGTGATGTGCAGCTCCCAGAAATACATGACGTTTCCTGCGTTCAGCTGAGTTTTATAGCCGGCAGCAGACTACAACCCGCAGGATATTCATTCCTTTCAGCTTAAACAACTGATCTGAACATGCAGTAAAGTTGTTCATGAAATGTATAAACTGCACGTGTGTATAAATGCAAAGCTTTGTAACATGATGTCATCACAACAGATAATAATCAAACCTCTCAGTCAAATGTAATGCATTATTTTATATATAATCTTGTAATCCAATGACTGCTATCTGTTCTGTTTTTCCTTTTATAAAATGTTTATTTACACGTCTTGTATCTTTGGCCTGTGGTCTTCACGTGTTGTATTTTTAATGTACTTCTTGTGAACTAAATACAGCAAATGTTCCAAAAGTAAAACACTGCACAATGAGTCCTGAGGCTCTTTATGTCTATTTCATTCCGAATGAGGGACTTTTTTAAGTCTTCTTCTGCTACTTGAGTATCAACAGAAGTTCCAATGTCTTTAGTTCGTACAGCTGCAGGAACATGATGTCTCTCAGTAACTGATTGTTTCTTCAAAGGCCAAAATAGAGACTACGGTCAAACCACATTGTTATGAGCGAAGGGCTTTATTAAAAAATACCCCTGCAAGATAATAAAGCACAAAACGTTCAGTGACCTTGAAATAACATCAGTGGGACTCCCCAGAAGAGCAACAAAGACGTCAAAGTGTCCCGACGGACAACTTAAGTCGTCGCTGCTGGCAGCAGAGCGACACCGCTGGTCACTGGGCGAAGGAAGGGAAGTCCACGTATTCCCGTCCTCTCGGGACAAGCAGCAGGCCCGTCCGCTCAGCGTCTCGTCCGTCACCATCTCCAGGACGGACTGCGCCACGTCGGACACACTGGGACGGAGGACACACGGAGGAGTCGCAGGAAAAGAATGAAGTTAAACACAACAGAAGGGATTCTGCAACGTGCGCTTATCTCACAATGTTCTGTTTCAAAACGGCGTTTAGTCCTTTTCTTAACACGGCGTGTCAGACGACGGGAGGAAGACGTCCGTCTTAAAAAGACGGCACCACACAAATATTTGGGCCGTAGGGGGACGACGTCAAATATGACGTTGTCCGTTTGAAGCTACCAATATTCATTTGGTAGTTGTAACAATAATTGGTCAAATAAACTAACGGGACGGTGCATCCAAACGGTGTCTGGTACAGCAGATGGAAACTTATGTCAATATTCTTTGGTTTCTGTGCTCCGATGTGACACCAGGCTGAATATTCTATCCTTTTACCATTTAACAGACAATGAAAGTTAGCGCAGTGCTAAAGCTAACACACAAACTCATGCTAACTCAAAATTCTCCAAAAATCAGATTTCTTTTATTAACTATAGTGGTTGATTCACACGAATAAACACGAGTGTCTTCTGGTCCCGGAGCTCTGCGTCCTCGTTCCACCTTCAAAGCGCCCCGGCCCAGACTGACCTTATGACCCCCAGATGCTGCATGAGCTGCTCGGTGGCGTCGCCCATGTGGGAGAAGCGCCCCAGGTTGGTCTTCACCGCGGAGAAGAGATCCGTTTCGACGAACCCGGGGCAGAGGACGTTGACGCGCACGCCGTAGCCGGACGCTGTGGAAGCGGCCTGTTCAAAGACGGACACACGCACAAACACACACACGCACACACAAACACACACGCACGATGATGCTTTGCACGCTCAGAGGCAGAATGAAAGCAAAGGTGTCCCGGTCATGTGATCACACGAGTACCAAATGTGGTGGAAATCAGTGGATAATGTGCCTGAGAGAAATCAAAAGTATCTTAAGACTTTATTACAAACTAACAGAAAAATCCTAAAGAATACAGAAACCATCCGACACGAGCCGACGAGACAGACGGCATCAAACTCATTTCATCCGCCCACTTCGATCGAACGGGGCTGGAACATTAAAATCATACCGGCGTGACGATCCGACGGGACGCCCCGGGGGGCCGGATTTGGTCCGCGGGCCACGAGTTTGAGGTCACTAAGTTAACGGGAGACTCACCCCCCCGCCCCCCACCAATCAGCCGCAGCAGCTCCTAGTAGCAGTTAGCGGGAGGAGCTGACGGTGTAGTGAAGGAGTTACTGGCTCTTACCGCCATGGCCCGCGTGAAGCCGACCACCCCGTGCTTAGTGGCCGTGTAGACCGGGCAGCTTGGTAGAGGCCCGAGACCTGCGGGGGGGATTGGGGGGGGTTAACTCAGTCGGCGTTAGTGTGCGTCGGGGACCACAGTATGCATCAGGCTTTTGTTTGTGGTATTTACGCCGCGGTGCGCGTCGGTCTTTACCCGCCATGGACGCCATGTTGACGATGACCCCTCCACGACCTCCGCTCAGCTTGCTCATGTGCTCCAGCGCCAGGTACGTCCCCCTGATGACCCCCATCTGCAGCGCGCACAGCACAGTCCGTTACGCCTCACAGCCAGAGGGTCCCGGCTTCAAACCCTCATCCCATTACGCTGCAAAAGACCCCCCCTGACCATGTTGATGGAGACGGCCTTCTCCCACGCCGCCTCGTTCAGGATGCCGGCGTTGTTGCACATGATGTCGATGCCTCCGAAGGTCTCCGCGGTTTCCTGCAGGGCGGCTGGACAGCAGAGAGAGAAGCGGTGGTCTTCAACCCGGTCGAGCGTTTTAAACCCTTTTCTTTCGCAGCCTACTTCGAAGAAGCGAAGTAAAAAGATTTACTGTGGTGGCGGCTCGTACCTTTGATTAATGGAATCACATGTTTTTGTGGTGTGATGGTGACATTAAATATGTGAAGCTTCCTAAAAACCTCGATAGAAGCTTTGAATGAGAAAACAAATGTGTTAAGTGACTCAATGAATCGTAGAGCAGTAAAACTGCCTTTAAATCCTCCGTCTGTATCTCTCTCTTCATTAAACATGACGTCAGTAAACTGCTGGACCGGCTTTGAAATCCCGGATTTGCGGCGTCATGTTTTCAGCGGCGCTGATGACGATGTGAATTTATCACCGAACTCGGGGATTTGCACAAACACCGTCGTGCACGAGCACGAGGAGGAGGAGGAGGAGGGGCGGGGCTTGTGAGCGCCGCGGAGCACGTCGCTCAGATATTAAAACACATTTGGGGGGAATTGATGAGAGAGTCATTTTTATTCTTGTATTTTGATTAATGAAGGAAAGTTGTGCTCCAGCAGATGGGACACCTTTCTCATCCAGGACCAGAGGGCCCCTCTGGGGGTCTGTCAGTGCACGTGGCTGACTGTAATTGCTGGAATGCATTAAGCGTTCCGCGAGTAACCACGGCAACGGCGCACCTGGGCTCATCGACGAGCTGCTGCAAAGCGCAGAGACAGAACAGCGAGTTACACAGGATCTCTGTCTGTGACCCACAGCTGCTCCTATGACCTGATTAGTGGAGTCACATGACGCAGCTATGCTTTCTGTCCCCCCCCACCCAATTCCATCATTACAAAATAAAAGCCTCAATGATTATCTGTACCTTAACCATGAAGCGGTTACAACCACTAGGAATATTACTAGTACTTCTAGTACTACAGCTGATACTTCTACTACCATACTACTAGTATTTCTACTGCTATTAATACTACAACTACTAATGTTATTACAAATACTATGGCTAATAGTATCAGTATTCCAGCTGTTTCTACTGCTATTGAAACCGACTTCTACTGCTAGTACTACTAATACCACAACTATAACTAATACTACTACTAATATTACTACAAACAATTTAAAACCTCTTTTTATTCATCTCATTTTTTGTTATTTCTGTATTTTTTTTAATTCATTTAAGCTCCTACAACTTCTGTATTTTTTAGAAAATCTATTGTATTCAAATTGCCTTCAACTTTCTGTATTTTCAGCTATTTTTAAATATTCAGTGCAGCTTTCAGCTTTTTGCATTCCAACGCATTTTCAGCAGGAAATGCAGTTTCTGGTTAAACGGCTGTGATTCTAACTGTGGATCTCGACATCATCCAACACCTGGAAACTGGAACAACAACATCACAGAGAGCCCTCCAGATGTGTCCCCTCCCCCACAGCTGTTTGGGAGTTTGCCTCACCTTTAATCTGCTCCTCCGACTCCACATCGCAGCTGAGGAACAGGGTTCTCTCCGGCGGGTACTCCCTGTCGAGGACCTCCTTCAGGCTCCTTCCCGCGGTCTCGTCCACATCCAGGAGGGCGACCTGCACATGCCAGTGTTCGTTAGGTGTCCCCCTGATGTGCGTGGAACACGCACTGGCATTGAAATGTATCAGAAAACAACTGTCCAGATGTGGCCACTGGGTCACACCTTTACCTTGGCGCCGTTCTGCAGGAGAACCTCCGTGATGGCTCTCCCGATGCCCATCGCCGCCCCGGTCACCACCGCGGATTTGCCGCTCAGGGACATCTTCTCTGAGCCGAAGAAGAACGGAACTCCCCCGGCGGGCCCGCAGGACGGGGCGCGTTCGCAGAGGCCCCGCCCGCCCGGGCCCGCCGTGTCCGAGCATGTGGCGCGGCGCTGTCACGTGACCGTGGGTGAGTCGTAGCAGTGGGTGCGGACTTGTTAGTGCGTCTCTTATGTCTCTGTGTTCATACCACAGGCCCGTTCATGGAGACGCCCCGGAGGACATCGCGCGTTGGAGACACATTCGCACACGTGGCCACTAGATGGCGGCACATTCCTGTGTGACCAGCTGGCTTCGTGGATTCGTTTCAGAGTGTAAATATTAGTAGGACAACCATGTTGAGAACTCCAGTTCCTCCAGGTGGTTGCTCGTTCCCACCCCGGGGGTCTCCTCCAGGAGCCCAGCCGGCCCCCCTGAGGGATGCCGTTCTTCTGGGAGTGAGCCACCAGCAGCACTATCAGCTGGCGTCAGGCTTTGGCCCACCCGGCCTGATAGCCCCCCAAACGCGGCTTCACTCCGGCTGCAGATAACGTGGGGAGTTGGGTTTTTCTTTACTTGGAACTAATCTTGAACTAATCTTTCCTGCAGAAAGACCCCAAGTACAGTAGCAGCCTGTGAATGAGGTCCTGTTACCCCTGGCAATACTCAGCGAGTGTGTGTGTGTGTGTGTGTGTGTGTGTGTGTGTGTGTGTGTGTGTGTGTGTGTGTGTGTGTGTGTGTGTGTGTGTGTGTGTGTGTGTGTGTGTGTGTGTGTGTGTGTGTGTGTGTGTGGGTTTTGAAATAGATTCTTTGCAAGACCGTGCACGCTGCTGCAACATTGTAGCTCACTGAAGAATCACCGAGTGGGAGAAAATGTCACAACCTCAAGCAACGTGTCGAAAGAACAGCGGATTTAACAAGAAGTTCTGTGGATCCGTTTGAACTTACCAAGAATGTAACGAGGCCGCGTTGCTTAACCGACACATTTCAAATGGATTCATGCAGTTATATTGTGTGGAAAGTTTAAAGTGTGAACTGAGCTTCCGGTTACCCAGAAAGTGATAAATATGAGATCATGTGACAATAAACGTTGGCGTGAATTTCCTTTTTTCTTTATTCGGATCCTCATTCGCTTCCACTAGGCGCCGGTTTCAAAGGCAAAAGAGACGCGAACAATCATTTAAAATCATATCAGCTACAACAAATAAAAGTCAAACAAGGATCACTTTTTATTTTCTCTCATGAAAATAATAGAAGACGTTTGAGGGCAGAACAGAACAGCAGCTTCTGTGAGTAAGAAGATGTTCTAGTGTCTTCCAACAGAGACAAAAGACAGGTCAGTGAGGAGACAGACGGGTCAATGAGGAGACAGACGGGTCAGTGAGGAGACAGACGGGTCAGTGAGGAGACAGACGGGTCAGTGAGGAGACAGACGGGTCAGTGAGGAGACAGACAGTGAGGAGACAGTCAGTGAGGAGACAGACGGTCAGTGAGGAGACAGACGAGTCAGTGAGGAGACAGAGACAGATAGGTCAGTGAGGAGACAGACAGGTCAGTGAGGAGACAGACGGGTCAGTGAGGAGACAGACGGGTCACTGCAGTCAGTGAGGAGACAGACGGGTCAGTGTGGAGACAGACAGGTCAGTGAGGAGACAGATGGGTCAGTGAGGAGACAGACGGGTCAGTGAGGAGACAGATGGGTCAGTGAGAGACAGACGGGTCAGTGAGGAGACAGACGGGTCAGTGAGGAGACAGACGGGTCAGTGAGGAGACAGACGGGTCAGTGAGGAGACAGACGGGTCAGTGAGGAGACAGATGGTTCAGTGAGGAGACAGACGGGTCAGTGAGGAGACAGACGGGTCAGTGAGGAGACAGACGGGTCAGTAAGGAGACAGACGAGTCAGGGAGGAGACAGACGGGTGAGTGAGGAGACAGACGGTCAGTGAGGAGACAGACAGGTCAGTAAGGAGACAGTGACAGACGGGTGAGTGAGGAGACAGACGGGTGAGTGAGACAGACAGAGGAGACAGACGGGTCAGTGAGGAGACAGACGGGTGAGTGAGGAGACAGACGGGTCAGTGATGGTTCAGAGGAGACAGACGGGTCAGTGAGGAGACAGGCGGGTGAGTGAGGAGACAGTGAGTGAGGAGACAGACGGGTCAGTGAGGAGACAGACGGGTCAGTGAGGAGACAGACGGGTGAGTGAGAGACAGACGGTCAGTGAGGAGACAGACAGACAGACGGGTGAGTGAGGAGACAGACGGGTCAGTGAGGAGACAGACGGGTCAGTGAGGAGACAGTCAGTGAGGAGACAGACGGGTCAGTGAGAGACAGACAGGTCAGTGAGGAGACAGACACTGCAGTGAGAGACAGACAGGTCAGTGAGGAGACAGACGGGTCAGTGAGGAGACAGACGGGTGAGTGAGGAGACAGACGGGTCAGTGAGGAGACAGACGGGTCAGTGAGGAGACAGACAGAACCACCATCCACAGAAGTTGTTGACTTCATGTATTTTTTCTTTCATAAATGTAAAATGTTTTCACCAGTTCATTTGATCTGAGGTTTAAATGAACGTACACACACTGGAACTGTTTCAGAGACCCCCCCCCGACGTCCCTGTGAACCCACAAAGCCCCCCGAGGCCGCGTTGCTTACGGGGCAGATCCCTCACTGGGGGCTTTCAGCTGTGATCTGCTGACCAGCTGCTGACCACTGATTTCATCCTGGTGATCACGGACAAAAGGGCCGAGCTTTACATGTCGTCCTTTTACATCCCGTGTCATCGGAGGGAAGAATGGGCGCCCAACCACCGCCGCCCCCCAACCACTGCCCCCACACCCCACCCCCGCCGGGTACAGTGTGTGTGTCTCTGCATAACAGAACCACAATGAAGACCATCATGTTCATGCGTTTCATCCTCCATCTCCGCTGGTCGCTCCTCTTTGTTGTGCTAAACACTGCTTGTTGTTGTTTATTGATGACTTAGCGCCTTAACGGGGTTGGGTGTAGTCTCAGGTGCCACAACGTGCTTTCCTGACCCCACCCAACCCCACCTAGATGTGTTGGGTCAGAGCGGAACCAAACGGCAACCAACAGAAACAAACGAAAAGATACTGAAACTTGTGTTAAATATTTACAGACGATGATCTGCGTTTGTCTTTTAAACTTCAACGGAGCATCGTAAGGACCATCATTGTCACCTGGAGCCCCGGAGGTCCGACTGTCACATGACCACAGGGGTGGGGGGGGGTCCGGAGGGGTTTGGGGTTCCCGTGTTCAAAGAGCTGCATTTATACAAATGAATAACCTGACGTCCTGGATTGAGGACATCTGCTATCAGTCATGTCCTATTAATAGACATTCAAACAAGTGTGTGTCCCGCCTTACTTCTCGTGAGTCAGCAGCACAGGTACGACGGACCCCCCCCCCGCCATTCTTCCTCCACAGCTCCTCCCAGAGGACGCCGCGCCCTCCCCAGCGATGCAGCCGGTCACGTGGTGAGCCCACTTTGGGGTTTAGTCCTGCAGGCCCTGAAGGCCTCGCAGACGGACGCTGTGTGTCAGCACTTCTTTCAACACACTGTTTTCCATCTTGTATTGTGAGCGAAATGCACACACGACACACACGACACACACGACACACACGACACAACGTGAACGTGCATCGCAGAGCCGGCGCGCGTTGGGTCATTCACAGGGAAACAGGATTTTCCAGTGTGAACGGCCTTGAAGGCTGCAGCTGCTCATGAGCCCATAAATGTCTGCCAGCGACGGATATGAAAGGGAGCGGATTTCTTTTTTCTCGAGCTCGCCGGCACCTGATCGATGACAAAGAGAAGCCTGGCTGATACGTGTCTCACATCCACATGTATGTCCCTGTTTACTTCCACCAAGAACGGACACACTTGAAATGGTTAAAGCTGTGAGACGAAAAACCAGAGCAGACAATGCCGTGGCAGAGACCTGTCAATCAGCGCGTAGCCCCGCCCTGAAGCATCAAGACGGACCACAATTCACTCATCGTGCTCATGAAGAGCGTCACGCTGTATTGAAGACGACTTAAACTAGAGACTGAGACCATAAACGCGTGTTTACAACGTTTACTGAGGGAATAAATCAAGAGAGAAGTAGAGTCATTTCCTCATAGACGTCTATGGGAGCAGAGGAGTCGCCCCCTGCTGGTCACTACAGAGAAGTAGAGTCATTTCCTCATAGACGTCTATGGGACTACAGAGGGAGAGTCGCCCCCCCCTGCTGGTCACTACAGAGAAGTAGAGTCATTTCCTCATAGACGTCTATGGGAGCAGAGGAGTCGCCCTGCTGGGTCACTACAGAGAAGTAGAGTAATTTCCTCATAGACGTCTATGGGAGCAGAGGAGTCGCCCCCTGCTGGTCACTACAGAGAAGTAGAGTCATTTCCTCATAGACGTCTATGGGAGCAGAGGAGTCGCCCCCTGCTGGTCACTACAGAGAAGTAGAGTCATTTCCTCATAGACGTCTATGGGAGCAGAGGAGTCGCCCCCTGCTGGTCACTACAGAGAAGTAGAGTCATTTCCTCATAGACGTCAATGGGAGCAGAGGAGTCGCCCCCTGCTGGTCACTACAGAGAACGCAGCTTTAACATGTGGAACTTTTACTTGTGCACATCAGTTCCAGGTTTTTACTCGGGTCAAAAAAGCTTTGAAGAGTTTTTAAATTACGTAACAAATCGTTTATTAACAGTTATGAGCGTATCGTTGTTTAATGCATTAAACAACGATGCGATAATCACATGCATTCGTCTAATTGTAAGAACTCTTTGGTCATTTATGTTATAAAGCCAGCTTGAGTTCATTTAAGTTGACTTTGCTCGGATGTATCAAGTTTGCTTTACTTCTTAAGTCTATTTTACCTGAAGTTGCTTGGAAAATGCAATTATTTTGTACAAAAATAAGTATTTTATACAAAGACTTGCCTGGCTTGATCTACATGACACTGATTCAAAAATATATTACAAATATATATTTTAAAGGAGCTCAAGCAAGTTTGTATCAGCGTGGAAGAGTACAAATACGCTGCCGGTCGGTGATACTCAGAGTGTGATACGTCCACAAGTCTGTTGTGGTGAAACATGTGAAGCAGCGTGAGGTACACGTGTGTAACGGTAGCATGGAGGGTCCCGGGGGGGGTGGATCGGTTGGGGGGGTCAGTGCTTCTTGCAGCACTTTGATCGATATATTACGATCAAACTGGTTAACGTGAAACGCACGTTAACCAGACTCAACGACGGCGTTGAGTCGCCTGCACAACGTTTCGTAGAGAAACTACAGACGCTTTTAGTGCGGCGCAGTGACGACGCGGTCAGAGGGCAAGGTTACGTCATCGCGGGGGCTCCGTGCTGCGTTCACGTCCATCGGAAACATCTTATTCATCGTCACAACTACACTGAGTAAGCAAGAAAATGCGGTGAAAGGTGAAATAAATGAAATACGTTTGTTGTTTACTTGTTTTATTCGTTTCTGGTCGTTGCATCTTAAACATATAATTACTTTGACTCCAAAAGGTGTTTAGAGCATATTTATTTGACAGCTGCACTAAATATATTGCATATTAGGACATTCAGCTTTAAAATGGTGCGTGTTAGTGATATTAATCATATTATATTATTCACACAACAATAAACTATACTTAATAGGGTTCATTATGAGTAACTTTTGACACCTTGGCGGCTTCATGTCTCGTGTCAAAGTAAGCTAAACCCATAACCTCACAAATATCTCCTCTCCATCCCTCACACATTTAGTGCTAAACACACTTTTTAGTCGTAAGTTCGACGGCGAGCAAGCACCTGAACGCGGCATCTCGACCCGAGGCGCGCTCCCGTCTTTACGTGGCTACTCCCCCTCCCGGTACGTGCGCGTGCCCCTGCATCGCGTGGTGGGGATCATCCATATTGCAGCTAGCGGCGGAGATACCGTTGTAATCCTGCGAGGCCCCGCGACGCGTTCTTCTTTGTTTCCGAACGCGGTTTACTTCGTCGCCGTCTCCCGCCGCAGGTCTCTCGGTCCGGGCGGCGAACCCCCGCGGAAACTACGCCGCGTTTCCGTGAAATTGAAGGCGAAGTCGGGCCCGGTGGAAGGTGGTGGTGGTGGTGGTGGTGGAGGAGAAGGGGAGGGGGTGGGGTTGTGTGTGAGCGTGTGGAGGACTGGTAATCCTGAAGGGGGAAGAAAGACGGCGGTGGGAAATGGCCACTCAGGTGGAGGCTCTCCTGCCCGGCAACCCGCTGGCGAAGAAGGCTGAGGAGGAGGAAGAGGAGGAAGACGAGGGGGGGGCCGAGCGGCGGGCGGCCGGTGTCGCCGAGCCGGGGAGCGGCGGCGGCAGCCCCGGGCTGGGAGGAACCCCCGAACCGGAGCAACGGACCTCCAACCGGGGGGAGGAGGAGGAGGACGACAACGGCGGAAAAAGCCGAAAGGAGTTCACCGAAGCCCCCCCGCCCAAGGTGAACCCGTGGACCAAGAAGATGAACGCGGTCACCGTGGTCAGCGTCAACGGGCAAGCACACCACGGTGCGTACCGGCTGTCAGTGTTGTGTGTGTCTGTCTGTCCGTCCGGCCAGGTGTGGCCGCACGAGACGACCAAGCAGCTGTCACGTGTTTAACGCGAAGCGGGTCAAATGGCGTTTTATTTAACTTGTAACTAAGAAAGTGCATGAACATGCCCGGTCTGCA
Organism: Gasterosteus nipponicus; assembly: GCA_014132575.2. Taxonomy (NCBI): domain Eukaryota; kingdom Metazoa; phylum Chordata; class Actinopteri; order Perciformes; family Gasterosteidae; genus Gasterosteus; species Gasterosteus nipponicus. Next base: position 31,441,643 of record BMAF01000003.1, read on the forward strand.
GGCTGTATATGTTCGGAGTGAAAGGGACCCCCGGTGGGGCTATTCCTGGAGTCGAGGAGCCGTTTAGGAATACACCCATAAGATAAATGCACCAACTTATTTACCCCAGAAATGTAAATATACGTGTCACATGCCAGGGCAGTGGCTGCACACGCCTTTCAACGGCCACTTTAATAACCGAACGGCATAAACCGTTCTAACAGCTGTACTACCAGCATTTAATGTGCTTTTAATGCAGGAAACTTGTCATCTGCAGTTACTTTAAACACAAATGTTCCTGTCGTTTATCTACCTGACAAGCGACTGTTTACGTGCTTTTCTCCTCGCAACACGTCATCCATTCTAAGAACGTAAAAGGAGCCATGAGTTTGTCCCGGCTGTGATACGGTAGCTAGCTGCAGCTCGCTTTAGCTCGTGTTAGCCGGCTAACAATAGCACGAAGAGTCCCTTTTTTGGCCTACTGCGTCGCCGAGCCGCCCCCCTCCCTCAGACGTTAGCTAAGCCACATGATTGCTAGCGGTGCTTTGGCAGAAAATGTCAACTTTATAAAAAATAAAAGCGACTTTAAAGATCACAAAGAACACGACGCATCGGACGGTTTAATATATTGTTTAAGAAGCAGCAGGCTTGTTGTGGGGCGTCACGTGTCCACTCCACGTGTTCCCCGAGAGAAAGGCATGGGGCGCTGCTAGCTTAGCTAGCTCACGGTTAACTAGCCTAGCTAGCTGGCTGGCTGGCTAAGCATCCACACGAACTTAAGATCTACATCCAGGGCCCAACCCGGAGTTGCGTGAGGCCTTCTGGCCGTCCGGGGGTTTAGACCCCGGATGTCGGGTCGCGTGGCTGTTGTCAGGGCTCCGGTCTGCGCGTTCGCCCGGCTAGCGACAGCTAGCACGAGAGCTAACGGGCTGAGTTGGGCTGGAGTCACCGGGGCTTCTGCACGGCTTAGTCGGGAAAAGGATTGATTTCCTATGAAATATACACGTGGGTGTTACACGAGAGGCATGTGATCATATAGGGTATCTTTATCGATTATGTGGAGGTGTTTTTTGTCTGGTGTAATCCACGGGGTCTCGCGTGTGCGTGTGTGTGTGTTTTCTAGAACAGTGTCCACTTCACCGTCAGGTCACAACGGCCTGTCAGCGGTTTGCATTGTCGTGTTTGCCCGCTACTGGTGGACTTTGTGATCCCCGGCACAGACCGAACGGTATAAATGTGTTTTTTTCCTTCCAAACCATCTGCTGGAGAATTCAGCGTGTTTCTGGTTTGTTTGGGCTCATTCTCAGATTGTTAACTTTGTGTTTATTATCACACGTCACTGGCCAAAACAACATGTTTCTCTGTCACAAAACTGAGCCCATTGTGTCGAAGATTACTTTATAAAGACCGCAGGCGGTTTCCTGGCAGCGTTACTGTCCCAGAAAGTGTGTTTTTTACCCCTTTTAAAGGTGTCTTCGGAGCCAATTGAGTGCTGTGTAATCTGTGTCCTTCAGTGGCCGTGACCTGCCTCCGGGATCAGAACGCCCGCTGAACGGGTACAATCGTGTCTCCATGTCCCGCCCGCTGGTTCTTAGGATCCTAAAGGATCTGGATCGACTCACATCCACTTACTGAAGGTGTTTGGGCGAAAATGCCTTTTTTTTTTTTAAGGCCTCAGAGGTGACTTAATACTTTGTTATTGGATGTTTGACCTTTAACCTTTTTCAAGATTGATGGAAATATCATGAAACGCTGTTACATTTCTGTGACCCTGACCTTTGACCCTCGAACCCTCCATTTTACGGGGAATAATTTGAGATAACAGTGACGAGGCCTGATGTTGTTTATGTCTTTGGAAAAGTGGCCTCGCTTGTGTAGTAAAATGCTCGTTGACCAAACCAATGCAATATACTTGAAGCAGGGCGACGTATATTGTAAACTGTGCCAGTGTAAAGACTCATCAGTGTCTTAACGTCACAATCTGACGTGTAAATCCACTTCCTGTGTCTTCAGAGGTCATGTGACTTCATCTCAGCATCTGCCCGGCTTGTGGCGCCGAAGGTCCTCGACACTACGCCGCGTTTTGTGTTTGTTTGCTTTTTAATGTCTTGGTTCTCAGTGAAACTAAAAGTCCGTCTTTAGAGGTTTATGCTCCACAATTAATGTCCCAGAATGTCCCCCCCCCCGCCTCCCCCAGGAGGGAGTAATGGGGAATTAGTGCTAAATGTTAGCAGTGCTTTTGCTCTTGTTTCAGTCAGTCGCCACAGAACAAGAGAACCAGTGTGTTTTTATCTAAGCGGCCATAAACGTATGTCCAAAGAATCTTTGGTTTCAGATGATTCTAACGGACGTTTTGACGTTAAATGCCAACCGACTTTTAAAGGGACGCTTTTTCCACAAAATTAACTGTTTTATAACCATTTTTTTCTTTTTAAATTACATTTGAACTGATTTTCATTACAGAATCTTACAAAACTAAAATGCATCTTCACTAAAACCTGTTTTAATCACTTAAGACTAATAAATGGATCATCATAACGTTATTGGGTCACAAGTGCAGGAGTCTTGTCACTGATTTAAGCTCATTTGTTCTTCGTTTGTCTAGAAGTCCCAAAGCAACCTTCCTGCTGTCTTTGCTTCATTGATTAGCGCACGGCGGCGAGGCTTCAGCGAGAGAGGGAGGATGTTTAGTGACATCATCATAATTGTGAGGTTTTCTCCTTTGTGATCATCGGACCTTCATTCAAACCTCATTGTTGAGAAGACGGGAACATCAGATGTGCATGTCTGTGGCTCTCTGGGAGGTCAAAGGTCCTGAATAGTGACGTACGCCGTGTTAGTCAGTATTTTTGCTCGGCCGTCATTTCAAAGCATCACTATCATTTTTCCAGAAATGGACCCCGGGCAAAGTAACGCCTCATTGGACGGGCTTGTTGTCGTGGGGAATGCAGGCCGCCCTGAGGTGTGACGGGTGTGGCTGATGCATAAATGTTTGTGGGAACACACATTTTATCCCAATACACAAACCTTCATTGACACACAGAGACTGTAGAATTGCACATTTTTCAAATTAAAAGCTTAAAGAGCGACCCGCGTTGACTTTTACTCCTTCGTGTCATGTGGGGAAAAATAACAATAGACTTTTTACAAATCTGCATCATTATACAATTATTATTTCTGCGTCACGTCTGTCATGTTTTTTTTTCTAAACCTCAGCAAAATCTGTATTTTGTGTTCGTACAGCTGTAATAAGTGTATTTCTTCCTCTGTTGATGGCTGAGTTGATCACTGTTCCCATGGAGATAAGCCCCTCCCTTCTCCGTGAAGATGCTAAGCTATGTGGTTGTACTGGCATGCGCACACACACAGTTCTAGGGTGGCCCTTCTAGTTGCTTTATCTGCCTGATTGTTGCGTCTGGACTCACTGATAGGGGCTCATCCCCTCTGCGGGGTGTTGTCCGCTTGGGCCGTCCCTCTGGAGGCGCGTCCCGTTAGACGTGTCCCTTTTGGGGGCGAGGCGGGACCCTCGCCGTCCCGACTGATTTCACTCCTCAGATCGCCGTGTGGGATCACTTGTGTGTTTTTACACTTTGTCTACCTTCTAACCGCCTCCTCATAGTTTTGACCCCTCAGTGATTGTGTGCATCGTGTTGAAATGCGCAGCACCAAATCCACAAATGGAAGCCCGGCCCGTCGCCTGACGTCTTCCTTTGGTTCTGACCCGTTCAACTCTTGTGGTGAATCATCTGCATCTTAACCTTTCAACAGGCTTCTCAAGAGGATTATTCTGTGAATGCTTTGTGATCTTTGGCCTCGTGACTCACACACCCGTCTTTGGCTTTTAGGGAACTCGACAGTTGATCGGCGCCGTATCGTAAGCGCACAAGAAACGCCTCGTTTGTCCGCCTGTTTGCAGCCAGAAGAATAAATCAGATGACTTATATAGTCTGTGAATAAGCAGTATTCTGCTCTGTAGATCGTCACGTTCTGCAGGCTCCTTTACAAATATTCATACATCTATTTAATATGCATGTTGTAAATCAAAACCACAAGTTTGCCATAATAACTGAAGGATATTGTTTTTCTTTATCAACAATTATTTCATTTTTTCAATTTGAGTTTAATTAGTTTAATATTGTCCTGCACCGTGCTCCTCCGTAGGTGTGTGTGTTGCTTCTTATGGAGATTGTCCAGCAGCTCGGCGGCGGCTCAATTATCGTTTTTATCTTCGCCGGATCCCCGCTGGTCCAACTGGAACCGGCTAATGTGCGTTTAGTGGTTCTGTACCCGAACGCTTCGTAATGTATGGTGACGTTTGCACGCAGACTTAGAATCAGCTGTTTCATCAGCAGCTGAACAAGAAGTTCAAATGGACACACAAAATACCGTCACGTTATTGTGTGTTGTTATTGCTGTGACATGATGCTTAATAAGTTGTTATTTTGATGGTTCTGCAGGTTCCGGTTTCAAACACTAAAATGTCTGCCGACTCGTAACGTCCACCTTCTTTCTGTCTCCAGAGTCCACTGGGACGGCCAAGGTGGTGAGAGCGGGGAACCCCCCCAAGGCCCGCCGAGGAGGAAAGGTAACGCTCTACTTCTTTTGGGCTTTTCTACATTTTATTGATTTTAGTGGATCGTTTATTTTGAATTGTGGTTATTTCAGCCAACAAATCACATTCACCTTTATTAGTTTTACTTTGACGGGTCGGAGCGTCTTCCTCTGCATGTTGACGACTTCTTCACGACATGAAGGCGGCAGCGTGGTTCCAACGTTCTTCATGTGAGGATTAAATCGCTGCTTTTAGCGACATAACCTCACGTATTTATACACGTGATCACGTGCTGTGAAGTCAGAGGGAGCTCGGGTATTTACCCAGCATGCCTTGGGCGGCGTATGAACCTGCCTTCACACCTCCTGGAATGCAAACGGACACAACTGAATGTTAAAAAGATGGAAACAGAAAGTAGATCCCAGTAGAGATCGTGACGTGACTCCAAAGATACTCTGTTGTTTCACTCGCCGATCGATTCCTCTTCGCGGATAAACGTCGTCTTCGACTCTCCCGCCAATCCCGCCTTTTGTTTTAACGTCTTTTCTTCAGGTCGGAGATTTCGCAGACGCCAACAGCTGGCCGACACCCGGGGAGATGGCAACTAAAGACCTGCAGGTGAGTGTTCGGGGGAGGACGGATCGGTTTACTGATTCAAAGTGTAACCGAGGAGCTCAGACGGAAGCTGCAGACGTGCTGTAGAGGTGATGAGATCTTCATGTCTCTTCTCTGACTAAACATCAATGGAGAGAAACTTTCACAACTCTGATCTCGGCATGGAAGCAGCAAAGGGGGCGGAGTAACGGACGCGTTGACTCAGAGGTGCTGTTTCAGTCACTGAAAGCAGAGACCTGTCAATCAGCGTGTAGCCCCGCCCTAAGGCAGCCCCTCTTTATGGTCTGTTTGACTAAATGGACCATTATTTACTAAATGAAAATCATGCTGGGCGAAGAAGATGAAACTATATATCTATACGTTTACGTATTTAACGTTTGTTTGCTGACCGTGGAACTCAGTTACATAATCTCATAGATTAGTGCGTTTATGTTGACAGCCCCCCCCGAGCAGCTTTCTATTCCTGATCATGGAGCGATGGTGTCACTGGGGGGCCGTGGTAACCTTTCTATTTTAGGGGGGGGATCTGCTGCTTGCAAGCATCCAAGCAGTAAAATGCGGGTCATGAGAGCCAGGAATAACTTGGGTGGGGTGGGGGGTGTAGTTATGGGATGGAGGCCTGGGAAGGAATGTCCTTTTAGGGATCTCTCAACACGCCCTGAAAGGGGGCTCTTAAAGTTCAACCTGAGATTTCACACTAAACAGATTCTGTATCCTTGAATGAATTAATAGAATAGTTCTATTCTATTATTCATTTGTATACATACGATCAAGGACGAAACCTTCCACCCTGTTTTACATTTCAGAGAAAATAATATGAATATGAAAATGATTAATGACATTAAAGGAATAACTGATTATTGCAAACAAATATTTACAGGAGTTTCTATTATGAGTCTTTTTGATAAATTTAGTTTTTCCTGCAAGTGCAAAGCGGGAAAGTCAAGCGAGTTCTTTTTCACACTTGATTTATTTTAAATGACAGACAGACCTTTTGTCTCCTGACGCATCAGATGCAGAACAGACGATGTTTTGTGAGCTTGTTCAACCAATTCATTAGAAAATGGAATCTTCCCGTCGTTGTCTCCTTTCTGTCTTCACCTCCTCACAGGAAAAGTGTGCTTTAGAAGGCCTAAAGAGAGGCGTGTGCGCGTGCGTGTGCGTGTGTGTGTGTGTGCGCCTGCGCATCACCCTCCACCTCATTGTCGTCTCTGAACTGCTCTTCCCTCCTCTCTTCAGGTCGAGGCGGTGACACGCACTGAGTCCTGCCCGCCGCCTGTCAGGCCGGTCAGAGACTCGTGGAGATTCACTGTAAGTTCACCTGCAAGGAGTTAAAATAACGTAGAGCGCACAGACGCGTCAGGTTCGTTAGCTCGGTGTGCTAAAGTTAGCCTGAACCAGCCCTGCTGTACGTCAGGTTTGTGTGACGCGGACAGGAGAAAGACCCTTTATGTGATGACGTCATCGATGCGTCCGTGTGCATCATACAGCCATCAAATCCATGAATGCGTGTGTGTGTGTGTGTGCGTGCGTGTTACTCGTATGTCCGACAAAGGTACGCCGGACATACGAGGACGCAAGTTTATTCAAGCGGAGCCGTTTGTCTGTCGTCTCTGTGGGAAGAAGAGGCGATGGTTTCCGTGGTGACCCCGCGTCCGTCGGACTTTATGAGAATAAAACATCTGAACCAATGCAAACACCTTTCATATATAATATATATATATACATATAATATTGCACGTTTTAACCCACTCGATGTTTTCAGATCCCCTTTGCTGAAACAAGGGACGTCTTTGTTTGAAGGTTCTTCGGTTGCCTTTTGAGGAGTAGGTCTTCTAAACTGATTTTTCTCCTCTGTCGTCAGGCTCCGAAGAAGACTACGGCGACATCGTCGACTGTGAAGAAGGAGGCGAAGGAGAAGAGGGAGAGCAACGAGGAGAGCAAGGAGAACCTGAAGGCGAAGTCGGACGACTCCGGGAGGAAAAAAACGGAGAGGACGACTCCCAGAAGAACGGACCCAAGAAAAAAGGTGACCCCCACGGATGATTAGTGGTAGCACATGCTAACGTTAGCATCCTTAAATCACCGTTCATACACCCGGCTCGTCTGCTCTTCCTCTTTAAATAGGATTCATCCTGAGGATCCTCATCGCGTGATGAATTAAAGTCCACGTTGCCTCTGAGGACGTTGTTGTTTGTATTGTGTCTGCCAGCTGTTGACACAAAGTCCAGCTCAAACATAGCTGATCGTCCTGCGCGTCTCCCCTTCCATACAATGAAATATCCATTGAATGCTGTGACTCTTTAGTCTTTAGTGAGCGCGCTGAAGGAACCTCCGCTTGGTCTCCACCTCCGGACACAAACCGACTGAAGGAACCGTTTTTTCTCTCCTGGTGTTGTTTTAATGTAACAAGACTTCAGCTGAAATAAACTTTTATTCCACTTTAGCTGTTTGAATCCACGTGAGTGCCGCTGCAGACGCGCTGTAGAGGTGATGAGATCTTCATGTCTCTTCTCTGAATGAGCGATGAAAACCTTCACAACTCTGATCTCAGCACGAAAGCAGACGGACGTTCACGTCAAAAGTCTCATTTTAAACCCCAAATCAGCAGCTTCTGCTCCGCCTCCTTTTACCCGCTGAGTCATCAGACGCAGAGCCACGTCTCCTAAAGGCCCGTGCGGTGGTCCGTCTCAGATGGAGCTCTGATCAGCAGGTCACTGGTGCCCCCTGCAGGCCGGCGGAGGTGCTGCAGCAGGACGGTTACTGGTGGTTCTAGTGTTGCATATTTCACATTACATCGTTTATTAGAGCTGCATTTATAAAACCATGTCCTCAAAGGTCATAAAAGGACCATTCAATCGCTTTTGTTTTCCAACTTTTGCTCATGAAAATGTCTTGTTTAAAACTGGAACGATACGCGTGAGGAGCAGCACGAAGGACCTCGAGCCTGAGAAATGAAGCTATTGTTGCCTCTTAAAAATAAATCTATCCCCCCCCACCCAAAAAAAAGTTGTTGCGTTGTATCAAAGACGATTGAACTCGGGAAGCTTCGATAAACGTTTTCTGACGCCTCGTCTCTCCCAACAGGAAACAAGCACAAGTGGGTCCCGCTGATGATCGAGGTGAAGTCCGAGGGGCCCAGGGAGCGTTCGGCCTCCAGGAACAACAGCCGCCAGAACGAACCCCCGCCTGCCCCCCAACGCCAGGAACGACCTCAGAGGTCAGGCCCCGCCCCCCCCTCGGGCCGTGACTCGGCAACAGGAAGTTGTCGGATAAGACAACTTCTGCTTTACTGAGGAAGTTACAAGTATTATTGTGTGTGTCCCCCCCACAGACTGGCACAGTCAGAAGTATGAGTGGCGTGACGACCACGACGAGGTGTCCAGCGTGAAGAGCGAGGGGGCGCCATTCCGCGGAGGGTTCAGGGGCCGCGGCCGCGGCAGAGGACGAGGACGAGGAAGAGGGGGGAGAGGAGGAAGAGGTACGAGAAATATGAATATTAAGGTAACAGAAGTGAAAGTAGAACTTGAAGTAACCTCCACCCCCCCTCCTCAAGGCCACTATGACTACCACTACAGCTACAAGTCCTACGACGGCAAGGACGGGCCCTCGGCCCAGAAGTTCGGCACCGCGGTGACCTACTACTACGACAACATGAGCAGCAGCGACCTCTACTCCGCCGACCAGGACATGCTGAAGGACTACATCAAGAGGCAGATGTGAGTTCATCTGGGGGGGCGAGGGAACGCGCTGGAGAGATGATGAGATCTTCATGTCTCTTCTCTGACTAAACATCAATGAAGAGAAACTCTCACAACTCTGATCTCAGCATGGAGGAGACCTGTCAATCGGCCCGTAGCCCCGCCCCTAAAGCATCCCCTACTTTATGGCGTGTTTCACTCTAAATGGACATCCTGCTGTATTGAAGGAGCCGTGTAACTATGGAAACCTGTCTTTGTCCCGTCAGCGAGTACTACTTCAGCCTGGACAACCTGGAGCGAGACTTCTTCCTGCGGAGGAAGATGGACCAGGAGGGCTTCCTGCCCATCGGACTGGTGGCCAGCTTCCACCGGGTGCAGGCCCTCACCACCGACGTCCACGTCATCATGGAGGTGAGCGCCGCCAGACGGGACATTCTGCCCAAAGGGGCTTCAAGCGTTGTGGCAGATGAATCCACCTTTAATGTGATTAAGGTCACACGACTGATCTGAGCGTTCATCAAATGCACCTTTTATTTCATTTTCTCACTTAATTTGAGATTTGACAAATATATTTTTCGTGAAATTAACATGTGCTTACACAGAATATTGATTCAGACACGTTTGCGTCAACCGAATGGATCCGATTATCTGGGTTAATTATCAGTTTATCATAAGGTGTGATGTCACCGGGAAGAACACTTCCTGTCAGCCAGACTAACGGGTCTGTCCCCCCCCCCTCAGTCTTTGAAGGACAGCAAGGAGGTGGAAGTGATCGACATGAAGATCCGTCGGAAGGTGGACCCGGAGAAGTGGCCCCTGCCGGGCCTCGCCATGCTGGACCAGCCGCACACCGACTTCTCCCAGCTCATCAACTGCCCCGAGTTTGTCCCCCGGCAGCCGGCCGAGGAGCCCCAAGGTGACCCCGCCCCCCCACACACACACACACACACCGGAGCCCTCTGCCTTTTGTATCCTATTAACCCCCATGTCTCCCCCAGGCTCCCCCAGGTCGTCCACGCCGGCGCGGCAGCGCGGCAAGGCCGAGCCTGACGCCTCCAACCTGAAGACGATGCCAAAGGGCCTCTCGGCCTCCCTGCCCGACCTCGACTCGGAGTGCTGGATCGAGGTGAAGAAGAGGCCCCGCCCCTCACCGGCCAGACCCAAGGTCAGCGCAGAGAAGGTAACCCCCCGCAACACACGATGGGTTAGAGATGAAAATATTATATATATTATTAATATTACGGACCCCCTCCCTCCCTGACGAAGGCCCCGTCGTTGCAGCAGAAGGAAAAAGACGACGCCTCAATGCCTCAGCCCGGCTCCTCGCCCCCCCCCGCCACCACGGGGAATAAGGTATTATTCTTATTGGGCATTAAATGTTCTTTTGTAATGCGTTGGTGAGTAAAAGCGTCTCCAGCCGCTGACCCCGAATGTTGGACGTGACCTTCGCTTGGCCTCCCCAGGAGGGGGCGGAGCCAGACGAGCCCGAGGAGCTCGACTTCATGTTCGACGAGGAGATGGAGCAGATCGACGGGCGCCGCAACACCTTCACGGATTGGTCGGACGAGGAGACGGACGGCGAGATCGACGACCACGACGTCAACAAGATCCTCATCGTGACGCAGACGCCGCCCTACCTGAGGAAGCACCCGGGCGGGGACCGCACGGGACACCACACCTCCCGCTCCAAGCTGTCCACCGAGCTGGTGAAGGTCATCAACGACGGGCTCTTCTACTACGAGCAGGACCTGTGGGACGACACCTACGAGCCCGAGTACGCCACCATCAAGGTGAGCGGCGAGCCAGCGGGACGCAGAGGACGCTTCTGGTGGGGGACAGAAGTCTTCTGACCGCTTCCACGCTGTGTCTTTTGTCCCTTTTTGGACGTTTCTGCCTAAAACCAGATGGCGAGCGTACGTGGAACAGATTCTGGGGGGGGCGTCTTTGTCTGTCCCTGTGGCATTGTCCTGCTCTTTGTGGCGCCACTCATCCAGCGGTGTGTGGAACAGCAGGTTTGAAGTGGGGGGGGTTTATAAATAAACCCCACCCACTAGGCCTCGGCCTGACAGGATCGAGCCGACTGGCCCACAGTGGGGGCGAGATGGACGCTCAGAGACGTGAGGACACCCGGTGGAACCAGAGTGTGAGTGAGAGCCATCGAAGGCCCGGCGCTGCCACACGGACCCTCGACCTGTACAAGGTCTCTGAGGAGGGTCGGGGCCTTTGGTCTTTACTGAGGGGAGGGGGGGGGCAGCATGAAGGTGTGTGTGTGTGTGTGTGTGTGTGTGTGTGTGTGTGTGTGTGTGTGTGTGTGTGTGAGAACCTTCTTTGTGTTTTAATGTCCTTCGCTCACTTTCTTCCCGGGGAAAACAAAACTCTTGTGAATGTTCTTAGTCTGACATTTATTTTACAGCAAGAGGTGGAGAACTTCAAGAAGGTCCACCTGATCAGCCGCGAGCAGTTCGACTGCCTGACCCCTGAACCCCCGATCGACCCCAACCAGGAAGTGCCTCCGGGCCCCCCCAAGCCCCAGCAGAGTAAGAGGCGTCTAAATCTTTCATTCCTTTTCTGGTGTGCACCTGGATAGTGTTTCTATCCTTGTGAACTTTGTAAAGCGACATAAATTTCACACCGTAGTTCCTCTAAATACCCCCCCCACGTCTTCAGTCCCCACAGACGCGTTGGCGATCAAGCTGTTTGGCGCCCCTGAGCCCTCCTCCATGGCTCGCTCGCTGCCCACCACCGTGCCCGACTCGCCCAACTACCGCGGCGCTCGGACGCCCCGCACGCCTCGAACGCCCCACCGGAAGGACCAGACCATGACGCCGCGCTTCTACCCCGTGGTGAAGGAGGGCCGGCCCGTGGACGCCAAGGTAAGGTTGCCGCCGGCGTGGGCCTCCCGTTTCATGGAGGGGGGGGGACCCTTTTGTTTTACGTGAGACGCGTCTCTCTGCTTCCTCACAGACGCCGAGGAAGAGGAAGACCCGACACAGCTCCAACCCCCCCATGGAGTGCCACGTGGGCTGGGTGATGGACTCCAGAGAGCACCGGTCCCGCACCGCCTCCGTCAGGTGGGACCTCGCTACACGGAGACGCGTCAACGGCCACATCGGGATATTGGGCTTCTTCTTATTTATTGTGTCTCCATCTTTTCTCCCTCGCCAGCTCCACCGCCAGCCCCTCGGAGGGAACCCCCGCCCTGGGTAACGTGGGCTGCACCCCTCAGTCCCTCCCCAAGTTCCAGCACCCGTCACACGAGCTGCTCAAGGAGAACGGCTTCACGCAACACGTTTACCACAAGTACCGCCGGCGCTGCCTAAACGGTACACACACACACACACACACACACACACACACACACCTGCAGTGTCCGTGCCGCGGTGTTGTGAAGGTAATCTCTCTCTCTACCAATCACAGAGCGGAAGAGGCTGGGAATTGGCCAATCGCAGGAGATGAACACGCTGTTCCGTTTCTGGTCCTTCTTCCTGCGGGATCACTTCAACAGGAAGATGTACGAGGAGTTCAGGCAGCTGGTGGTGGAGGACGGGAAGGAGGGATACAGGTAGGAGAGCCTCCGGTGAGGGGGGAGGGGGAGGGGCGTCCATCAGGTGACGAGGTCTGACAGCTGGTGTTGCAGGTACGGATTGGAGTGCCTCTTCAGGTACTACAGCTACGGCCTGGAGAGGAAGTTCAGGCCGGACATCTTCAAGGACTTCCAGGAGGAGACGATGAAGGACTACGAGGCCGGTGAGGGTCCACGCGAGGCCGTCGGGTGGCACGTTTTTTAAATTATTCACGTCAGAGTTTACGGTAAAGGCTCTTCTGCATCCTCAGGCCAGCTTTATGGGCTGGAGAAGTTCTGGGCCTTCCTCAAGTACGCCAAGGCCAAGACCATGGAGATCGAGCCCAGGCTGCAGGAGTGCCTGAGCAAGTTCAAGCGCCTGGAGGACTTCAGGATCGACGTGAGTGGCACCAGCTGTTATTCATGTGTTCATCAGCCTGAAAACGGCACAGTAATGCACGTGGGGAGACGTCCAATCGGTGTGCTGAGTCTGGTGTGCTTGTCCCTCCCCCTCCAGCCCCCCATGGAGGAAGGAGGCCGCAGGCGACACTCGTCCAGCGGGGAAGCTCGTCGCCGGCACCCCTCCCAGCCCACCGGCCGGGGCGGCCCGAGCCCGGCCCCCCCCGGCGCCCAGGGCCCCCCCGCCCCGGCCAAGGACAACGCCAAACCTGTCGGACAGAAAGCCCCCGGCCCGCCTCCCCCCCCCGCGCCGGATGCCAAGACACTGAAGTAACGGGCTCAACGAATTGACTCGACCGCGCCTGCAGGTCGACTGTTCTCTCTGCGCCATGAGGGGGAGGGGAGGGGGGGGCATGGGGGGGGTTCTCCACTCAAGCTCGAGAACCGCCTTTTTTTTTTTTTCTTTTTTTTAACAGCCTACAAACACGTTTGAATGAGAAACGAGGAACTTAATTAATGCGGCGACGGTTTGTCAGAGACGTTGATCATTTTTTTGTCTTGATGAGGCAAAAGAAACCAGGAGGGTTTTTATTTTATTTTATTTTTGTATCTAAATAATTGCCGGTCGGACGGTCCAGTGGTGACTTCCTGCCCTTGGAAATTATTTTTATTTGGAAACACCCCCCGTTTCACTCCTCCTCCTCCAGAAGTCTCACTTCAGGATTCTTGGACGGCGCCGACTGGACCAAAGCCGTTTGAACCCATTTGATTTGCTTTTCGGCTGAGCATTGGGGGGTTATAAACAGAACCAAATGATAAAGAGGAGACTTCCTCATTGTGACACCATGCCTTATTTTAATGGTTTTACTGCGTTTTCAGCCCTCCACCTTATTGTACAGCATTGGAATCATATATCTGAACCCCCACACACACACACACACTTTCTCTAAACTGTCTTCCAAGCGTCATTCGGTCTGTTACAAGCCCCCCACACACATCTGCCCCCTTTGCATCCATCCTGGAATCACCCCTCTGGATTACTTGAAGCGATGCTGACGAGTGACTGAGCTCCGTCTCAGGTGGAGCTTTGGGTGGAGATGTGCTGACTGGGGGGGGGTTATGGGGTAGGTGGTGTGGACACTGAAGCTCACCTCTTGGTCACACATCTGGCACGGACTCTTTGCAGGTGTGGTCGCACGCAGGTACAGATGTAGCAATGTAGAATTACACACACACACACAAGGACACGCCCCCGATGCCTCGCCGTGAATCTTTTTTTCTGAGAACTGGACTCCGGTTAAGAATCTGTATCTGACCCCCCCCCTCCACAAAAAGGTGTTTCATTGTTTATAGGACAGATTCTATATTTGCCTTACACGTCAACGTACGCTTTAACGTCTCATGGTTTATCTTTTTAATGCTTTTTAATTTGCAGTGTTTTCCTGCGCTGGTGTCGTCGTGGTGATGGAGGTGTGTCGTCGTGGTGACAGTTTTTAGATAAACAAACATCTGGATCAGTCACAGCGAAAGACAAAAGGGGAAACTGACACGAGACAACTAGTTTCCTTTTAGTTTTAAGGCTTTTCAGTGAAAATTAAATTAATTAATCTTAGTCCTCAGATGTCTAAAGGACTTTATTCTTGACGCATAAACACATGGATTCCACGGTTCCTCTTCAAAGGACTCAGTCAAAAACATTCAGCTAATCGAGGAGCTGAGAGGCTGAATCCGACTTTACCGTAAAGTCAGTAATTCGTCCTGCGCTGCAAAGCTGTTTAGTGTCGTTGTCTCCGCCTCACGTTCAAAGGGTTTAAATGTAAAAGAGCGCAATTTTTAGAAAAGAAACCTAAAAAAAAAAGCGTAGCTCGGGGCTCTTTGCTGTAGTGAGGTCATCAATCACCAGACAAATGGGGGCACCACGGACCTTCTGCTAGTGGTCCAGGTGAAGGAGGAACCTGGCTGTCAAGGACAATTGCATAAAGCCATAAGAGTGAAAATGGTTCATCACGAGATCTTTGGCTGGTCAGGAGGAAAAAAAAGATGACAAACGTGCAAAAAAGGAACAAAAAAAATATATAAAATGTAAAATACTTGAATAAGATCTTGTATAACATTTAATATTCATAATATCTGCTTTGTAGGCTGATGTGATTCGCTATTAGTGTTATTTGTAATTTGTAGTAATTATGCTTTTCCTTTTAATAAAGAAAAAAAAAAACTCATTCTGTCTTTTGGGTGATTTTCTCCTTAAAGTTAACAGCTTTTATTTAGATGCTTCGTAGTAGAAGATGATTGAGGTCAAAGGTCATCTGGGAAAGAAGATGAACCAGAATCTATTAAAGATCTCGGCTCATTTTTCCATCAGCAAATTTCAGAACATTTAAAGACGTTTTCACTTCACTTTGTTCTGACTTTTCCACATGCTGAATAATTAATGTGGACGACAAGACAAATCAAAGTGCTTAATCTTTTAATATCAACAGTTAACAATAGTTTATTACACTACTGAGGGAAAGTGCAGCTTCTCTGGAGCTAAACGCTAAAACACAATCAGGTAATAATTAAAAGCTGAAATAGAGCAACGCGTCTTTCACAGTGGATACGATCAGCTGTCGGTTCCAGAATCAGACCAGGTGAGGTCAAAGGTCGCGGCCCTTGGTGGGCGCGTCGGGGATGCTCTCGTTCAGCGGCGTGAAGCCCGTGAGCAGCGCGTGGCGCTCGTACTGCTTCGTCAGACGGAACTTGGCGTCGGTGCCGTGGAGCCGGTCCAGGACCCCGAAGACCCCGAAGCACTGGTTGAACCTGTGGGGGGTCACTTGGTGATTAATGTTCTAAAAAGGACTTCAAAATATCAAGACTTCATTATCACAATGAAATCCTGAAAAGAATGTCAAGTCGGTAATCTTGACCTTTGACCTTGAAGATCTAAATCTGCTCATTGGGCCTAAACCCCTTTCTGAGGCGGACTCACCGCAGGTGGTGGAAGTCGTGGAACTCGGGGGAGGGCAGGAAGGGGAGGTGGTACCCGCAGTGGGAGATGGTGGTGCTGATGAGGGCCATGCACAGCCACAGGGAGGTGGTGGTCAGGTGGGAGGCCAGGACCACCGGGCCCAGGGCCACCGGCAGCATGTTGGAGATCTGAGGGAAGAGGCTGTTTAACTCTGGGCTGGACAGAGGGGGGGGCAGCAGGGGGAGGGGGCACTCACCATGTGCTCCAGGGGGTGAGCGTAGATGCACACGATGCCGATGGGGGCCGTCCACTCGTGGTGCTGCTTGTGGAAGCGCTTGTAGAGGCTGGGCTGATGGAACAGCCTGCAGAGGGAGAGAAGATGAGCCCCCCTCATTTCACATTATACGGTATTCATGTTTTGATTTAATAATGCTTTCAAATGAGGTGGAATTAAAAGCAAATATTCTACGTTCTCCTCTGAAGTGAAACATTACATCCACATGGTTTGAGCTCCTGATGCTACGACGGGGAATCGTTTACGCCCTCATTCAATACTAATAACGATAAAGGTTCTAGCAGCGAAGAGCTGAATGCGTTTGCATTCTTCTGCCTCGCCACTGGGGGGCGACGCTGCTTCGAGGAGGAGGAGGAACCGCGCATCCACCTGTGGGAGTAGTAGAAGATGAGCTCCTCCAGGATGGAGAAGAAGGCCAGCTCCATCAGGGCCCGGTGGAAGGTGGGCAGCTGGGGGCCACAGGGGTCGCCCCTCAAGGTCATCAGCTGGTAGGCCCCCACCACCATGGGCCCCGAGATGCACAGGTGGTTGAAGAGGACGGTCTTCAAGGCGTGGACGAGCTTCTGTTTATCCACCTGCACAGGTAATAATTCATTAGCACCTATTACTCTGATACATGAGGATATTTAAATGTTTTTATTCCTTGTGTTGTTTCCTCAGTTAATGAAGAAATGAACTCTTACAAGTGAAATCATAGAAGGAAAAGAATGAATATTTTTTATCATCATCGTTTATCAGATGATCTCATTTCGGTTCGTAGTTCTTTTCATGTTCATGAAATCGTCGTTATGAAACAAACGGGTTTTATGGGCTTCTGTCTGTTATCAGATGAATAAAGTCTCCTGTGGAAGCACAAAGGACCTTCGGACCCCCTGATTGATAAGAGTTGCTTCATTATGTGTTTCTGACTCAAGTTCAAAGTGTCGTCACAAACGATGACTCGGCAGATATTTACAGTCTGAACGTAGTGTGTGAGGTTATCAATCAATAAAGTGATCAATGAGTAATCAGCAGGAGGACTTTGTGAGGACACGTCGCCACATTCAGGGACAAAATCTACGTTTATTTAATATCACCAACTGAGGACGAGTCTTCTTTCACTGGGACGAATGAATGAATGAATCCACAAGGGAGTTAAATCAAAGATGTTGAGAAATACGTACGAATATTTATTGCTTAAAAATGTAGATTTATAAATCATTTTAATCAACTTATTGTTTAATGTACTGACAAATGTGACGCTCAACGTCTTTTCTGTCAGAATCAAGTTGGATGGATGGATGGATTGATTTAATTGGATGGATTGATGGATGGATGGATTGATTATCCATCAATCAATGGATTGATTTAATTGGATGGATTTAATTGGATGGATGGATGGATGGATTGATTTAATTGGATGGATTTAATTGGATGGATGGATGGATGGATTGATTTAATTGGATGGATTGATTGATTGATGGATTGATTTAATTGGATGGATTTAATTGGATGGATTTAATTGGATGGATGGATTGATGGATGGATGGATGGATGGAGACCGGACCTACCGGGTTGTTCTTGTCCGCTTGGATGCGGTAGCGGGTGATGAAGGCGGGTTTCCCGGTGGTGTCCACCAGCAGCAGCAGAGCGTTGACCCCCCAGAAGGCCAGAGTGGGGACCAGCATTGTCCCTGAAGGGGGAACCATTACATCCATTTATTTGTTTGTTGGTTTTAACGACGAGTCTCTGCTCTACAAAAAGATGGACGTTGTGAAGAGGATGTTGAAGAAGCCCTTCCCCCTTCTTCTTCTTACCCAAGTAGAACAACGCAGTGTGATGACCCTCGAAGGTCACATGCAGCTTGGTCCACAAGTCCTGCCAGAAGTGTCCTGAAGCTCCCCAGAACCTCTGCAGGTGCCTGGTGGTGGTGACAGAAAGTGTCATTCAGGTAACAAGGTTCTAGCCGACCCCCCCGAGCAGAGATCCCGTATCTTCTAGTACGAACGTGTCCTCCAGGAGAAGGTTGCGATCTGATGTTCTGAGGTGTTCCTGACGTACCATGTCAGCGAGTTACCGAACGCCGCCAGGAACAAGATGCCCGACCCGATGACCACGGCGGCCTTCTTCACCGAGTCCCAGAGTCCTCCAGGAGCCTCCTGCCGGGGGGGACATATCAGTTACCCTGAGAACCTCCTCACACAAACGTCTAACCCGACTACTCAAGTTTCCATAACGGCACCGTGGAGAGAGAACCCGCTGAGGAGAAGAGAGGAGAAACCTCACGAAGGCCACGAGAAGAGGAGTTATGCTTAAAGGAGGAGCATCGATTAAAGGAGGAGTAACGATTAAAGGAGGAGCAACGATTAAAGGAGGAGCATCGATTAAAGGAGGAGTAACGATTAAAGGAGGAGCAACGATTAAAGGAGGAGCATCGATTAAAGGAGGAGGAACGATTAAAGGAGGAGGAACGATTAAAGGAGGAGCATCGATTAAAGGAGGAGCACCGATTAAAGGAGGAGCACAGCTCCAGTGGATGCGCCTCCTCTTGGCTTGTGGAATGTTGATTTGAAGTTCGGCCTTTAAGCCGACGCCCTTTAGTTCAGTGATGATGAAGTCATTTTAAAATGAGCGTGGGAGCAAAGCTCGTGATCACATGACCTGGTCACATGATCACAGCGATCCGTGTGTGGAATGAAGGGGGCGAATAATCTGGGGTTATGGTCACATTCTAAAGCTGCCCCCCCCACCGGCCCCCCAGGGCCTAACTGCAACTCGTGTCCCAGCATGCAGCAGTCTCTCCTCCTAAAACAGTCCCTACATTTGCCCCCGTCAGGATCCATTATCGGTCCTCCTCTCCGCCTCATAAGGGAGGGGGGGCAGGAACAGGTCGAGCCTGAACCGAGGAGCGCCGAAGCAAACGGGACAAAGAGAAGGAAGAAGAGCTTCAGAGGAGAAGAAAAGACGGAGGTATTAAAAACAACAGGCAGGTGAAAACTATTCAGGTAAAAGACGAGAGATCACCTGACCTCACCTGACCTCATGACCTCACCTGACCTCGCATGACCTTCACAATCAACAGCAGCTCCAAGACATCATCATAATAATAATAATAATAATAATAATAATAAGTAAGCGGCCCTCTATGCGCTGACCTCTGACCCCTGGTGAGCTGTGGTTCTTACCTGTCTGCTAGCTGAGGCCACGCCCCTCGTGTCTGCAGGCACAACAACAAGAAGTCACGAGGACGTTAGAGCGCTGTGCATGTGGGGAGGAGTTCATTTTCATTTATGTTATTTAATAGAGAAGGTAAGATGGAAAGATGAAGAGTTTTGAACTCTTCATCTTTCCAGAGTGCAAGATGTTCAGATGGAGGATTATAAATAATCCTGTTATAATTCCCCCCAGTCAAATTCTTGGGGATAAGAACTTTTCCACTTTCCACACTGTAAAAGAATATAAAACTTCAACAAAAAGAACCAAAATCATGAAGAGATTTAAAGAAAATAATTGGATGTTTGTGCATTGTTTGATCTAATTAATAACTTGTATAATGTGGAAACTGAATGAATCACTTGTTCAGTATTTTTATAGATTTAAATGTTTTCTATAATTCAATGATGGAAAAACAACAGACACAAATCATTCAAAAGCAACAAAAAAACTAGATGTTGAACAAATAGTTACAAGTTGCTACTTAAACGTCATTTTACATTCTGGTTGATTAGTAAATTAACAAAACATCATCTTAAGAAACGAAAGGGACAAACTGTCTGTTTTCAACAAATACTAAGAACAATGGTTTTAATGTGATTATCAGCGGTTTTACTTTGATAACTTCACATCAAGTTGACTAAAGAAGAAATAAGAACTAGAAGCCTCCAGACACGTGAGGACGTTCGATGTAAAGTGTTCAGTAATAATAACAACAACAATGAAATGTTCCGGGCTGAAGCACCGACACTAACCCGACCCCCGGCGCCGGGTTCCCGGTACCGGAGCAGCGACTCACCGCCGGTTCTGCTCTCCGGCGTCATGATCCGTCGCTCTGCGCCTCTGAGCCGCCGCCGACACACGCCGTGTATTTACGACGACGGACGGCTCCTGATTGGCCGGCGCGTGGTCAGCTGACTCAAGCCGGACCCGGAAGTTGCGGAAAGAGCGATCTTTTTTCCTTCTTTGAAAAAAAGCTTTATTAAACCCTTAAAACAACATATACTAAGTATAATATAGTAACCACATTGCTAACGCAGACATTTGCACCAAGATGCCACATTATAAACATATAGGTGGAAATAAAATAATTTAAAAAAATGGAATAAACGTATAGAAAATAATTCAAACTGTGATATATGATAAGATATATGGCCTTTTTTGTTGGAACAGCATTGAATAGTTTGTATGTAAAACAACACGAAACAATGTGTCTTTGGCTTCAAACCCTACATTTATGAACAAAGAATTTGGCCAAAATAATTAATACATTATTATAGACGCCCTTTCCTCGAATTCTGTCACAGCAAAATAATCCAAATACAACTTATTCATAAAATATTTTTTTTATTGAGCAAATGCACATGTAGCACTTAATATTTTCAGAACAAACAGAAAAATAACACAAATAAACAGAAATAAAACCACCGAAATCAAATAACATAAAGGGACACCATAGTGCGCATTCTATCTGTGTTTGCTTATATATAAAGTTTAAAGTATTTGTACATTTTGTCATGTAAAAGATCTGCGTGAGGATGGCTCTTCATCTGACATGTATCCAGGTGAAGGTTGAATGATGGGCGTGTGGGGGGGTTCATGAGATTAGATTAAGATTATATAAGTGTGTATTTACATTAAATGTACATGTGTTTGATTAAACCGGTTCATTAATCGATTAGTTGAACAACAAGAATAAGTCTGCAGCATCATCTCAGAATAACTTGTTATTCACGTCAATGTGTTGGTAACATCTTATTCACATATATATATATATATATATATAGATATAGACTAGGCGCCTTTTCCTCTGTGTTCAAAGCAGCCAATGAGATCTGTGTATCTTCAGAACTAGCCCCGCCCCCTCCAGGACCAGTTCACACTCAAGTCCACCCGAACTGTTGGGTAAAGCACAACAAACCGGCTGCAAGTGGAAAACCTTGAACCTTGACCCCCCGCCAGATAATAAACACGTGGAGAAGTTTGAAGTACTCCCCACTGAACAGAGCACCTTCTATTCATTATTAGGAGGCTTGTCAGGTGTTTTAAATGTAATTGACGTCATCCCAGGTACATATCTCCTTATTGTTGTACTTGTACACGTGTACACGTTTTTCGGCTCTAGGCTTGAGTCGATTGTAGTGTCACCCAGCAGGGGGCACCACAGCTTCCACCTATGCGTGTATATTATATATATATATATATTTATATATTTATAGTCGCCATCATTTAAAACCCTCACAGACTCAACCACCGACCAGGTGACCGCAGTGTCCCTGTGGGGTCAGGGGTCAGAGCTCAGGGATTTAGGGGGCATGCCGCCACACCTGGCCCTTTAAATGGGACTCCCTCGGAAGCACGTGGTCTTCCTGCTGGAGAGGAGAGGTGTTGAAGGGGTAAAGATTCCTCATCCGGCGACGTCCTGCCGCTCCGCGTCCTCCGCGCTGTGGATTGTGGGAGTCGAGGACACAACACACACCGGCTGTCCAGCCTCGATCCCCGAAGAACCGAAGACATTTATTTTATTCCCCCCCCCTGCTCCCCTTCCGCTGGTTTTTCAGTAAGTAAAACCGCGCAAAATACAGTCAAATTCCCGCGTTCTCACGCGCCTTCGCGCGGTCCGGTGGGCGCGATCCTTAACGTGCTGTCCGTGCGTGTGCGTTGTGTTGTTTGCGCGTCCGTGTGTGTGTGTTTTCACTGGCATGGAGGCCGAGGACTGACAGCCGGGGGGGGCGGGGCGACCTCACCGGGACTGACAGCCGGGGGGCGGGGCGACCTCACCGGGACTGACAGCCGGGGGGCGGGGCGACCTCACCGGGACTGACAGCCGGGGGGCGGGGCGACCTCACCGGGACTGACAGCCGGGGGGGGGCGACCTCACCGGGGGAATACAAACATAAACACAGAAGGACGCGAGACGTTGAGCTGCTGCACGCGAAGGTTGACATGTTTAAAACTCACCTGTGCGGAGGGGGGTCGTAGTACCATAAGGGGGATTCATTCTCATCAGCATCAACCAGAATGAGCATCTGGTAATTTTAAGATTTAAAACTTAAAATAGTATTCTATATTATTCGATATGCACAATAATAGTCCAATGAATAACTGTCCGTTATGCTGCTGATATCATCGTGGTGCTAACGGCAGGTTGTGATCTGGTAGAGTGACGTGAGGCTGTAAGCAGAACACGCAGCTGATCACATGTGATGACAGAGAATCACGTGTTATGAGATGTTATGTTCCGGTTCGCTCAGCGGTGGGACGTCTGAACCACGATCGGCTTTGGTTCTTCTGTCGCTTTAAGAGGATGGAACATGGTGTCAGAGATTCATTGTGTTTAGCTTGTTGTTACAGTAATCGCCCCCCCCCAGAGCTCCACGCCATGTCCAGCCGAGGAGCCAAGAAGAAGTCCACCAAGACGTCCCGGTCCAGCAAGGCCGGGGTGATCTTCCCTGTGGGCCGCATGCTGCGCTACATCAAGAGGGACCTTCCCAAATATCGTATCGGGGTGGGGGCGCCCGTCTACCTGGCCGCCGTGCTGGAGTACCTCACTGGTGAGGCGCATTCATCCCAGTATGCCCCGTAGACCGGCCCATGTGTGTGCGACGTATGTAGAACCTCAACAACTGATCCGCAGTGTTGTAATGACTTATTTTCACTCTGATGGTTTTAGAATCTTTTTGCGCCCGAGGAAACTTTAAAGACTTTAAAGCTTTAAAGACTTATTCGGAGAGGCACTGATCTCTGACTGGTGACAATTTGGAGGCTAATCGAAGCTAATTGAATCATCCTTGTGCATTTGAATTAAAGTTCACTCAATAGAATAAAGGACGTGGACGTCTGTTACTGTCGCCTGGGTTCACCTCAGCGTTGTGTGTTGTTGTTGTATGTTGTTGTTGTTGTTGTTGTGTTTCCTGCCTGCGTAGCTGAGATCTTAGAGTTGGCGGGTAACGCAGCCAGAGACAACAAGAAGGGCCGAATCACGCCGAGACACATCCTGCTGGCCATCGCCAACGACGAGGAGCTCAACCAGGTAGGCGGCCCCTCGGCCCCTCCCACACTGGCCTCTCGGCCCCTCCCACACTGAGCATTTAGTGTGTGAACTTTTCTTTCTGTCTTTATGTTCTCTGTCTTGCTGACCTTTGAACTTGTAGACGTTGTCTAACGGGCCTTTTGTTTGATCGCTGTGTTGTTTTTTTTATTGTAAAACTAAAGATAGTTTGAAAGAAAGTTAAAGATACCATTTGGGCCGGGGCGTCTTCTTCCCGTCTCAGCTGCTGAAAGGCGTGACCATCGCGGCGGGCGGAGTCCTGCCCAACATCCACCCAGAGCTGCTGGCCAAGAAGAGAGGACTCAAGGGAAAGCTGGAGATGCCGGTGTCACCGGCCCCCGAGAAGAAGCCCAAGCCGGTCAAGAAGTCGGCCAGCAAGAAAATGAAGGGGAAGAAGGCTGGCGCGAAGCCCAAGGTATCGTTGGGGGCGGGTCTCCCCCCTCAGGGGCTCTGTGGGGAGTCTGTTTATTTATAACAAAAGGTAGTTTTGAGGAGGCAAACTACATTTGATTGAAAAATCATATCCTGAACAGGAAGTTCCCTTCATCTCGACTCGCCCACAGAGGGCATCTTTTATCAAATCCATCATGAGTGACGTGTTCTTGGGCTGTAAGAACGAGCACGTCCTTCACTGTTCAACATAACTTCCAATGGGCAGGGAAGGAAAGATCAACTATCTCCAGCATTGATGGTGTGGCTGACCGCTGACCTCTTGACCTCCCCCAACAGAAGCAGGTGGAGGTGAGCAAGGCGGCGTCGGCGGACAGCACCACTGAGGGCTCTCCGGTGGACAGCTTCACCGTGCTCTCCACCAAGAGCCTCTTCCTGGGTCAGAAGGTCAGTTGTGTCTGCGCTGAAGGTGCCCGGCCAGGTGAGTCCGGAGCAGCTGGTGAGCATCACGGCCGCTGCAGGTGAAAAGCATAAAGAGCCAAAATGGCTGCTGATGGTACTAAAGAACCTTTAGGAGTTCAAACGTGAGTATCGATATCAGACGCTTTCTTCAACTTCTCTGCACTTTATTCTCACCGTTCAACTAAAGAGAAGCACAGTTCTTTTTTTTTCCCCATAAATTTGTGATTCATCTCAGGAGTTTTTTCTTTTTTTCAATATCCGAGTCGTCCATTATTTATTCTGCTTTTTCTATTTTGTTTTTCACCTACAGTGGCCGTGATGTGCCGCCTTACTATCACCTTTATAATCGCCTTGGGGAAGGGGGACAGGGAGGCGTGTTAATGACTCTATATTTCACACTGTAGGAAGAGGAGACACATTTGACGCTTTACTCTCGTGACCACGTGTGATCGTATTTAACTCGTACTCTTCGTCACCGAGCGCCGTTACTTCGACTGCTCTTCAATCTACATGTCCAATCATGCAGCATCCGCTAATCGATGCGGCGTCCTGTGAGGACCTTTAGCGCGGTTAGCAGTTAGCGGTTAGCGGTCATGGAGACATTAAATGCAGAATGTTGCTCTATGAACCAAGTCGGCGTTTCTTCCTGTTGAGTCTCTCTGTGAATCTGCTGCTAACTGCTCTGCTTCCTCTTCGCTCTCCTCGCATGCCCCCCCCCCCAAACCCCCCAACCCCCCAACCCCCCTCCGCAGCTCAACCTCATCCACAGCGAGGTCAGTAACTTGGCTGGCTTCGACGTGGAGGGGGTCATCAACCCCACCAGTGCTGAACTTGAGCTTAAAGATGATTTAGGTGAGCCCCCCTGCCCCCCCCCGCTGCCAGAATCGTCCTTGAATGTCCTTTAATACTTGGATCCTAAAATGAGTTAAAAACGTACGTTATTGATTAAATATCGATCGACTTAAGTCAACCCCCCCAAAGGAAGGCAGATCAATAGATCATTTCTGAGATCTGTGGAGACATTCAAGGACTTTCCCCGCTTGCTGTCCCCATCGTGGTGAGGCTCATCCAGGCGCTGCTCCTCTTGAGGGGGTCAGGTGACTGCCTCCCCGGTCACATGATCGAAGGTGTAGTGAGTCCATCTGCTTCCTGATTACATCATGTGACCCGACCAATGAGGAGCAGCCTCACATCGCGTCCTTCTCTCACCCTTTTGATTTTGCTACATTGTTGCTCGCTCACTCTCTCACTCTCTCGCCCTGTGTGTTTACACCATGTTGTTGTTGTTGTTGTTGTCTGTAGTTACAAGTTGTCCAAGCTGACATTGCCGTGGTGGATAGCGACGCTGTCGTTCACCCGACCAACTCCTCCCTCTATTCAGGTGGTGACGTAGGTAAAGGACCCTCAGAGCCCCCCCGTCTCTGCATATTGAGTATTCCAGACAAACTTCACTGCTTTTGTTCTACATTGTCGACGCCCCCCCGCCGTGCAGCTCCTCTGTGACGGCTCCTCCTCCTCTTCATCGCCTCACTGACCTTATCAATAACAAAGGCTTTCTTCTCAGTTTTTATCATTTTATTAAGAACACTTTATTTCCCCTTTAGATCACTGCCCAAACCCTGCAAAGTGGTGAAAAAGGCAGTGAACTTAATTATTTAATAGTCACCCAAGTGCATTGTGGGCCACTGGAGCCGCAGGCTGAGATGTTTGGAGAGACTCCAGCGGTACTGATGGCTGTGAACGGTCGGACGTGGCATCGTCCTCTGCTTCCTCCTGATTGCTCCTGATTCTTTGAGGGGGGGCAGTGGTTTAAGCTCCTGCTCCACTACGTCCCGCTGATGACGCAACAGAGAAGAAGCCTTGTAGTATCTGCTTGTCTGCATGAGGTCGTCCTTCCTCGTCCTTCCGTCCGCACCGTGTAACCCCCCCCACAGGCTCTGCTCTGGAGAAGAAGGGGGGGAAGGAGTTCAGCGAGGCGCTGTCGGAGCTCAAGAAGAGGAGCGGCCCTCTGGAGGTGGCAGGAGGCGAGTGAACAGACCAACCACCTTCTTATTGGAAGTCTTTCTCCTTCTTTCAACAAAAAACTCCATCTCTAAATAAAAAAAACGCTTGGTATTTTCCAACTAATTAAAAGCTTTTTATTTTTGTGTATCTCAGATACAGATAATAATAATAATAATAATAATACTGATAATTTTTCGACTTGCTCATCAGTCTCTTTCTCTTCGTTATGCTTAAGAATATTTAACTCGCCCGTCCGTCCTCAGCCGCGTTGACCGCCGGCTTCGGGCTTCCCGCCAAGTACGTGATCCACTGCAACAGCCCGGCCTGGGGCTCGGACCGCTGCGAGGAGATGCTGGACAAGACGGTGAAGAACTGCCTCGCTCTGGCGGACGAGAAGAAGCTGAAGTCTGTGGCCTTCCCCTCCATCGGCAGCGGGAGGTGAGACACTCAGAGAGACAGACGGGTGGACAGAGGGCGGGAGACGGGCGCTGCTGATATTCACACGTGGATTCTACGCGCGTTTTCTGATGAAGCAAAGCTCAGTTTGAATTGTTCCTCCTACTTGGTGTTGCCTTTGAGGACCGACCGTCGTGTCGGTCAAGATGACGTTTCGGACGTTTAATGGATTTGAGTTAAAAAAAAACGCCAAAGTGATTTTCCATAAAGCGCCGTTACGTGAGACGTAAACTCTGCAGGCGTCGACTCCCCCAAACGAAGGTGATCCCGACTCCGCCTCCTCCGCTCCTCCGCCTCCTCCACCCGAGTCCCGTCTGCTCTGTTTTACCAACGTCCTCCGCGTCAGTCGGGACGGAGTTGATGTTGGTTTAGCATCAATAGGAGTACATTCATGTAACGTCTATAAACATCATCCCCCTCCTTCAGGAACGGCTTCCCGAAGCAGACGGCGGCCCAGCTGATCCTGAAGGCCATCTCCACCTACTTCGTGGCCACCATGTCCTCCACCATCAAGACGGTGTACTTTGTGCTGTTCGACAGCGAGAGCATCGGCATCTACGTGCAGGAAATGGCCAAGCTGGAGACCAGCTAGAAGACCCCCCACGCCCCCCTTTACTTCCTTTAGTTGCGTATTCCTCCCGTGTTGTTTTTAAGTCCTCGTTTACGTCGCTCTGCTGCTCTTTGAACGCGGGCGAGTGAACGAACTCGCTGTAAGTTTTCCTCCCCGTGGTCTACCTGGGGGGGGGGGGGCTCAGAGGGGCCTGCAGAATACGGGTTAATTCATGTAACTTTCATTTGAAGACACGAGGACACGCGTTGGCGTTCGTTTGTTGTGTGTTTGTTTTTGTGTCCTTGTGTGCAGACGTCTGATTCCTCACAACGAGTCGACGTTTACATCGTGTGTTCCTCAATGTTTCTGTAGGTGGAGTATTTGAAAATGTTATAGAAGAATAATTAGACTTGTAACAAAGATTTTCTTTTTATTTCATCCTTTTAATTGAGTATAAAAGGCACCGGTGTTTGTTTTGTTTTTGGGGCTTAACAAACAAACAAACAAACACAATGTGCTCCTTCTTTAAAGCATCAATGCTTCTTGGAAGCGTTCAGATTTTATTTTGTTTTATTCCTTTGCTGTTTCTCCGCGCCGCCATTAGATGGCGCTCTGTAACCAACAACCGGGCGGCCGGTTCCCGAGCAGCATAAATATATAAATATAGATATGTACATGAACCGACTGCTCTGCTGCATTTGGACTTTTCAAAAGAACTTTCTTATGGAAAAAAAGTGTTTTGCTTTCTAAATAATTACTACAATGGATGATTCTGTTAAAAGGTCTGAACACAGACTAATAAAACCTTTACAATCCATCGTGTGTGTGTGTGTGTGTGTGTGTGTGTGTGTGTGTGTGTGTGTACGTTTGATTCAACTACGCGTGAGCATGAATGGATGACTGAATGATGTTGATTATAGACTCTAATCTAAAGTACTTGTGGCCTAAACGTGGAAAAGTTGTGCTGAAACATTCAGGTTCTTGCACCAATAAGCTGTTTTGTGAGGACGCGCGCTACGTTGTGTGCTAATGAAGTGCAGCGTTTCCTAATCCGACGACATCGGCGGCTTCAGTAGCGTCATTAACGTAGTGATTTAATATGAGGGTTGACTCTATTCGACCTGTCAATCAGAAACGGCGAGTCATTCTGATTGGCCCGTTAAAGCCCGTCGTCACCAGTTCTTCCTCTGTGGTGTCCCGGTAACGCCACTGATCCGTATCCGAGGGTTATGACAACATTGACCTCGTCATCATCCTTTAAAGAAATGCAAATAGCGGTTTTGATGTGAGCGCGATGGTTGAGTTCTGGGACGCGGTCCTGTGCTCGAAGGCACAGAGAAGCCCCCGGAGTCAGATGGGGGTCAGTTTCCCAGCCATCCAGGGAGGCCGGGACCAGAGACCTCCTCTGAGGGCGCCCATCTGACTCCTAATCCCCAGGAAACACAGGCAGGTCCCCTGAACCCCCCCATCCCACATTCATCCCTCCATGCTTCTCCTCGCAGGCAGAAAAGCCTCTAAATTCAAAGCATCTGTACGGGCAAGGGCCAATCCGACGGCCGGCTTTCCCAGAGCCTGCGCGGATGAAATTTTATTCTTTGCACGAAAAAATTACAGGGGTGGGGGAGTGGGGGTAAAGCAAACAGCGGGTGCAGATCAAAGAGTCCAGGGGTAAAGAGCTGGTCAGCAGATCTGTTTGACTGTTCATAAGAACAAAGTGACGTCAAACTAGAGTCAAACAGCATGGAGGGCGGGGCTACACGTGATCGACAGGTCTCAGATCATAAAGCAGGGGATGCTTTAGGGCGGGGCTACACGTGATTGACAGGTCTCAGATCATAAAGCAGGGGATGCTTTAGGGCGGGGCTACACGTGATTGACAGGTCTCAGATCATAAAGCAGGGGATGCTTTAGGCGGGGCTACACGTGATTGACAGGTCTCAGATCATAAAGCAGGGGATGCTTTAGGGCGGGGCTACACGTGATTGACAGGTCTCAGATCATAAAGCAGGGGATGCTTTAGGCGGGGCTACACGTGATTGACAGGTCTCAGATCATAAAGCAGGGGATGCTTTAGGGCGGGGCTACACGTGATTGACAGGTCTCAGATCATAAAGCAGGGGATGCTTTAGGGCGGGGCTACACACTGATTGACAGGTCTCAGATCATAAAGCAGGGGATGCTTTAGGGCGGGGCTACACGTGATCGACAGGTCTCAGATCATAAAGCAGGGGATGCTTTAGGGCGGGGCTACACGTGATCGACAGGTCTCAGATCATAAAGCAGGGGATGCTTTAGGGCGGGGCTACACGTGATCGACAGGTCTCAGATCATAAAGCAGGGGATGCTTTAGGGCGGGGCCACACGTGATTGACAGGTCTCAGATCATAAAGCAGGGGATGCTTTTTGTGATTTTACATAACAGTATTGCCACTTTTTTACGTTCTTCCTTTTCTCCTTAACTTTGCGTTTAGCAAAGTCTTTATCCATAAATAATTCTGTTTAAATGCTTTGTTATCATTACTTTCATTTAATGTAACGTTGAATATCCTTCGTTCATTTATAAATTAAACATGTTGTGCAGAAGCACCTGAAGGATTCATTTCTACAAAATGCGCACAACCCACTACTGCTGGGTTCATGCTGGAGGTCAGAGGTCAAGCAAAGGATGGAGATTAGGTTTACAGACATGGTTTAGGGTGGGTGTCACATACATGAGGACACAATGATCAGAAGCGTTGTCCCCCCTGTCGTTCTATGTCAGAGGACTCAACCAAAGGCAGTTTTAAACATCTCCAATATTTAGATGCATTCAGGACCCCCCTCAGAGGGAACCTCCTCTCATCTCAGTGGGTTGAAAGGATCCAACAGGGCTGAAGAGGGGACAACCAAATGTGGTGGGGGGCAGCTGTCCACACGGCGAGTGGCTCTTTGGGATGGGGGGGGGGCACCACCTCCAAAGGGTTAAGTCGGATCGCGGGCCGCTGGGTGCAGAAACCTGATCGCTTGGTTCTTTTGATGGCCTGAGTCGGGGCTTAGGAGAATAAATTAAACTCACTCCGCCTCGGCCGCCGGCGTTCTGATTTAGGATTTTCATCTGAGGAGCTTTTCCCTCTCTTCCTGCCCCCCAACAGCCCCCCTCCCGGCCCCAAAGAGGGAAAACAGGGGATAAGATTTAAAATGCGTCTTCCTCGCCGCAGTAATGAAGCCTCCGTCAGGCAGGCCGCAGATGAAGATGAAGGTGAGGAGGGGATGGGGATGAAGACGCGTCACTCATGGGCTCAAAGGTCTGAGGTCCAGAACGTATTCAGCCGTGATCCTCACTGGGCCGGTGTTCAGACCCAGAGAACGAGCTCCGGGGTCAGAGGAGGTTAGAGAAGCTCTCACTCCTCAGAAGGTCACCATGCTGATGTGAACCAAACCGCAGAGGAACCATTAGCACACGAGGCTTGAGTCAGTCCACCACATGTGGAGGGAACACTGGGAACAGTGTTCCCTCCACATGGGAACACTTCTTTGTGTTTTTGTTCATGCTGAACAAGGCTATTGGCATTCAGTAGATCTCCTGTTGTCCCTCACAGTGTCTCAGTGTTCAGAGATGTTCAGCAGAGGACGATCAGCTGCTGCACAACATGGACACACACACACACACACACACACACACACACACACACACACGTTTTCACCAAGTCGCCATCTTGTTTTTTTAAACTGGCTGGCTTTAAAGTGGTTCGTAATTAACATTAGCAAATCAATAACAGATGAAATAAAGTCATTATTTCACCGTAAACAGATTGTTGTGTTGCCTTTCGATGCCTTTTATGCCAAACACACTCACAATTATTCAACACACACACACACACACACACACACACACACACACACACACACACACACACACACACACACTCTGAGTGTGAAAACTGTGAAACAGCTGGAGACATTTTGGAAATCTCATCCATCAACATGTGGCTGGTGTTAGTTTCAAAATGTGGGTGTGGCCTTAAATCCGCCGCCCACGGCTGTCAGCTGACTTCCTGAAGCCTCGGAGGGCGACAGGTGGAGATGGACGGAGATAAGGTGGAGCAGATCATCGGTCGCCTCGGCAACCGCATCCGCGACACACGGAGCCATTAGTGAAAAGGAGGCAGCCGTGATCAGCCGATAACACGCGTATACACATGTATACATACATGATAAATGATGATGATGACTTTTCTAAATGTAAACAATTTAATTGGTAAAATCAATGAAAACTTTTAGGGGATAAATGACAAACTAAAGTGAAGTGATTCCATGAAACGCTCTTAAATGTGTTCAGAATGAAACAATCACAGAAGCTTTTTCTCACCAGAAAAAACGCCAAAAAACTTCCTGAGGAATGTGAGGAATGTGACGTGGCGATGGAATCGAGGTGGAGCTTTATGGCCTAATTCCAAAACCCCACCCAAATAACACCGTGGGGAGATAGGGTTTGGGACTCTTCACCCAGAAGGGGGGGGCCACAATTACCCAGACCAATGAAGAAGAAGGTTCAAGTGTTGGAATGGACCTGAATCCAATGAAACATCTGAGGGGGTCATCTGAAAGGGGGCTTTGCACAGGAGATGCCCTCGCGGTCCGACGCTCTCTGTAAGGTTTCTAAACACTTTGTTCAGATATTTTCACAGGTTGAAAATATCTGAATACTTCACCCACCACAGTGCCTACAAATTCCCACAATGCATCTGGGGACCTGTAGATGGACCACGTCCTTCAGACTCAATTAAGAGGTGTTAGAAAAAACATCATCTGCACCTCCAGAAATCATCACGGCTGTCCACAAATCCCGTCCTGTGGACGCACGAGTCACGCAGACATCTCCGCCCACCAGGAGGGAAGAAGACCCCCCACGACACATTATGTCTGAGGAAATGCCCCCAGGGAGATGGACAGGTGGAGCCGGTCCCGGTGGTCTTCAGCCCGGGTCCAGGACTCTAGGGTGTGGCTGGACGCACACACACACACACACACACACACACACACACACACACACACACACACACACAGTGTCCTCCTCTGAGTTCAAAGTCCAGCAGAACAATGAGGCCCAATTAGGAGCTTAGGGGGTCTGGGCCTTTTGCTGCCGGGGGTCACAAAAAACACAAAGAAGCTAAAATACATCATGAAACTCCAGCAGCTGATTACTGATGTTAAGCCATTATTTCATTAAATAATAATTCATTCTTCTGGAGAAGAGAATCTAACGATGGTGAAAGAATCTTGTTTTATTTTGGTGACACAATCAAACGTCTTTACAGAAAATTTGGGACATTTCAGCAATACAGATGATTCACGCGTTTCCATTTTGTGACTAAATGTGATTTAAATGAGTTTATGAATGAAGAAATCAAATATGTAGTCAAACAATACCCATAGAAGACTTACAACAGTTAATTAGCAATATATTAATTAGATAATTCCTAATATCTCTATTTTGTCATTGTTCTGTAAAGTAGTATAAATATATAAAATGTAATGAATTAAGGATATCAAATCATGACATCATAAACTCCCTATGAGTATTAAAATTGGATGTTTCAACACGACTTCTTAATTAATTAATTTATTTATTCAATAGCAGAAAGACCAGAACAATAATTTAAAACTCATTTTAAAAGCTTACTGTTGTAAATAATAGTTGTTAATATATTAGTGTACAGTCAAACACAAATAAAGACCCCCCCCCCCCATTAGGCCCATTGTCCACGGTGTCCCCACTGTCTGCGTCCCAGTCATTGTGTGCGTCCAGTGTAACTGGAGACCAGTCTAGACTGACTGGCTACTCGCTCTAATCCTCACAAACATGCAGCTGAGTCGGCGTGAAACCGGAGAGCCGCGAGCCGTCGCCGCGGTTACTGCACGACAACACAAACACGCATTCATCGGAACACACAAAAAACAGAGGTCCACCAACACGCAGCAGCTCCCATCTTCAGTTGTTGATGGTAGAGGTGGTGGTCACGGATTAACCCTGTGGGCTCAACACTAAACTGCATGAGTTAAAGCTGCATTCTCCCTAATATCCACCAGGGGGCGACTCCTCTGCTCCCATAGACGTCTATGAGGAAATGACTCTACTTCTCTGTAGTGACCAGCAGGGGGCGACTCCTCTGCTCCCATAGACGTCTATGAGGAAATGACTCTACTTCTCTGTAGTGACCAGCAGGGGGCGACTCCTCTGCTCCCATAGACGTCTATGAGGAAATGACTCTACTTCTCTGTAGTGACCAGCAGGGGGCGACTCCTCTGCTCCCATAGACGTCTATGAGGAAATGACTCTGCTTCTCTGTAGTGACCAGCAGGGGGCGACTCCTCTGCTCCCATAGACGTCTATGAGGAAATGACTCTACTTCTCTCTAGTGACCAGCATTCCTCTCAGTAAGACGTTGTGAAAATGAGTTTATGGTCTCAGTCTCAGCAGGGGCAAGTCTTCTTCCAAGACATCATGATGCTCATTTCTCTGTAGTGACCATGGGGGTTCCTCTGCTCCCATAGACGTCTAAAAAGACTCTACTTCTCTGTAGTGACCAGCAGGGGGCGCTCTGCTCCCATAGACGGAGGAAATGACTCTACTTCTGTCTTGATTTATTCCCTCAGTAAACATTGTAAACATGAGTTTATGGTCTCAGTCTCTAGTTTCAAGTCTTCTTCAACACATCATGATGCTCATTTAGTGAATGTTGGTTTATTTAGAGTCAAACAGACCATAAAGAGGGGACGCTTTAGGGGCGAGTACCACATGGATTACATGTCGGGGAAACGCAATCAGTGCACAGGAATGTGAAGAAGAAGAAGGTTGGGACAACGTGGACGAGGAGGACGGAGAGAAGGTGTCTCCAGCTCCTCCTCCTGCGAAGCCACGCTGAGGGATGACGGGATCCCAGGAGGAAGGTCAAAGGTCACCGGTCTGTAACCGGAGCCCGAGGACAGCTACTGTACGTCAGGAAGACGGATGTCTGCTCCCGTGGACCTTCACAAAGACGTTCTCAGAGAGGGGAGTCTTTATGAGGAGGAAGTGCGTTGCCATGGAAACAGAGGTTCTTTGTCGCAAAGAAATGTGACAAAAAAATCTCAATATCTCATTTCCTCATCCGGACGATGGTAACATGTGACCTACGAGCACGAATCCAGCTTTTCATTGGTCCTCGTTGTGGTTACGGCGAGAGACACCGAGTGTGCGTCTCAGTGTCCCCGATGCCGGTCCAACAGGAAGCAGCAGAGTCGGTCAGTGCAGCACTATGAGAGCCTTAAATCACACACACACACACACACACACACACACACACACAC
>BMAF01000003.1:31478629-31501129 GCA_014132575.2 Gasterosteus nipponicus
CTGGGATTAAGACCAGTTAGAAGAGTCTGATTCACTAAACGCCATCGCCTGAACGTCTAACCGTGTGGGCGCCGCGTGGCCGCGTGCAGGGTCTCTGCACCTCGGGCTCCATTAGAGGACCAGGTTAATCCTGCAGGGATCCTGCCCCCCCCCTCAGGCCTCACTCCCTGTGTGTGTGTGTGTGTGTGTGTGTGTGTGTGTCTGTGTGTGTGTGTGTGTGTGTGTGTGTGTGTGTGTGTGTGTGTGTGTGTGTGTGTGTGTGTGTGTGTGTGTGTGTGTGTGTGTGTGTGTGTGTGTGTGTGTGTGAGGGCTTGGAGGGAAGCTCAAACACTGCTGAAATAACTCTGCAGTCAAAGACAACACTCACATACCTGCTGCATGAATGCGTTTCTGCCCGGTTGGCTCTGCGGGGGGAAACGCCTCGCCGTGACTCACTGTGCACACAGCAAACCCCCCCAGAAGAAAACCGATGACTGAAGAACACAAAGTATGTGAGCCGCCTGGTTGATGATGTTTCTTTACATTGTCCCCCCCAGTCCTGTTGTTGTTGATGTGTGACAGAGGTGAGACTGACAGAAACCGGCACGCCTCAGGACCATGTGACCATGTGACCATCCTCACCTCCAACGCCACTGTGAACACGTTGTGTCCATGGGACCTCCGACACAAGAGATGTTATATAGATGTTATATATATATTATTATTATATATATGTTATATATATATATTATATACATATATCATATATATATATATTATTATTATATATATAACATCTATATGTTATATATGTATATATATATGTGTTATATATACATATATATAATATATATGTATATATATGTTATATATATTATTATTATATATATTTAAATATATGTATATATATATGTTATATATATTATTATATATATATATATATATATATATATTATATATATATATATATATTTATACATCACATATGAATTATTACTGAAGCTTTACTTTTTAATCTGAATCCTATAAAGTGGCTCCGGTTGTCAGAATGAACGTAAACAGACGGACTTCAGGCTGAGTGACGCGCTGAGGTGCATCTTCGGGGTGAAGGGACAGCTGGTTCACCGGGTCCATCTGAGTCGCACACGTCCTTACACAGGGGGGTCAGGTGGGCCGAGGTGGGGGGGTCACGGGGGACGAGGTGGGCCGAGGTGGGGGGGTCACGGGGGGCGAGGTGGGCCGGGGGTCACGGTTGCACAAAGTCAACGTCTTTGGGAGTTTCCCTTTAAAACCGCGTCCTCTGAGAAAACAGGACTTGCCCGAGACAAAGAGACAGAGGAGTGGCGAGTGAAGCACCACAGAAACGTCGTCTCAACGCGGTGGCTTCACGCCAGCCGAGAGAACAACGCTCTGATTGGGGGAGACGGGTGGAGTGGCAGAAATGCATTGTGGGTGCACACGACGCCACCGATTTTCCAACAGATGTTTGTCAACACCATCCGGCTGTAGTGACCCTTGTTGTTTTATTTGGTTGCTGCCATGGCGACGGGGGCCAGGGGGGGTTCTCTCTCGCCGATGATGACGCTACGTCGCGGCCTCGCCACTGCGTGAGAATATGGGCATTAGGCGCTAAGCTGGGCGCCGTGCGGCGCTTTGAAGGGATTTGGGGGATTATCAAGGGGAGGGGGCGGTGCTAGTAACACACAAATGGCCTTTAATGAAGTGAGGGGAGGAGCCTAAAGCTGCAAATGGACCAGTTTGATTATTAGCACATATAAGATGTGTAGTTTGGGGTCTTTCTGCTGCTGGTCGACAGCCCAAAACTGACAAAGCACATTCCTCTTTTCATGGGGGGGGTCAGAGATGGAAATGAAGCCGCTCTTCAAACACTGCTGATCTCAGCGGCTCCTCTGACATCACGTTGGAGCATCAAACCTCGTCCTCTCAGACTGAACCCTGAGGTTCCACGGTACAGTGCAGGTTCAAAGGTCACAAACCCCCCCCTCCCCGCCCCGCGCCGTGACGTGTGCGCGCAGGTCAGACGTGACGCGGCGCTCCATCACCGAGCCGCTTTGATGTGGGCCTAATATGGCTTGTAAAGAAGGGGAACCCTGCACTTTCAAGTGTTGCCTGACGCTGTCCAGACACAAGCGTATGCGTGTGTGTGTGTGTGTGTGTGTGTGCGTGTGTGAGTCTGCAGCTGTCATCCTGGAGTTATAAAACGTGATGTAAACATTGAGAGGGTCTGGAGGAGCAGGTCTGGCTGGAGAATATGTCTCTGTCATGGAGCACCACCTCGTTCCTGAAGGCATCTTCTCGTCCCAGCAGCAGTAACAACTATGTGAGTTTTCTCCTTTATTCACCCAATAAAACCCATTTACTAAAAATGCTCAACTCGATTTCCATCACGTTGTTTATTAATGTTCTCCTCTGCACATGAAGGATTATTAACAGTAATTCAGGTGCACAAACCTTTATTTTCACCTTTTCACCCCCAAATGAAGCGATGGTCCAAACTGCAGCGTTTTCTCTGTTTTACAGCCTGATGTGCAGCACACCTGGAGGATCCTTTCACTGTGCAATCAGCTCTGAGATAAAAAGCAGTTACGACACACATAAACAGCCGAGATAAGCTGCTCTGCCCCCCCCAATCGCCCCCCCCCCGTCAAAAATAAGAGACGAGACATCACGGCGTGAAGCGACTGTTCAGATATCAAACCAACATGAAACTGTTCAAATGTGTTCAAACAAACGGCGGGACGGGGAGTGTGTGTGTGTGTGTGTGTGTTGTGGTCGGGCTGGAGTGTGTAGATCATGGTGTGTAGGGGGTCAGGGCCGGACCATCTAACTCTTCCACTGATTGTTATGAAGGGCCGAGCGACCACTTTAGAACTCTGCACAAGGTCCTAATGCATTCTGTTTGACCTCGCCGGAGTAAATCAAATACTGGCCTCAGATCTCCTGTGTGTGTGTGTGTGTGTGTGTGCGTGTGTGTGTGTGTGTGTGTGTGTGTGTGTGTGTGTGTGTGTGCGTGTGTGTGTGTGTGTGTGTGTGTGTGTGTGTGTGTGTGCGTGTGTGTGTGTGTGCGTGTGTGTGTGTGTGTGTGTGTGTGTGTGTGCGTGTGTGTGTGTGTGTGTGTGTGTGTGTGCGTGTGTGACAGCACGCTAGACACAAGGAAGGAACGGAGGGAGAGAATTAGGAAAGTGGGATAAATGAAGGAGGCTTATAAAACATTTGAGCTTCCAACAACACGCATTGTTCTGGTCACACGTTGTCATAGCAACCAAGTTCACTCAACACTCGTTGTTGTTGTTGTTGTAAATAGTCATTTTGTACATCAGCATCATTTGTTCTGGAGACTGGGTCACCAGCTAGCCGCTAACAGGTAGCATCAGCGGCTAACAGGTAGCATTAGCGGCTAACAAGTAGCATTAGCGTTCAACCAGAGGCGAGACAGAACCAGAACCCGGCTGAGGAGCTGAGACGTGTGCGTGTCTCTATTTAAATAACCACCGTGTGATGAAAGAGACACCAGCATGTCCCCCCGTGTGGCTGGTCTCATATCATAATGCGTGTGATTGCCAGAGACATTCCCAACATTCCTGCGCGGCTCCCAAACCCCCGACAGCCTTAAATTATTAACATTCCCCATGAGCCCCCCCCATGTGTTCTTCATAATACAGAATCAGCATCTTCTGTATGTGTGTGTCTCCTGTTGATCCGTCCTGAAAGACGTCCTCCGTGCGAGTTGTCCCCCATAGGTACTGCGATAGATCTGAGGTCCACCTGCACCGGGGACACCGGGGACAATAATGAAGACATGACATAACGAAGACAGCGCGGAGAGACAGGCCGTCCCGCAGAAGGAGGTCTGAGGTGGTGTCAAATGTCTGCTGGTCCTCTTCAACGTAACGTAAGCGTGAGGCTGAGTCCACGAAGGACGTCTGAGGGACTAAGGTCCTCCAGCAGGAGGAAACCTCTCTGCCGACAAACACCACATCGTTTTGGTTGGAGGGGGTCAGCCAGCTGCTGTGTGGTGGGAACGCCAAACCAAACAGAGGGAGGGGGGCTCACCTCTGCCCAAACACACCCCCCCTCCTCCCGACCGCAGGAGACATATCAAAATAAAAGGGGTCAAATCTACAGAGGGATTTAAGGCCTTATCGTTATCTGTCTCCACGGAGGACGGAGGCCTCCTCAGGACCAGCGGCTGTCCTCGTCTCCACGGAGGACGGAGGCCTCCTCAGGACCAGCGGCTGTCCTTCGTCTCCACGGAGGACGGAGGCCTCCTCAGGACCAGCGGCTGTCCTTTGTCTCCACGGACGACGGAGGCCTCCTCAGCACCAGCGGCTGTCCTTTGTCTCCACGGAGGACGGAGGCCTCCTCAGGACCAGCGGCTGTCCTTTGTCTCCACGGAGGACGGAGGCCTCCTCAGGACCAGCGGCTGTCCTCGTCTCCACGGAGGACGGAGGCCTCCTCAGCACCAGCGGCTGTCCTTTGTCTCCACGGAGGACGGAGGCCTCCTCAGGACCAGCGGCTGTCCTTTGTCTCCACGGAGGACGGAGGCCTCCTCAGGACCAGCGGCTGTCCTTTGTCTCCACGGAGGACGGAGGCCTCCTCGGGACCAGCGGCTGTCCTCGTCTCCACGGAGGACGGAGGCCTCCTCAGCACCAGCGGCTGTCCTTTGTCTCCACGGAGGACGGAGGCCTCCTCAGGACCAGCGGCTGTCCTTTGTCTCCACGGAGGACGGAGGCCTCCTCAGGACCAGCGGCTGTCCTTGTCTCCACGGAGGACGGAGGCCTCCTCGGGACCAGCGGCTGTCCTCGTCTCCACGGAGGACGGAGGCCTCCTCAGCACCAGCGGCTGTCCTTTGTCTCCACGGAGGACGGAGGCCTCTTGTGACTGGAGGAATCAGAAAGCCGCCCGTTTTCTTCCCGTCTGAATCGTTTCTAAAAGCCTCCGTTGAGGATTTGCTCGTTATTCCGTAAAGCAGCTCGCTGTGAAAAACATTAATAACCGTCTTAATAACTGTTAGTTTGGGTTAAAGGACAGAAAAGTAGATGTGAAATGTTCTCATTTCGTTTTTACATGTCATTTGTCTAATTGTCTGAAATATGTTATAGGTGCAAAATGCTGATAAAGAATGTTTGAGGTTTTAGTTTTGTGATTCCCTACAAACTGTTTTCTTTATTTGTAATTAAAACCACAAGCTTCATTATAACAGAAATGTCTCATTTTGCTTTTGTTTGTGGAAAACATGCTGCTGCTCAATTCATTCTACAACATGATATTCAGATAATATTTGACTGTTCTTTAATCCTGCAGTAAATAACTCACTAAATGTTTTTATAAATACTTCCAGCCGGATTTCACCACTGAGAGAAAAATCAATATAAGTGGATGAAATAAAACAATTAGTGTGATGGAAATAATACTTACTTTTCATGCAATGTATTTTACTTTGTTCATTTAAAAACATTTTGTAGCTCTCTAGTTTTTCATTATTTAGATTATTAGTTAGTATTTATTAGTATTTACTTAACAACATGCAGACAAAACAAATAGAATGCAGAATAATGACCTTAAACAGACACCGAACAAATGATTATTATCATTATTAATAATGGATGTAAGAAGCGAAAAGGGTGTAACGGCCTCGTGTCTCTGTCACAGACGTGAGGAGGTTCAAAGAGGCCGCGTGAGGAGCCTGGACGGGGGGCCGGGGGGCACGACCCCCCCACAGGAACGACTTAAGCTTTTTGTTTCGGGCTTTGAAGGAGTCAAATATTTGCGTTCTTACTCGATTGTTTTTCAGCTCATTAATGGAGGTTTTCTGTGATTAGTTTCAGGTGGCGTGACGAAGCTGACGGACCAATCACAGGCCTCGACGCTTCCTGTCCTTCTGGAGGCACATGTCAGTCAGCAGGGGCTCAAACCGTGGCTCCGGACCCAAAAGAGGACACGTACATGTCTCCACTGGGACAATTCCAAAATCACTCCCATGTCGTGTTGTGTTCAGGGGCTGCGGAGGAAAATAGTTCTTATCTATATTTAATTTGTCCGCCAAGACAAATTCCTTGTATGTTTGACATATTTTGGCAAATAAATGTTTCCTGATTCCTGATCGTTTTAGACACAAGACTGGTGTCTAATAACCATTCTGACTGCGTCAACTGTTGTTGTTGTTTTTTTAATTGCTAAATCTTTGTTTACAATATTAGCTTTTGTTTGTGAGTAAACAATTATTCATAAAATATGTTTAAAAATATGAGCGTTCATTGAAACAGTTTCTGGTATGAATTCAAACGTTATTTCCCAATATTTAGGAGATTTAAGAGATTTGTGTGTGTGTGTGTGGGGGGGGAGTGCTCTAAGAGAAAAGCACACAGCTGACCTTTAGCCCTCTCCATCACACACACACACACACACACACACACACACACACACACACACACACACACACTAAACACGCACACGCGAACACACAGTCAGCTGACCTGCGGATCAGCCTTCAGATCGTGTCTCATGAATAATTAATCATCTCAGTATCAAGTTGATCACGTGGGATTCGATCATTTAAACTCGTATTTAATTGTTATTTTTTGTGGTTCGATTAAACTAATTTTTTGATTTTTATTTGAATCCCGTACAGAATAAAATAAGTAAAGAAATGAGTGTCCTTTGTCCTGCGCGGTTCCTTTATTCCTCCTTTAAACGGAACCAACCAGTTTAGAAAAATGTTTTCACACTTTAAAAATAAAGAGAAACCACAAGTGATGTTTTACAGAATAAAAATATAAAATAACAGTTTGAGCTCATTTGCTTTGAGTGAAACAGAAGTTTCATTGAAATGATTTAAAGTTAAAAAGTTGAACGCGTTCCGTTGTGAGACGTTCAGGAAAGCGGAAATAAAGTTTAAGAAGTTTAAATTAAGAAGATAAAACCTAATCATTTAAAACGCGATCATCCGAACACTTAATTCTGGTTTCATGTTTAAAATAAAACGTTTGGAGAATTTCAAAAGCAAAATGATGTGGAAATACATTATGAACAGAAACAGCAGAATTATGAAATATGTTGAATAAACGTTATCTCGACATTTATTTATTCAGATTAACAGTTTAGTGTTTCTATCGATGTTTAAACGTCACGACCAAATCTGCAGAAAACCATCTGCAGAATTTTAGATTGATGCTGTAAAATACACGAAGCATCAAATATTACTATTATTTCTCTCTATTTCTCTCTACTGTTTTTATGATAATAATAGAAGAAGAAAATAGATGTTTTAATGTGTTTCTATTAGTCGGAAAACGAACTAAAATATCGACGATGAACTAAGAAATAAATAAATAAACAATAAATAAACAAAAGGTGCTCTTTTAAACTAAGTGCACGTCCTCGTGCGTTCCGGGGGAGTCGGGCTCTGTCGGACTCCTTCGCCCCGGGGGGGCCGGGGGGGGGTCTCCTTATTGTTCCACACGTGAGCCTCTGAGAGTCTCACGTTCCGGAGCGCGAGCTGTAATATTCACCTGAATAAGACAAATCAGGTATAAAAGCGTCACAGAGACGGAAGATGAATCACGTGCTGCAGAAGAGACGCTTCATCTTCATCAGGACGGATCCTCTGACAGGGGACATGATCGGAAGGACACGGATCGATGTCCCTGCGATGGACTGCTGTCTCCGCCCCGCGTGTGCGCGTGCGTGTGCGCGTGCGAGGCTTCTCGTACGTTTGTCAACGCAAAACATATTTTATAACACATTTAACATTTAAATTATCACACACAAACACACACACACACACACACACACACACATATATTTATATATATAAATATACGTGTGTGTGTGTGTGTAATATATTCACACACATATAATTCCTTTAATGATTATAGTAATAATACATCTACATATATAATATTTATATGATATATTCTACATGAATGCATAGATTAGATATGAATGTATACAATATATTTAGATGCGTACATATATCCCTCTCTTTGTAGATTTGTACGTATGTTATATCTATAATATCTATAAATATAATATATCTAAATGAATAGATATCAATGTGAATATAATAAACGCATTTCACCTCAGCATTGTCTCTCCAAATCTCTTTTCTTTTCAGAATTATGTTTCAACTTATATACAATATACAATAAATTGTAAATGTAAAATTACATTGAAAATCATGTGTATAATCAAGTATTATGTACACAATTTCCATTTCTGAATGACATAAATATCCAATGTTATTTTCTCTTATTTAGTCTTAAAGAACATTACGGGTCTTTTTCTTTCCTCCATCGATCCCATTTTGAGTCATTTAAGATTTAAGAGCTATTGTTCGGTTTTTATAAACACACAGTGTGGTGATGATTTCTAAACATGATTTAAATGATGTCATGAAGAGTGTGAAAGGAGGCACACACACACACACACACACACACACACACACACACACACGGGAGGCTTGTGCAGCAGATGTGGGTTGAGGCCTGCAGGCCTCAGCTGAAACGTCCCCTGCTTGCTCCCTCTGCGTCTGCGTCCTGTAATAAATCATACATGAGTTATTAGAATCCCTCTCAGACTCCAGCGAGATTCAGATTAGCGCTTCAGTCCGGCTCCGTGAAAAAGGTGGAGGCTTGTTCGTGTA
Organism: Gasterosteus nipponicus; assembly: GCA_014132575.2. NCBI lineage: Eukaryota > Metazoa > Chordata > Actinopteri > Perciformes > Gasterosteidae > Gasterosteus > Gasterosteus nipponicus. The sequence continues at coordinate 31,487,274 of BMAF01000003.1, forward strand.
TTTGAACTTGTTCACCTTCTGTCTTCTGTCATGCGAGTGGATCAAACGCTTCACAGCATCAAACCTCTGGCTCAGAAACCAGCGGTTCAGGCTTCCAAATCCTGGAGAGTTTTCCTGAGCTCTGAGAACATTTTGGTGGGGGTTTGGGGCCAAGCGAGCACTTTATGAAATGAAGAGTTTTAAATTGGACATAACTAAAATATATATATAGATTGCAAACCAAGCCAGTCTCTCAGCAAGATGTGTGTGTGTGTGTGTAAACACTGTTGGTTTGGGAAAAAAGACGTAAGAAGAAAAGTGGAGCCAATTAAAGGACTAATGCAGTGATGAAGCACTGTCAGATGCTAATGATCACGTTCTTTATAGAATAGATATGCTGAATGTATAATATGGACTGACATGGGCTAACATGGGCTAACATGGGCTAACATGGGCTGATATGGGCTAACATGGGCTAACATGGGCTGATATGGGCTAACATGGGCTGATATGGGCTAACATGGGCTAACATGGGCTAACATGGGCTGATATAGGCTAACATGGGCTAACATGGGCTAACATGGGCTAACATGGGCTGATATGGGCTAACATGGGCTGACGTGGGCTAACATGGGCTAGCATGGGCTGATATGGGCTAACATGGGGGCTGATATGGGCTAACATGGGCTGACATGGGCTAACATGGGCTAACATGGGCTAACATGGGCTGATATGGGCTAACATGGGCTAACATGGGCTGATATGGGCTAACATGGGCTGACGTGGGCTAACATGGGCTGACATGGGCTGACATGGGCTAACATGGGCTAACATGGGCTGACGTGGGCTAACATGGGCTGACATGGGCTAACATGGGCTGACATGGGCTAACATGGGCTAACATGGGCTGACATGGGCTGACATGGGCTAACATGGGCTGACATGGGCTGATATGGGCTAACATGGGCTAACATGGGCTAACATGGGCTGACGTGGGCTAACATGGGCTGACATGGGCTAACATGGGCTAACATGGGCTAACATGGGCTGACATGGGCTAACATGGGCTGACATGGGCTAACGTGGGCTAACATGGGCTGACATGGGCTAACATGGGCTGATATGGGCTAACATGGGCTGACATGGGCTAAACTACAGCGTTGTGTTCTCTGTTTTCCGAGTTAAGCACAATAGATTTGCACTTTCTCCACATTTACGTTTAGAATCAAACTGACAAAATGTATTAATTTAACACACTGTGGCAGTTTACATATGTGAACGGTATTCTGTTTTCATGAAGGTTTTATTCAAATAGATTTTAAGCCTCAAAGACTGAAAGACACATTATATCTGAATATACAGTAACGAGGAAATGTTTGATATCTACTCCAGTCCATCACTATTATTTGTCGCGTTGTATACTTCGGACTCAGCTTCCATTTGTGAACCAAAACCAAACCCTGATAGCGCTTTTTAAACAGTTCGCTAGCTCTATTTAGCTGGAGCGTTCTCGTCAGGCCTCCTCGATGCTTCTGTGCTTCTCTCAGGGCGGGTCAAAGGTCACTATGGTCCATAACAGTAATAGAAGGTGACTCCTTTGTCTCCTCTACCTGACTACATCCACTTTAGTGTGCGAGAGAACACCCCCGCTTCAGTCTTAATGTCACCCGAGCATCTTGCAACCAGCAAAGAGAAGACCCCCAAAATACAGCAACATGTGGAATGTGTAATAGAAGCTGCGTAATCATCCTCAGAGTGCTTCCAGGCAGCGCTGTCCAATCACAGCAAAGCCTCCTCACATCAGCCTCTTTATTAGGGGATAAATGCTGCCATCGACATTGTGGGGGGCAGGTCTAATTGGCTGCATTAACATCATCATCGCTGTAGCCCCCGACCACCCCTTACCCCCTTCACCCGATTGGCTGTGCATTCCAGAACAATTTACAAGCCACTTTGACGAGGGAGGTTCCTCCTTCCTGCTTCCTTCCTTCGTTCCCTCCTTTCGCCTCCTTTGCCTCCTCAGTTCTGTCTGTTTCTACCAGCAACGAGTGTGTGTGTGTGTGTGTGTGTGTGTGTGTGTGTGTGTGTGTGTGTGTGTCTGTGTGTCACACACACACACACACACAAACTTTCTCTATCACAGAAGATCCCAAAAACGGCAAGAGGCTTTGTGTAAGATCTTTTTCTGCAGCACAGCCATCTTTAATCCCGGCACAGAGGTTTAAGCGGTTATGGGGGAGGATTGGAGGGGGATTGGGGGCCTCCCCTCAGGTACTCTAAACCCCTAATTGGGGCTGCAGGGAGGAGGTCTGCAATGACATCCACACACTGAATCCCAAATAGAGGGACTGCTCTTTTCCATTTCATTCTACAGGTTTTTTTGGATGTGTTTACGTGTGTTCTTGAGTTAAAGCTGCATTCTGTCTCTTGACCAGCAGGGGGCGACTCCTCTGCTCCCATAGACGTCTATGAGGAAATGACTCTACTTCTCTGTAGTGACCAGCAGGGGGCGACTCCTCTGCTCCCATAGACGTCTATGAGGAAATGACTCTACTTCTCTGTAGTGACCAGCAGGGGGGACTCTCTCTGCTCCCATAGACGTCTCTGCCAGCAGGGGGCGACTCCCATAGACGTCTATGAGGAAATGACTCTACTTCTCTGTAGTGACCAGCAGGGGCGACTCCTCTGCTCCCATAGACGTCTATGAGGAAATGACTCTACTTCTCTGTAGTGACCAGCAGGGGCGACTCCTCTGCTCCCATAGACGTCTATGAGGAAATGACTCTACTTCTCTGTAGTGACCAGCAGGGGGCGACTCCTCTGCTCCCATAGACGTCTATGAGGAAATGACTCTACTTCTCTGTAGTGACCAGCAGGGGGCGACTCCTCTGCTCCCATAGACGTCTATGAGGAAATGACTCTACTTCTCTGTAGTGACCAGCAGGGGGCGACTCCTCTGCCCCATAGACGTCTATGAGGAAATGACTCTACTTCTCTGTAGTGACCAGCAGGGGGCGACTCCTCTGCTCCCATAGACGTCTATGAGGAAATGACTCTACTTCTCTCTTGATTTATTCCCTCAGTAAACATTGTAAACATGAGTTTATGGTCTCAGTCTCTAGTTTCAAGTCTTCTTCAACACAACATGATGTTCATTTAGTGAATGTTGGTCCATTTAGAGTCAAAATGACCATAGAGCAGGGGACGCTTTAGGGCGGGGCTTACTGTGATTGACAGGTCTCTACCAGAGACGTATACATCGTCAGTCAGAGATGTGGGAGCGTTGCTGCCAGCGACGTGTCAGAAGATGTATGAATTATAAGTGTCTGAACAGTGTGAAGGCGCGCACACACACACACAGACACGCACACACACACACACACACTCTGTCTGTCACACACTGTCTTCTCTAACTTTCTGTCCTCTCTGGTGTGTGTGTGTGTGTGTGTGTGTGTGACAGATGGTGCTCAGCGTGGCGAGCGGCAGCATCCACCCATTAAAGGATCAGATGGTGTTCTCCTCAGATCAAAGCCTCTCCAGAGCGTCCGTCCCTCTCTCAGCAGCCGATCGGCACCGCGGCCCGGTGACACAGAACCAGCGCCGCGGCCCGGTGACACAGAACCAGCGCCGCGGCCCGGTGACACAGAACCAGCGCCGCGGCCCTGAGTTCCTTCATGCACCACCACGACGCAGTGAAGCTTTGCAGGAGCGTCACAGGAACCACGAGCCGAATCCACCATCCAGATGGGCAACGTGATTCAAGACACGTTTCACTCAACTAACGGTTCAAACAACATTTCTGACAATTTCTGTTGAAAAGGATCCAGTTTGGAGGGAGAGCACCGGAGGCCCAGACCGGCACGCGAGCGAGCGGCTCCACGGACGCCGACTCTGTGGATCGTTTGTGCGTCTAACCAAGATCAACATCAACGAGCAACACTCTGACATCGCACCACGCCCGACTGCTGCTTCCTGCATAGTCGGCTGTGAGGTGCAGGGGCAGGAACCGGGGGGGTCAGAGCACAGGGTGGGAGACGGAGGGCTGAGGATCAACCTGTCGGCCTCCAGCCCCGATGAACTACGCGCCTCCGTTACCGCGGCCAATAACATGAATTCAGAGTCTCTATGTGTCTCTCTGGAAAGGATTAACTAAGCGTGAGACTCAGCCCCCCCCTCACCTTATCCCCCCCCCCCCACCCAGCGGCTACCTGTACGCTACATTAGCATCTGAGCTTCCAGACTGCTTTGCCCCAAACACTGTAATTAAAAGACAGGTAGAGGCGTCCCCGTCCTTTCATCTCTGGATTTAAATCTGATTGACGCTTGGAGACACACACACACACACGTACACACACACGCACACACACACGCACTCACACTCACCGACCTCAGATGTGGCCGCGAGGCGAGCAGGAACTAGTCTGTGTGTGAAAGCTCCGGCACAGAGAAGGTTCCCACCACGCCGCCATGTGACAGCAGACAAAAGGACAGGAAGTGACACGCCCTCCTGCTGAGGCCGGTCTGAGCAAACACCGCGCGGAGAAAAGGACGATTAATGCATGAATGGTTTGATCAATGGCAACAGTCACTGACAGGGCAGCCGTTAGACTCTGAATGCACAATTATTGTAATTAAACAGTTCCGTGTTTATTCATTCATGTATTAAAACCAGCATTTGCAGGTCGATTCCTGCACTCATTGTAAATAATAGAAATTAGGAAAAATATTTTACAAAAACACAATAGATCACAAAAAGTGGAAATGCTTCATTTAGTTTATAGAAGACAACAGGAAGCAATTAAACAAATCCTCGAGTACGAGTGACACAAAAGAAGACTTGGAGACAGTGATGATGATGATGATGATGATGATGATGATGGTGGTTGGTATTAGGATTATTCCAATAAGCGGGAGCTTTGTCATAATAGGATCCACTTTAGAAAGAAAGGCCCATAATTAGAGGACAAAGAAAGCTGTTTAAATCCAGAAGGTTATTGAAATTGTCTGAGAACAACAGTGATTCAGTGGTTGATCTTCAGGGGGAATTCTCTGAAATATAATTTAAAACTTTAAATTGCACATATTCCAAAACTGTAATCTTTGCCGTATTGTTTGTTTAATTTTGTGATTCATTAATGATGAGCATAATCTGATAATTTAACAATTAGAATAAACACTAAGATTGATCGTACGATGATGTGTTGCATCTTCTTGGTTGTTTCTTCTTGTGAGAACCGACGGTGAAATAAACATTTTTCAAAAGGCCGCCTGTCATATTTCACTGAGAGACTTTTGTGTGTCACCGTGTTAGCTCCTCCAAGGCGCTAATGGGAGCAGCTAAAGGGAGCTGATGGGAGCAGCTAATGGGAGCAGCTAAAGGGAGCTAATGGGAGCAGCTAATGGGAGCCGCTAAAGGGAGCAGCTAAAGGGAGCAGCTAATGGGAGCAGCTAATGGGAGCAGCTAAAGGGAGAAGCTAATGGGAGCAGCTAATGGGAGCCGCTAAAGGGAGCAGCTAAAGGGAGCAGCTAATGGGAGTAGCTAAAGGGAGCAGCTAATGGGAGCAGCTAATGCTAAAGGGAGCTGCTAAAGGGAGCAGCTAAAGGGAGCAGCTAATGGGAGTAGCTAAAGGGAGCAGCTAATGGGAGCAGCTAAAGGGAGCAGCTAAAGGGAGAGCTAAAGGGAGCAGCTAAAGGGAGCAGCTAAAGGGAGCAGCTAAAGGGAGAAGCTAATGGGAGCAGCTAAAGGGAGCAGCTAATGGGAGCAGCTAAAGGGAGCTGATGGGAGCAGCTGAAGGGAGCAGCTAATGGGAGCAGCTAAAGGGAGCAGCTAATGGGAGCTGCTGAAGGGGAGCTGGGAGCTAAAGGGAGCAGCTGAAGGGGAGCAGCTAATGGGAGCAGCTAAAGGGAGCAGCTGAAGGGAGCAGCTAAAGGGAGCTGCTGAAGGGAGCAGCTAATGGGAGCAGCTAAAGGGAGCAGCTGAAGGAGCAGCTGATGGGAGCAGCTAATGGGAGCAGCTAATGGGAGCAGCTGAAGGGAGCAGCTAATGGGAGCAGCTAAAGGGAGCTGAAGGGAGCAGCTAATGGGAGCAGCTAAAGGGAGCAGCTAATGGGAGCTGCTGAAGGGAGGAGCTAATGGGAGCAGCTAAAGGGAGCAGCTCAAGGGAGCAGCAGCTAAAGGGAGCAGCTGATGGGAGCAGCTAATGGGAGTAGCTACGCGGTGGCGAGTGACGGCCTCCCACCCATGAACCTCACGACTGATGTCGGATCAACTAAAGAGGCCGCCAACGATCCGTGAAAGACGGGCTTACGGGATGATCCGGAGCCACTTGTTGAGCTCACCTGTGTGCAGGAAGCAGCAGACACACGGCGATGAGTCAGGTGATCAAAGGGAGGCGGCGAGCACACGCAGGTTAAAACAGGACGGGACAGAGCGCACAGGCCTCTACGCTAAAACTGTTTTTTAAAAGTAAATGGTAAACATCAGGACTATCACACACACACACACACACACACACACACAGGTCTTTTTTTCACTGCTTACTATTCGTTGGCACAAACATGTGACTTTCACCCGCAGACGTCCGTCCCGCATGGAGCCTTTCTTAAGAGGATTTATTTGCGAGGTTTGGTTCAGGCGTTTAATGAGGAATAACTGTCACTGTCAAACAATCCAGCTGCTAACGAGGCTGATATTCATCCCCCTGCTGGACACACCGGCGCTACGCTAATAATGTGTAGTTAGCATTATTAGCGTAGCACCACCTGTAACAATCATTCAAATGTAAACGTAAACGGACCAATCGGATGACAGCAAAGCTCAGAACAAGGACGTTGTGTAATTAAATGGGGAGAAGTCTTCCTTTGATAGATACACTCAGTAAAGTGCGACACATGACTTCACCTCCAACCCCCCCTCCCCCACTCACTCGCCCCCCACCACCCTGTGCAAGGCAGCTAATCCGCAGAGAACCCCCCCATGCATTCTCCATGAGCGGAGGTCTGGGCGCGGGCAGCCTAACCGCCCCCCCAGAGACCGACCCAAACAAGGGGGCCCGCAGCCTGTCAATCCGGCCCCCGGGTCGTTACGCCGAAGCCTGTCGGACGCCGCTGACCCCGACGTGTTGGCGGAGGAGCGGCGGCGTCATGGATATGTATGACACACCCTCCCCGACAGCGGTGATTTCCCCCAGGTAGCTGCCCTAAGCCTGGGGGGCGAGGCCTTGTTTAACACAGATATAATAATAAGAGCGCGGTGGCGGCAGCGAGCGAAGGTGGATCTCTGACAGAGATGTTCGCCCCCCGACGCTTTGATTGACAAGGAGGCAAGCCCCCCCAGTTTAACCCCCCCTCCGCCCCAGCGTGTCCGACGGGACGTCTCCTGAATGATCAAGTGGCCCAACTCAATTTAAGCAGCTGTTTGTTTCAAGAGGTTTTTCTGGGTCAAAGGGGGGGGGGGGCATTTAGAGTTTGGCGTCCCTCTAGCTCGGCATGCTGGGAGATTAGAGGCCTTTTCTATTCAGCTGCTGTAAAGTCGAGTAAAACCGAACCAGAATGTTCCCACGTTGAGAACCAGAAAGGCGAGTCGGCCCCCTGAACGCACCTGTCGAGGTGAAGCAGGTAGACAGAGCCTGGGGGCGACTCTTTGACCTCTTACCCCCCCGAAGCGCCGCGGTGAGGAACTACCCGGGCGGCGTGGGACGCATGAGGACTGTCAGACAGGGAGAGGAGACTCACTGATCCTTTCTGTTACAGAAAGGATCCGGGCCCTTGTGAGGGGAGGGGGGGGCCCGGGCGATGATTGGCAGCGGCTTATTAAAGCACCTGTCTGACAGGAGGGACGACACAAACAAACACCCCCCCAGATGAGGCAGGCAGAGAAAAAGCAATGAAATAACCCTTGGAAGAACAAATTGGTGGAAGAGGAGCGGCGGCGTAACGAAGAGCAGCTTGGGCGAGAGGCGGGGGGGTGACATCATACTTAGAGGGGGGCTTGTTAGCGGGAAGCTTCAGGCTCCCTAGTCTTCGTCCTCGTCTCCGTCCTCCTCCCTCGCCCTCCTCTTCGTCCTCGTCCTCTTTGTCGAGGACCAAATTGGCCCCCAGGACTCCACCTGCCTCGTGCATATGCATCTCAAATCCCCCCCGGACACGGGCGGGTAGGCCGGCACCTCGCAACAAGAGGTCATTTTCGCCCCCCGTCGTTTTAATCAGGCCGAGGCAGCGGGACGTAGAGGGCTCGGAGGCACCTGAAGGCATCACTCCCCCCGGCCATTAGCCCGGGGGAGGTTGTTAAGAGGTGGACGAGTCAATTAAAGGAGGCCAGAACCTTTTTAAGGGGGAGGGATGCGTACAGACAGTTAAATATATACAGGTACTTATACATGTATGTATATACGTGTGTTTTTCAGTGTGAATTAAGAGACAGGTTTGTGACGGGAGACGAGGACACGCAGAGCAGAGACACTTTTTGACAACTTTACCCACCTGGCACTTTAAAGTCTGATATGAAGTGTGTTTATGGAACAAATGTCTGATTCATACGTGTGCTTAAACCACATACTTGAACCACTCACAACATCGGATCTTTGGAGGTCGCCGTGCCGTCGGTTTGGCTCGCGTCCTGTTTCACTTTAAGACAGGATTTAAGACTGTCGAAGAAGTCTTGAAACTAGAGACTGAGACCATGAACTCGTGTTTACAATGTTTACTGAGGGAATAAATCAAGAGAGAAGTAGAGTCATTTCCTCATAGACGTCTATGGGAGCAGAGGAGTCGCCCCCTGCTGGTCACTACAGAGAAGTAGAGTCATTTCCTCATAGACGTCTATGGGAGCAGAGGAGTCGCCCCTGCTGGTCACTACAGAGAAGTAGAGTCATTTCCTCATAGACGTCTATGGGAGCAGAGGAGTCGCCCCCTGCTGGTCACTACAGAGAAGTAGAGTCATTTCCTCATAGACGTCTATGGGAGCAGAGGAGTCGCCCCCTGCTGGTCACTACAGAGAAGTAGAGTCATTTCCTCATAGACGTCTATGGGAGCAGAGGAGTCGCCCCTGGTCACTACAGAGAAGTAGAGTCATTTCTGGTCTACTACAGAGAACGAGCATTTCCTCATAACGCGTGAAGCTTTGACGGCCTTAGATGATTGTTTATGACGTGAATCACAGTGAAACACATTGATATAACTTGCTGCACACGCTGAGACTAAAAAGTCACGGAAAGCAACAAGTCCCGACAGACGCCCGAGGAGCGCTACGGTGGTTTAGCTCTGGCGGCTCGTGCTGACAGACGTATGACTCAGGGAGAGGCAGACGCAGACAATGCAGGTCCAGCGGAGCCGAACGCATCACAGAGAGATGGCGTGAGATACCCCGTGAAGCCACGTGGGAGGTTTCCGTTGGTCTGTGCCAGCGCTGCACCCACGCTCATTGTGCTGATTCAGCATTTCTCCATCAGCAGTCCGGCACGTGGAATGATTTCTATGTTCGATCGACTTGTGATGATCCTCTGACGCTGGCAGGGAGGAGTAAAAGGAATACGTTGGTTGATTGATATAATGATGTCTCAGAAGAAAATAACGTGCTAATTAGCTCAGTAGATAACAAGCTAGCTACGAAACTAGCCAGATGGCTAACAGTTTATAACAGCTCGTGTTAATATAAGATATGTGTCTGTTGTCTCTGTGAGTTGGTCATCGGCTTTAGTGCTGAATTTATTTTTGATGTTTTTCCTGATAACTGCAACTGTGACAGGAATCTAAATACGGCCATACTTTATTTATACATTTTATTTATATAATGAGAAATGTTTATGTAAAGAAAAACAAGGCGAAGAATTTGTAGTTTTCAGTTGCAAAATGTTTTTCTATCCACGGTTTTGTTGTGTCTATAACAACATGTCATATCCTCACAACACATGTCTAAGAAACACAAAAAGGTGTACCTAAGGGGCGTGGCTTACATCAAACAGGGCACTGTTACTGTCATTGACATTTCATCTGAAGCTCCGCCCCTTCCGCGTCCTACAGAGACTGTGAGAAGAAAGGGGAGACATGTGAGAGGCCTCATTACGAGGAGAGCGCAGATGGCGTCTCCGTGAATAGCTCGCAGGTAAAGTCCAAGTCGCAGGCAGAAGAGAGGAGCAGGTTAAACCTGCAGTCAAGCTGCAGGGCACAGGACACCGCGTGTGTGTGTGTGTGTGTGTGTGTCCTGTCTGCAGCTGTAAGTTCACACCAGAGTAAAAAAAACACAAAAGACTCTACATAAAAGCACGAAGCGTCCTTCTCAAGTTGCATTATGGTCACTTCTTCCCCAAACCCAGGAAAGTTGTGTAAGCGTTTCCTATTTACCTGAAAGCATAACACAAACATACGCATAATGGATCGTGTGATTACAAGGCTGACGTTCTAAGTATCTCTAGGTTCCAGAAGCCGGAAAAAAGAGAAACAACAGGAGAGAAACCAGTGGAACCCTGAATAGAGTGAAGCCTGTGGAGGTGTGATGGGAAGCAGAGGAGCGTGAAGCCTCCAGAGGTCACTGCTGGAAACAACACTAACAAGTGTCCATTATTCACACTTCATTCAAAGCAAATGGAAACTTTAACTGGAAAAGGTGAACTGGTCCCATCACATCAAACCGGACCTGATTGGTGCCGCCCCCATCTTCATTACTCCACCCGTCTCGCCCGCTTGTGTAACTCATGGGTGGAGCATTGACCTCCTCCCCACTCCCTCTCGCAGGCTTTAATATCCAGCAGCGTGCGCCTTAATGACTCATCAGGGTGTGTGTGTGTCTGTGTGTGTATTGAGAAACACACAAACTCCCACATGCACGTGTTTGTCTGTGTAGTTGTGACAGTGCTTTGCGTGTTACCACGACAACGGTGATTGACAGGTCGGAATGACGGGACGAAGGTAAGTTCGTCTGACTGTGAAATACTTGGACGGCGGCGGCGTCATCGCGCCGGACGCCTTACCGGGGAAAACGCAGCGCGCAGAAGGAACTGTGAGTCCATGAGCTTCTAATCCAGGACGCAGCACAAGTCCTCAGAGCTGCAAAGGCCTGATACAAAGAATCGGTTCCATGAATGTGCTTGTGATCCGAAGCTAAGGAAGCGCCACTCATCTCTTCTATGTGGATTCCAAGATCTACAATGTCGTTTTAATCTTAAATGCGTTTGTTTTATGTCATTTGATGTTGAAAACATCTCACGCTTTGGAGGCCTTTAACTCATCCGCCATCACCATCCCTCATCACACCCTTCAGCGGGTACATTCACACTTTGCTCCTGTGAACACGGCCAGGGTGCAGATCACGTGTCAGGTCGGGGCGCGTCGGGGGCGATGGCGTCCGGTCGAGGCCGGACCTCTGCAACCTCTGAGGTTTGTGCAGAGCGAGAAGTTCCACCTCCACCAGAGAGAAACCAGGCCTGAGCTCAGCAGTGGATTCACCAGGAGCCGGCCGTGACATGTGACACGCTTCACAGAGAGGATATTTTGTGACGTCAGGACCCGGCCGTCCTGATGGTGGAGTTTAGGCTCCGCCCCCTCTGCCCTGGGAGTGGTTCCACCGGCGTGAAATCAGGAGGAAACGAGGGTCTTTCACCTGGAGCCGGCGTGTTGTTTCAGCGCACGGCAGCATTGTGCGAGCAGGAGTGTGTGAACGCTGCCCCCCCTCGCCCCGCGTGTTGACGGAGGCGGGTGGAGAGTGTCTGAGGCCCCGCCTTCAGCTGTTGTTACTGCTCCCCGGACACCTTTGACACTCTGATTGTGCCGGACAAGAGAGAGAGAGAGAGAGAGAAATGTGCGAGTGACCTCTCAACATTTGACCCCGGGCTGTGATGTCACCAGTAGCCTCCATTGTTGCCGTGGCAGCCGGGGTCACCTGCCATTGGAAGGCACTGAGCTGGTGCTTGATGGTTTGGGAAGTTTCCATGAGCGTCGTACGGTTGTGATTTCAGCTTCTAGGAAACGTCCAACCGGAGAATGTGACGCCGGATCGACACTGACCTTTGACCCAAGAGACCACTTTAAAACGAGACCACTAAAAAGGGAAACCTCTACCCGACAGCTCACCTGGGGCACCAGACCTTGATCCGGATCAACGGGGTCCTGGTCCCTGGACTAAGCAATCTATTGAAACCTTTTTCTGAAGTCTTAATGTGCTTCTTTAGGCATCGTGATGCCGTTAGTGGTCACGCTCCCACATGTAAAGGCCTTTAAGGTCCAACGTGGCACCATGTGACCTCCGTAGGTCACACTGGAGTCAAACCAAATACCACAACAGCTTTAGAGTGTACGACATGAGGAGCGCTTGGAAACACTCTACTTTACTTCATTGGACCCCCGGTTCAGCCTGAGCTAAACTTAAACTCACAACCCGACAGGCGTCTCAAGCCGGTCTGGTGCTACTTTGGGATTGTTGAGGAACACGAGCTCTGCTTCCACATCCCTGATGGCAGCAGATCGTCCTGCTGCTGCCTGCGTTTAGAGGGACTGCCGCCATCGTACTGCTGAGGCGTGCAGATCCGTGATGACATCATGAGCTAAAAGCTAAGCTAAAGCAGGGACTGATCCGAGGACCCCCCATTACAGAGCAGCTCAGTGCAAATGCATCGTGGGAAAAACGGTATTTGAACCACATCTCAGGCACTTGTGGGGGGGGTTCCAGATGTGGGCCCAGGACGGAGGCCACACATTCGTAGCCCCTCACCGTGCCGAGGCCCCCCCCCACCACGGTCCTCGGGGGGCAAATCGCCGAAGCCGTTTTGAGGGAAATTGAAATGGCGAGACGTCCCCGTGGTTCTCCTGGAGACGATTCTCTGCACGCGGGTCAGGAGGCGGGATCTCGACTCACCGGGTGCTGCACCAGATCCAGCCGATCCCCCCACCTTAACCCCCCCTCTCCGGTGTCTGCTTCCACTCGCTCGGCTTACTCCTGGCGGACTAATGAGGGCCACTTAGGTGTCGGCTTTAGGCTCAGCTAGAGGGACGGGGGACGGGAGACGGGGGACGGGGGGCAAGGTGAGGATTTACTGTAAGTCTTTTTCTTCCACAATCGTTCTTCACATCTTCCTCTTTCATCCGTCTGGTTGTTTGCATTGAACCTTGAAGTCTTTGTCTGTCTTGCTCCTCTCCAGTCGGGGCTCACACAGGGCTCATGGGGGGGGTCTCACTCTGAATAATTCAGGTGGGACTTTACCTTAAAACGCTGTCAAAACAACAGCGCCTCACCGCTGCCCCCCATTCACTCCTCAATCTCCCCGTCACAACATGGATTCAGACACAGAAGAAGAAAGTGGAGGATTGATGCACAACGCATTTTATTCATCTGCTGTTTGACAATAAAAAGAGATCAGATGCAGCTTCACATGTTTAGATGGAAAGATGTAAAAAGCGAGTAAACGTGTTGTTAGCATTTAGCTTCGTACTGGTTCACAAGAAAATAACGGTGGAATTTTTCTATTTGTATTTTGTATTATTGCAGAACACAATCTGACGGTTAAGGATGTGAATACCTGCTGCTAATAGAGCTAATAGAGCTAATAGTGCTAATAGAGCTAATAGAGCTAGTGCTAATAGAGCTAATAGAGCACATATTTACTAGTGTCAGCAGTTTATTATGGTTCATGTTCACGACACTTGACATGGTGCCATCTTCTCTCGGGGCGAGGAAAGTGAGATCGCATCACGCAGCGCTGATGAAACAGGCGCGTAATCGCCTATTAACGACATGTATGGCGGGAAATGAATGTCTTGCGGCGCCGAAGATTAGCAGCAGGAAATCAAAGGGTTCATGCTGACGGCGAGCGTGAGAAGCTCATCTGACAGCTGACATTTAAATACCATCCATGTGATTACTGATGTGTTCGGCCGTGTTCATTGTTA
>BMAF01000003.1:31508629-31556129 GCA_014132575.2 Gasterosteus nipponicus
CTTTTTGTTCCTCCTGACAGTCCTCCGTCCTTCAGGCCGGCTCCTCCTTTCAGGCCTCCTGAAGCGAGACCGCTCACGCACCGCCCCCCACCAAGATCCCAGCTCCAAACTCCCGTGACGCCGCAGGACGCCTCACTTTGTCCGCCGTGTTTGCCCAAAAATTGTTTCAATATGTATTTTTGGGAACGGTGATGTTTGCATAATAAATCTTTGTGTCAGGAGAAGACAAAGAGAACTATAGGTCAGAACCTGGGCGGGTCGGGCAGGACTCACGCTGTGTCTCTGTCTCTCTGTCTGTCTCCAGGTAGTTTTTCCACCAGCGAGAGTCTCTGCAGAGCAACACAACATTCTGACGCGTATTAAACATCACAAGTGGAAAAGTCCCGTTCTGAAGATATGTGCCGAGTCAGCGTTACTCCTCAAGTCCGATCTGCTTACATCTAACAGGCGTCTTCTGTGGGAAACCTTCACAAGTGGGCAGAAGGGGGTACGCAGCTCAAAGGGTGGAAAGTTGGCCGCTGTGTCTCCATCCAGAGAACAAGTCCACCATCCATCAGTCGAGAAGTCACGGCGACCTGCTGGAGCGACGTCGCGAGACTTTACTGAGAAGCTGCGGCCGATCTTCTCCTTCTCACACAAGTATGACGTGATATTTGTCTGGTTGTGTTTTAGCCGTTGAAGCTACGAGGCTAAAGTTCACCCTTTCAGGAACTCTTTGTTTGTCTGCAGGAAGCAGTCGATTAGCTTAGCACAAAGAGGCGGTTCAAACCGGTCGCCCAGCAAGTTCCGCCAAGCATCCCTCCGCTTAGCTCCGCCTCCTCAAACGCAGACTAGCCAACCGCAGCGCCGTCCGGCAAACGCACTTATTCCCCGACGGGTGAAACTTCGGCGTGAAGGTTTGAGAAAGTGGTTTCGGGTCAGAAGACGTAAATCAACTGTATTAATGTCACATTCATCTCCACCACGCTACATCATCCAAGAGTGTACGAGGAGCCTCTCACGCCACAGCTCTTCTTCTTTTGGGGGGTTAAAAACATTTGTTTTAATGTCTGTCGATGTTTTGGTGACAAAGACAAATATATTTAAATCACTTAAATCGGCCAAATGTCGCTGCTACAAACAGCCTCTTGTAATCAGAGCGGCTTCGTGACCGCCTGCTTTTTAGTGTAAGTGATGGGGGCCTGACGGGCCAGAGGATGGAAGCAGGGGGTACAGTGTTCTTAGTGGGACGGCTATCCCAAACACAGCAGAGTGCTATAAGCCTCGGCCATAAATCTCCCAGCCTGCTCAGCGCTGCTACAGAGGCCACAATCCAGATGTTGGAGGGAGACGTGAAGTAATACTATCTATCAAAACCTCAGGAAGCCAGTGTGTGTGTGTGGGGGTCCTGCTGTATTGTTTTCGGTTTCATCCAGACTCAGATATTAAGTTCATCTTTTACGGATGCAGGTTGAGACCGTATGTGGGAACCTCCATGTCTGCAGCGTGATGCGTGTAACTCACGGCTTATGTTTTCATCCGTCAGGACCAACCGTCATATTACACGTCTTTGCCGTCATTTTATTTTATTGATTTGCCACAAACACACAAATTCTCTTCCACATCATCTGGGAATGTTGACGACGCCGCAAGAACTCCGTGTTAAAAAATAGATTCTTCATTCAGGATTTACCCAAATCTGAGAGAAACATCTGATACAGAGACGTATGTATAAATATTTAGATGTATATCTGTACACTTATAATCTGTAACAAAATAGGGCAATGTAGCATTAGGGGCAAAGGAGTGATGTCACCGGCCTTTTAGACGTTAGCCAGCATTAGCTTCACGCTCGGATGAGGAAGTGGGAGCTAGACGTCCGCTTCTCATCAGCACTAAGCCCAAGAGTGGGGAGGAGAAGGAGGGCCGGCGCTGCTCGCCACACGCTGCGCACTTGTTTACGCTGCTAAGCCACCGGCCCGCCGCAATCACAACATCACTAATTTCACTGCCGATTGGAAACTGTGACATCTGCGACTGACACACTTCAAGGGGGGCGGCTTCAAACGAGCAAAACACAAACAAGCTACGGAGCATCCACCCCCCAAAATGGCCCCTGACGGGAAGCAGACGTTTTATTCGGGGGAAGATATCCGGGCTGGTCGGGGGTTTGTTTACTCACTTCCGGTGAGTCCGTCTGGCCCGTCGCCATGGCAACGGGAAACAGACAAAAATGCCGCCCTGCTACGTTGATTTGAGCGTTCGTTCCCCCCCCGTGCCCCAGGCCACAGAGCTGCTGGGTTTAGTGTATGAGGCCTGTTTCCTGAGCTCGTCCACGCTCTGCAGAATCAATCAGGGGGGGTTTGTGAGCTCGACAGAATGGAAAGCTTCTTGTCTGCCTGCATGTCAACAAGCTACAAGTAAAGCTATGGGGGGGTCTGCAGCCCGAGCAACCTCAA
Organism: Gasterosteus nipponicus; assembly: GCA_014132575.2. Classification (NCBI taxonomy): domain Eukaryota; kingdom Metazoa; phylum Chordata; class Actinopteri; order Perciformes; family Gasterosteidae; genus Gasterosteus; species Gasterosteus nipponicus. Next base: position 31,511,068 of record BMAF01000003.1, read on the forward strand.
ACAGTTCAAACAGTTAGAGCATGCAGGAGGCAGGAGAAAGGCAGCTTGGGGATTGGACCAGCACAAGACAAGCTACGTGGCTAACCAGCTAGCCGTCCATCGCCACTTAGCGGCCCGTCTGACCTGACGTCACCGTGGCAACTGACAACAGTCGGCTTCAGCTCAACGTCTGTTCTTCTCGTATTCCACTTCCGTGAGAAGATCATGACGCGTCCGAAAAACACACACCTCGTCCAAACTGCCCCCCCGGCGGGGCGGGAGCCTGTTTTCCACAGCGCATCAAGCCCCTCTGTTATTTAGGAATGACTATTTACGCTGTGGGGGTGACCATCAGACAGGACACACGCCTCCTCCTCACACACACACACACACACACACACACACACACACACCAAACAGGCTAAATAATCCCTCCACCTATTTGCACAGGAGAGATGAGGCCACGGCCTCACCTCCAGGGCACCACTTAACTCCTCGAGTCACTCGTTGAGTAATCACAGCATTCTACCTGGCTGCCTACTGCCCAACTACACACAGCCTGTGTGTGTGTGTGTGTGTGTGTGTGTGTGTGTGTGTGTGTGTGTGTGTGTGTGTGTGTGTGTGTGTGTGTGTGTGTGTGTGTGTGTGTGTGTGTGTGTGTGTGTGTGCTGGACTCAACGTTCAGCATCCAGGCCTCACAGGTAGATAATTACGCAGGCCCGTCTTGCGTGGCGTTGCTGTTTGGAGGATACAGTTGCATGCTGGGAGCTGGGGGTCACTGCGGTCTTCACGCACATCGCTGCAGACAATATGACAGTTTGGTCAAATTCATCTGTTGGCTTTTATCAAAATAAATGTCCGTCTCTGAATTAAACTGGGAGGAGAAGGAGCCGCTGCGGGCTGTGACGCGTCTCGCCTGCAGGAAGCGGGCTGAGGGCTCTGGGGGGCCGCCAGCGGGCCGCCGTTAATCCCCGGGATCCCGCTCCCGGAGCCGGCCGCTGCGTCGGCTCTTGGCCGAGTCCAGAAGGAAAGTGGAGGGTGGGACACATTTCACACTTTCTCCGAGGTCCCGGGCCAAACGGATGAGGCTGTAAACCGAGCATGTGGGGATGGAAATGTTGGCGGGGGGACCGGCCGCGAGCTTAATGTTCCGAGAGCCGAAATGTTAAAATGTTACATAAATAAATATTTATTATATGTTATATTAAAAAATACGCCGTTGCTTTTTTAATAATTAAAAGTCTGAGGCCAGACTTTTAAATCCACCCGCTTGATTTTAATCCGGACTATATTTGGTACCTACTTTAATTCGCCTTTTGAGGGGATTTTAATAATTATTATAATCGTAAATTAGTGTCTCCAATAATCAGCGTATTTGCTTTAATTTTAGGGTTGAAAAGGTTTCTTCCCGTCGCTGCAGCTCAGACTCAAATCACCGTCTTCTGTTTTTAGATTTCTTTCAGAAAACATCACTCAGTGTCTCTTTAATATGAGCGTTTGTTCGGGAGGCCCCGCGTGTCCAAGCGGCTTTTACGCCACAACTGCGTTGGAACATTTTGATTGTTTTGACTGACATGAAGATGACAAAAAAATGTCGCTTTAAAGCTGTAAATAGTATCATCCATGACAATTACCAAACAACAACCTGTTAGCTGGAATAATGTTTACCAAATCATTTCATTATCGAATGGACAAACATGCTCAGTGCCTCAAACAGATCAAACCAATTAGGTTATTTATATAAAAAGGCTCAATGACGTGAGACAAGCAACAGTATTTATCAGCTGAACTGATAAAACTGTTACTTCGCTATATATATTGTATGTATGTAGATATATATATATATATATATATATATATATATATATATATATAATAGTATAGTATATATATAATAAAAATAGTGTATGTATATATATATATCGGGCGTGTGTTTCATTACGACAGTGCAAAAAAACTGTATATTATCATTATTATTATTATTATTATTACATTTCGTCGTAACCCAACTCAACCTGCGTGAGTTCACACACAGGTTGTTTTAAAAGGTGATTTACACACAAATGATGAACATAAAAATCTTTAAACCTGGACTCTTCACACACGCGGGAAATATGAGCCGCAGATGCTTTTTATAAAGAATTAAATAACTGCCGTGTTGATGTTAATTTAATTATTGTTACAATAATATTTTCCCCATCATGGCATTTTAAAGTGATATAACTGTCTGCATCTCTGCTAGTAATATTGGGGGTTAAAGGTACAGATAATGAGTACAGATGAAGATCAGAAACTGAGAATATGGATAAACTTTGGTATGAAAATGAGGAGGCGGAGGAAGTGGGTGATGGGGGGGTCTTCAGCTGGAGATGGTGCGCTTGTGGAATTTCTCGCAGAACAAAAAATAGGGAGAAAACTCTTATGAGGAGGTTACTGAGGTTGCAGCGATGAAGACACTGTGGGGGTAGTTGTGTGTGTGTGTGTGTGTGTGTGTGTGTGTGTGTGTGTGTGTGTGTGTGTGTGTGGAGGGGGGGGGGGGGGTATCGTGACGTCACGCGAGGCGTGCTGCAGACCGCTGGAGAAGAAAACCAAAGACAGCACCGCGGAGACGCGACAAAGCGCAGACTCCCGAGGACGCAGCGTGTACGCGCAGCACACGCATGAAGTGGATTTACTGAAGACCTGCATGGGGGGAAACTCTGAGGCTTTATCCCTGTTTTCTGTCGTCTGCCTCCGTTGGGCACCATCCGGTGAGTAAAACACGCACACGCCGTCGGCTGTCCCGGTCGCTGAATTGCAGCTAATCGGTCCGGCGGTTTGGCGTCTCCATCTGGAGCGGTTTTACGCGTTGGATGCGGCGGATTGGAGTCACACAAGAGTCCGCGTCGTGGAAGTATTGAAGTGCGGAGCGGCGAGCGCGCCGCGCGGTGCGTGAGGCCGGCTACGCACGGGGGCTCGTGGCCGGGGGACTGGAAGCATCTTCACGCGCAGCGCGTCGCCTCCTTTGTCGTTTAACGTCGGACGGACGTCTTAAATAAGCCGGACGCAAAGTGCACGAATCGCGTGAATACGGAGGGACAGAAGAGAGCCCGAGAGCAGTGTGTGTGTGTGTGTGTGTGTGTGTGTGTGTGTGTGAGAACACGCGCACTGTAGTGGCACAGAATGCCGTAATGAAACAGAGTGACAGTTTACATGATGAGTTGGAGGAGCTGCTCATTTAGGCACTTTTATTGTTTTGTTTCCAATAAAGTGAGAGTGAGAATTGAGGAAAGACTTGTGAGGGTTTTACGGGAGTCTTCATGTGAAATGGGGTCATATCATTTATGTAAAGGGATACAGAACATGTGTTGTCATACATTTATAACTGTGTTTATTATCCTCATCCGGGACGTCCCGCCTCTGTTTTGCAGGGAACTGGAATGGAACTGAATCTGTCGAAGAACGTGGTTTCCGGCGCGGACGCAGGTATGAAAAACTAAACCATGAACGCCTCATTGGACTTACAGAGTGCGACGTGGGGCCGAAGGAGAGCGCGAGGTCACAGCGCGTGGCTGCTCCCCGCGCAGCGTGTTTGGCGTGCGGGGAGGACGTGTCCCCGTGACGCGCAGAAAGACGCAGCACAGCGCCACGCGCTGCTTATATCTTTTATATGTGTACGTCAATAACGTGTGATGTCATTTGCACACATATATAAATCAAGCATCGTTTGGAATTATGGAAGTTTTCAGTAAATCCGGATTTAATCACAGCAAAAAACACCGTCAGAGACGTGACAACAACCGCGCTTTTCACATTTTCTTTCAGGAATAATAATAATATTAATAATAATAGAGGAGCTTCAGGGTCCGGCCCTACAGCACCACTCAGTATAAGATGATTATTGTAAAGACACACAGCGGAGGGATAAGTATATATATATATATATATATATATATATATATATATATATATATATATATATATATATATATATATATATATATATATATATATATATATATATATATATATATATATATATATATAATACGTGCGCTTTTATTGTTTTTGTGTACTTATATGACCTTTGGGGTCAAAGCATAAATTAGACTTTAGTGTCACGAACCAATGTCCGTCTGACACAGCAGCTTGATCAGCGTCATCAGAACCTTTTGTTTCATTTATTGGACCGAGCGGGAAACATATTCCTCCCCGTCCTCCGGCCTTTAGTTCCCGCTCGGCCGCGCGTCGGTTCCCGTTGCTCTGCGGCTCGGCGTCGCGTGCGTTCGCCGCGTGATTAACGGCGCGTTTGTTTTCACTTCTCGGGGGGTGTTTGCGTCTCCGCTGGCCTCTAACCCGTCCCGCCGGATGGAAAGGCTTTCCCGCTCATCCATCACGCCAAGTGCCCTCCGGAGCGGAGGAGGAGCGGGACGCGCGCGCTTACAACATCTCCATCTATCACGCTGCAGCAGCTGGAGGCCGGAGGCCGGCGGGCGGCTGGTGCAAAGCCTTTAATACTCCGCGGGGGGTTTAAGGGTCACAGAGTTTATTAGTGATTCAGCATCACGCTGCTGTACGGAACCAGCCGGCGGGATGTTCCGTTTCTCCGTACCTGTGTGATATAAAGTTAATTGATGACGAATCTCTTGTATCGACCCACGTGCACGAAATGCACCAACTACTCCCCAAACAAACGGGTCCTTCTGTCCACGGTGACCTCCACCCGCTGATGGGACGTCGGCGTCCTCGAGGTCCCCTTTTACCCACAAAGCGTCTCACAGAAAGCTGCTCGTGTTCTTCAGTTCTTCATTTTCATCCTCAAAAGATCCAAAGACAAAGTGTCCTGTAGTCCCGCAGAGCTTCTCCCTCAGTGGACTCACACACACACACACACACACACACACACACACACACACACACACACACACACACACACACACACACACACACGCACACACACACACACACACACACACACACACACACACACACACACACACACACACACACACACACACACACACACACACACACGCAAATTGGAAAACTGTTTTAGGGAAATATTATATTAAGCCGTATGGCCGCTGGTGTGAAAAACAATGAGTAAAATATGTAAAATACTCAGATGAGTCTGAATAAAAGCCAAAGTCAAAATGAATACAACTACCCATGATGCAACAGATGTACTAGAACGAGCTGACCTCCGATCTGATATCAAGTCGTTTGGCCTCTTTTTTTTTGTGAGCGCGCGCAGTTAGAGACGATTTCTTTCTTGCTGACGTTTACAGACGCGCACACGCGCGCACACGGAGCTCTGCAGTGGTTTGTTACCTTGCAGAACACCGTTTCATGCTGTGTAATGTGGTGTAATGTGGTGTAATTGTGCACGTTTTAAGAGCCGCGCGGTGGATGAATGACGGATGTGTCCCGGTTGTTTATTTGTCAAAGTGACGCTGTTTACAGACTCATTAATCACGCGCACAGAAATGCTCACATCGCGCGCTTCTCACAGCGGGGGCAGTAACCGGGCCGGTCCGTGCTGGAGGGCAAATGTTTACTCAGCTCGGTACATATCCGAGATATACACACTGCATTGTGTGCGTGTGTGCGTGTGTGTGTAGAAGCGCAGCAGATTCAGACGTGCCTGCGCGAATAAAAGGCCCGTTTACTCTTGGAGAGCAACGCAATGCGCTGCGCGCTCCCGCGGCAGAGTGCACGCTTTTAAGAAACGTGCGCGCGTCGGAGTGAACAAAGTGACTGCGTGTTTGTTCTTATTGTGCGGAACAAACGCACTGAAGACATAAAGAAACCGTCTCAACGGCCTTTTCCACTTGTTGCTGGTGACGTCAGACTCGGCGGGTGTGGGGAGAGGAGGGGGGGCAGTGGGAGGGACCGGCTGTTTTTTGGGGGTTAAACGCAGCCGACGGGATGGTCTCCGCCTCTCGCGCGCAGTTTTCCTTCTGAGACCTGTTCTCCGTGGAGCGGCCGGCTGGTGGGAGCCTTTTCCCCGCGCGGGTCCTCCTCTCATGTCGCGGGTGGATTCTTTCAGGTGTTGAGGAAAGCTTTGTGCCCCCTCCCTCCCCCCAGGACTCACCTCCCTCCCCCTTCTCCCCCTCTTGTGCGCCCCCTTCTCTTCAAGGTGGGATGAATTCGGACCGGGGCGTCGAGGCGGCGGCGGCGGCGGCGGCGCCCGCGTTTCACTTACCGAGAGCCCCGCGCGGCGGCCGGGGGGGGGTGGAGAACTCCAGCAGCGAGTCCTCGGACGCGGAGCCGCCAGGTACACCCTCCCTCCTTCCCTCGCTCCCTCGCTCCCTCCCGAGGGCAGAGCCCGCCGGCTTTGCGTCCGCGGGGGCCCGTTTACGGCCGTCAGACGGCGCGCGTGACTCGGACGGAAGCGGCCCGAGACGCTCCTGCAGAGATTCTTAAGTCGCTGCAGAGACGGACGCGCACGAACACCGCCGTGCGGGTTCCGTGCGCGTCACCCTTGGCCGCAGTCTGTCAGGGAAGAATGCGCAGAGTAAATGTTAGTTAATGCATTAGAACTGTAAATATTATAAATAACTACAGAGGCACAAAGTCTGCAGAACGTGAGCGAATTGTTCCAGAAGCTTCTGCGCTTTTCTCTCTTCACCAAAGCTAAAGAGGAACGTTTGCTCGGTGTTTCCTTTTGTTTGGATACGCGGCTTCAATAAAAAGAAAACGTATTGTGGTTTTAAATTGTAAGTAGACTTTTCTTCTATGATGAAGCTCTGCACGTGCTGACTGCTCCGTTTGATGAGGATAATAATAATAATAATAATAATAATAATAATAATAATAATGATAATAATGATCAGGTGAGAAGACGTGAGATGAGTCTCATCGATCAACGTGTCGCTTCTCTGCTCGGGTCGTAAATCAGTCACTGCTTCTTTGTTCCGTGCTGGAAGAACTTCAGGGCCTCCGGGTCGGACACGTTTAACCTTTTCCGGTTTAAATATCCACGCAACGACAACAATATCACGCTGTTTCACGTGGAATCCGCGACCCTGTGACCCGCAGAGAAGGAGCGCGGCGCGGAGCCGCGCAGCGATGACGGGACCGCGGACGACCCGAAGAAGAAGAAGCAGCGGCGGCAGCGCACGCACTTCACCAGCCAGCAGCTGCAGGAGCTGGAGGCCACGTTCCAGAGGAACCGCTACCCGGACATGAGCACGCGCGAGGAGATCGCCGTGTGGACCAACCTCACCGAGGCCCGAGTGCGGGTGAGACCCGTCTGAGGGACGCATGACGCGACCAACACGCTGCAGCCACATCGACAACATGTTTAACATCAGAGCTAACAGTCGTTCTATAACATTGTGACCCTTTTATTAGTCACGCTGAGTGTTATTGGTTCCTCGGAGTCATGAGAACAAACATTTGATGAGAAATTGACAGCTGGCAGACTAAAACTATAAGCTATTTAAAGGTATTAAAGATGAATCCCCGTGTTTGTAAATATGTATATATATATACATATTTACAAACACATACATATATATATATATATATATATATATATTCCTCTAGAACAGACACCTGAGGGAATATCCTTCTCAGAGTTCATATGGACGAACCATTAATTACCTTTAGTGTATAAAACATGTCCGCGGGTGTAAATTCGGCTTCGCGTGTCTCTCACGTCAGTTTTTTTTTTATTTACAGAAACTACGCAAAAAAATCCGCCTCCTCAAACAGCGTGAAAACGCATCCAGGAAGTTAAAGTGCGGAAATAAATACTTTTGAAAGTGTGATTTAAATAGAACGCGCGTGCCTGAGTACGTGGGACATGTTTTGACGTTTGAAAGTGGACGTGACCTCTGAAGGTCACCGCAGCTCAGGTCGGATCAGCTCGTTTAGTGCTCTCCTCATTAGATGGATACATTATTGATTCGGATCGATCACGTCCGTGTGGACAGTTTATCTCCGCTTGTAAACTGTTTCTGATCCGTTTACAGTTGGATTGGTGCTGTAAACTTGATTTTATTATGACCCCCCCCGCCCGCTTTATTTAAATCATCAAACAATAAATCATTTTTTAAATCTTGTGTGACTCAAATAGAAATCTAAATATTTGAAGATGAATTATTTGGAGAAGAGAAAAGTTGGTCTTTTGTTTCTTTTTGCAAGTAATTCAACACTTCGTTTTGGGCTTAAATAGAACATTTAGAACACAAACTAATACGAATTCATCCGTCGTCATTTACACTCGTGATTGACGGTTAATCACGGATATATTGAGTCCAATTAAAGTACAAAATCTCGAGCATTTTCTTCTCTCAATCTGGCGGATTCTTTTTGGAAAAGGACAATTAGGAAAAATCTGATCAAGAAATCCAAACTCATGAAGACTCTTCGGCTCAAATAAAAGCGATGTGTGTTTAATTAAAACTATTAGTTTATAAATAATCGTGTGTGTGTTCATTTAAAACCACACGCTTTTAATTTAACTTGTATATATAGTTTTTTTTTTTATAATTATATATATATATATATGTATGTATAATTGTATATATAAACCATACGTTGTTTTATTATATAGATATACAGTGTATATCCATATAATAAATATATATCGATATATCATTTTTCAATTGTGTGTGTGTGTGTGTGTGTGTGTGTGTGTGTGTGTGTGTGTGTGTGTGTGTGTGTGTGTGTGTGTGAGAGAGTTTTTCATCCGTATCTCATAATTCATAATAATGAAAAGGCTTGAACCTTTGTTGGTAAATACGCGCGACCTTGACTGGTTGTGTCGGTAACGCGCGCGTGTCTCCTCAGGTGTGGTTCAAGAACCGCCGGGCCAAGTGGAGGAAGCGCGAGCGCAACCAGCAGATGGACCTGTGCAAGAGCAGCTACCTGCCGCAGTTCAGCGGGCTGATGCAGCCCTACGAGGACATGTACCCCACCTACTCCTACAACAACTGGCCCAACAAGGGGCTGCCCCCCGCGCCGCTCTCCTCCAAGAACTTCACCTTCTTCAACTCCATGAGCCCGCTCACCTCGCAGTCCATGTTCTCCGCGCCCAGCTCCATCTCCTCCATGACCATGGCGCCCGGGATGGGCCCCCCCGCCGCGCCGCCGGGCCTCAACAACCTGAACGGCATCGGCGCGTCCGGCATCAACTCCGGCATGTCGCCGTCCGCGTGCCCGTACGGGCCGCCCGGCTCTCCGTACAGCGTCTACCGGGACACGTGCACGCTCAGACTCAAGTCCAAACAGCACCCGAGCTTCGGCTACGGCGGCCTGCAGGGCCCGGGCACGAGCCTGAACGCGTGCCAGTACAACAGCTGACGGGAGCCGATCAAATATATATGAGTGTATACGTGTGATCAGATGGGGGGGGGCAACTAAACTGGATTAGTTGCAATTATTTCCAAGACAAAAAAGAAGCAGAGAACGTGGATTATGCGGGTTTTGTGTGTTTACGATGAACTCAGCAGCTGTTCAGGTGTCCCGGATCATTGAGCTTTTTATGATGAAGGCGCGTTGCTGCATTGTACATACATGTAAATATATACAGGCCGAACATGGACTTCATGCTTTCTTCTTTCTGTGTGCTGACTCTTGGAAACTGGAGAGAAAAAAAACGAAATAAAAGCGGACTAAAGTTTGGATCACATCGCGACTCAAGTGATCTGGCCCATAATATTGTACATATTTTGTACCGCTTCTGTGCCCCCCCCCAAACCCCCCAACCTCCAGACCCCCCAAACCCCCCAGACCCCCAGACCCCCGGACCCCGACACCCAGTGCACGTCACCGTGTCTCTGCTCTCATTTTGCTTTTGCTGAAATATAAAAAGCCCGCATGTGTAAACTCGAGTGTCACGTGATCCGTGCGATGATGTAAGAAGTTATTCCACTAAACTGTATCCGAGTCCTCGTGTGTTTATGGTGACGTGTTTGTTTGAATAAACTGCAGGAAAAGAGACTTTATTTTATGTGTGAGGAGCAGAAGGAATAACTGATAATAAGACACATTGATCCGAGGGATCAGCTCAGATAGAAGAAGCTTTATTCCGCTTCTTTAAGCTTAAAGCTCATTCAGACATTTTATTTCCCTGCTTTCTATGACAGAGGGAATAAAGTCCATGGAGTCAAAACGCATCCTGAGCTCTGAGAATCATCATCAGCCTTATTTTATAGGACGGGTTCATTTATATGTATATATATATATATATATATACACACACACTCTAATCAGTGTGAGAACATGTATTTAAATCTCATGATGAGATAATAACCGGAAACAACTTCAGATTAAATTTATCTAGATCCAGAAAGAATTCAATCAATTCCATATCTGGTTTCTGACACGTGCACAAATCTGCACGTGTCTCTCACGTAGATATTACTGCACGCGCAGCAGTAATGACTGTGTGCTCAAACTGATACTGTGTGTGTGTGTGTGTGTGTGTTTACCATATAATGACTAATAAAATAATCCAGAGGAACCAGGATGCTGAAAGAGACTCAGGTAGTAAGTAAAACTTAACAATTTAAAACTTAACTTAATTAATATTCTAAGTTAATAATATTTTTAAAATGACTTTGTGTCCATGATCATTTAAAATAATCTTCTTAGTTATTCTATCTGCATCAAAACCATCAAAAGGTACTTTGGTTTGACTTTAAAGTGTGTTTTTGGAAAGGTATAGTATTTTACAGTATACAGTATTTTACAGTATACAGTATTTTACAGTATACAGTATTTTACAGTATATAGTATTTTACAGTATATAGTATTTTACAATAAAAACGGACCACACCATAAATTAAAATATTACTGTGAGGTAATAGTTTAATAAGTTTCATAATTCTCCAGTAATACATTGTGACCTCGTGATCTAAAGTCTCCACAAACTTTAATTCATTATTTCACCACAATATTCATTGTTCTTATACATCGACGACGTAGAATATTTGGATTCTGGACTCTTTTTCCTTTATTATAACTTCTCATCTCCACCGTGTCTGATCCTCACAGGTGAGTTCAGGAATCACACGTTCAGCTGATTTATGCTCATGAGGTCAAAGGTCACTTTTATGTAATTGGGGTCTTTTGCTGCATTCATCCCCCTAAAGTGGCTTTAACATATTTTCACATACTTACTGACATACTTCACACCAGCAACATTTCCTTCTGTGATTTGTTTGACGAGGCCAAAGAAAAACAAAGCGCGCACGCCGTCGTGTTACCCACAATGCCCCTCTCCGGCTGGAGATAAGAACACGCGGCACCGTGAACGCGCCTGAACCAAGAGGGCAAAGTTCACGCACCAAAATAGAAGAAGGGTTCAAAACGGCATCCAAGACGCAGCGCGATGAGACGCTTCTCGTAGACGTCCATATTTGACAGACGTCTAACAGCCGCCTGACTAAAGCTTCTGCATCACAATCACCATTAATATTTATACTGTTACCATGTTGAGCTCCTGAGTTTAATCTGGTGCCTCGTTTTTCAAAGTCTTGAGGTAATAATCTTAATTGTTGCAGTGCGTAGTTTTTATATGAACAGAATGACAAACATCTGATGGCGTCTCGTCTCCTCAAACCGCCGCGCTGGACAGAAAGCAGGAAGCTGCTGTTTGAGAGTCGCTCCTCTTCTGTGGCTGATATCTGAGATCTCTACACCCTCCCGGCCATCTGGTGTACCCTAATTACCAAAACAAGCGCTCCTAAACGGAGGCTCCTGTTGGTTCTGCTGTAAACACACCTGTACTTCTTCCTACGGGCATCAGGGAGCGCTTGTTGCCGTAATGTGTCACACGGACAGGACGACAAGAGCCAGTGGGTTGGTTTAAAAATAAAGGAATAGAAGTTAAAAAGATTTAAAAATTAAAAATAAAGTGCGCATTACATCCCGTTATCTTTATTGATGGATTAAGTATCATGCAAACATTCATTCAGCAACTTTTGTTTGTGTACTTTGTGCTAAACTGTTAGCATGTTGCTATGGTAACCACGTTGACCCTCAGCATGTATGTCACAGATGTTCTCTCGTCCTACTTGTTGTCCATGAACCTCCAACACGTCCTACTGGGCCGAAGCCGAAAGCTTCTGATCATTCGCGTTCCAAGTGGAAGACGACGACAATGTGTGTCTGTTCACGCACAGCGGCCGGGGGGCCGGGGGGGGCCGGACCAATGCTCCCGGTTTGCTCTTTGTGGTCTCGGCCAGCGGTTCTTCTTCCACAGAGAATCCCACAGCCGGCCTTGTTATCTTTATTGGGCCGGATCAGATTCCCCCCCCAGACACCCAGAGGAGGAACATGGCGGCTTGGAAGGAGCCCAGAAAGCCTTTCTGCTGCCCCCCCTTTACCCCCCTTTACCCCCCACAGCAGGAGAATTATGGTTTTTCCATTTCAAGGTCTGCACACACACACACACACACACACACACACACACACACACACACACACACACACACCATCTCTGGACTGCTGGCGCTGCAGAATTAGGAGGTGAAGCTGAAGAAAGGATTAAGGAGCCAGAATCCAGGTGTGTGAGAGAGTGTGTGTGTGTGTGTGTGTGTGTGTGTGTGTGTGTGTGTGTGGGTTCTGGCCATCAGCTGCTGAGGCCGATTAAGGGGCCATATCAGGCCTGGCTCCTCCTCCTCCTCCTCATGTCCCTCAGCCATTAGCTTCCTCCTCCAGGAACAACACAGCGGCTCGGTTCCACTCTTCCAGACTCCTCTGGATCGGTTCTGCTGCGGAACACTTGAACCACAGAGAAAGATTTTCTTCAAAAGCTTTTTTATTCAAACGTCGTCGTAACGAGGACGTCGCCTCCGTCCTCTACAAAACAAACAGGAAACATGGACTTTGTCCCCAGATGTGATCGGAGAGCAGCGACGTCACATCGAAGTCGCGATCTTGTCGATGAACTTGGCCATCCTGATGTCGCGCTTGGACAGCCCCCCGCAGTCGTGTGTGGTCAGCGTGATCTGCACCTGGGCGCCGATATCAAGCAGACCAAATCAAAAAGGGTTATTATCCTTCGATGGGAGCCAGGCTACCTGCTTTTGATCTTTGTGCTAAGCTAAGCTAAGCTAACGGCCACGTAGCTCAGAAGCTTCTCATCTGAAGAGACTCAGGAGCTTTTATTGGATCCTTCCACTGGTCACCTGACCGAGCTAGCTGCTCGCCACATTTTCCAATCGCCATGCTAAGCTAAAGAGCTACATGGAAGAATGTGAATGAGCGTCAACGGTTTCCTCAAGCATTGACAAGATATTTGGCCCCGCCCATTGAGACGTTGCTCAACCAATGAGGTTTCTCCCTGGAAGGCAGTTTCTAAAAACCCACAACTTAATACGCAGAGCGAATAAAAACCAACATGAGCGAATATTAATATCAGCAGCTCGTCAGTGGGATTTATGTGCCCCCCCTTAATAAAGAGCAGGCGTAACTCAGCCAGAGATCCTGAGGTTTGTCACGTCAACGCTGCTATAAAGGGCGGGAAGCGGCCGTGCTGTTAGCAGTTAGCTCGCAGCGACTGGGGGGGGGATCCGATGAGCCCGTAGCGTCGCAGCGGGACTGAACACATGAGTTATTACCTTGTTATAAACATTGAACCACTCTGGGTGGTGGTTCATCTTCTCCGCCTGCAGAGCCACTCGGGACATGAAGCCAAACGCCTGTCAATCAAAAACAGGAAGTATCTTTAGCTGTGCATGTAGACCGACCTGCAGGTTGTTGATCAGAGTGTCTCATCGTGACGTCAGCGTTAAAGAAGCATTTATTAGTGATTCGGTGAACAAGATCTCCCACGAAACAAAAACTCCACAAAGTCCGTTGGACACAAAATGAACCAAACAATATTTGAGAAGCTGCATCCAAATCATTTTGTGCGCCTTCTTCTTCTGATGAGCCGTCGGTGGAATAATTCATTGACATACCGACGGTGTAGCAGCACCACCCTCTGAGGGACACGCCCACCGGTCAGGGCGTCCAGGGGCTGATTGTGGACGTCGTAATCATCTACAAAGAGCAGAAATCCTTCGTTCTTCACCACGAAGCGAGGAGGAGAAAATAAAAAAATCCGGTAGACTCATTTCAGAGCAATTTCCCGCTGCAATCTCAATTAAGCCCCTAAATACTTCCCCCCGCCTAATTAGATCAACTGAAACGCCATTGTTTACAGGCCCGCCACCTGACACCGCCGAGCGGCGGGCGTAACGCGATCGGCGGCTCCATCAAACTGCTTATCGAGGAAAGAAAAAACGTCCCCTGATCAATTTAAGTAATTGACATATTCCTGCAACTTGACCCGCTGGCACCAATTTGGGGGCGAGGCGGTCTGTTCTCTCTCAGCCGTCGCTGAGCGGCCTGTCAGGTCAGGTGTTGTCCAAACATGCCCCCCCTCTCTAATCTGAACATTGAGTGACAGGTAAAAGGATTTTGTGTTAACTTAAAGCTTCCTGCACATTGTCCCATTTCAACCCCCGGCCCCCCCACACACACACACTGTGTGAAGGAGTATAATATACATCCACACAGTACATGTATATACATGAGTATAATATACATCTATACTTATTTTAGTATAAAAAGTGGAGTTAGTCAGCGACACACCAGCGAATTGAAGCCTGCGGTTTGGTGTTTTGGCCGTCGACATCTTGTAACACGAGAGGGTGGAGCTTGGTAGAGACCTGTCAATCACAGCAAGTCCCGCCCTAAAGCATCTCCTGCTTTATGGTCTATTAGAGACCTGTCAATCAGCGATTAACTAGACTAGAGACTGAGACCATAAACTCATGTTTACAATAATCATAAAAAATCAAGAGAGAAGTAGAGTCATTTCCTCATAGACGTCTATGGGAGCAGAGGAGTCGCCCCCTGCTGGTCACTACAGAGAAGTAGAGTCATTTCCTCATAGACGTCTATGGGAGCAGAGGAGTCGCCCCCTGCTGGTCACTACAGAGAAGTAGAGTCATTTCCTCATAGACGTCTATGGGAGCAGAGGAGTCGCCCCCTGCTGGTCACTACAGAGAAGTAGAGTCATTTCCTCATAGACGTCTATGGGAGCAGAGGAGTCGCCCCTGCTGGTCACTACAGAGAAGTAGAGTCATTTCCTCATAGACGTCTATGGGAGCAGAGGGAGTCGCCCCCTGCTGGTCACTGCAGAGAAGTAGAGTCATTTCCTCATAGACGTCTATGGGAGCAGAGGAGTCGCCCCCTGCTGGTCACTACAGAGAAGTAGAGTCATTTCCTCATAGACGTCTATGGGAGCAGAGGAGTCGCCCCCTGCTGGTCACTACAGAGAAGTAGAGTCATTTCCTCATAGACGTCTATGGGAGCAGAGGAGTCGCCCCTGCTGGTCACTACAGAGAAGTAGAGTCATTTCCTCATAGACGTCTATGGGAGCAGAGGAGTCGCCCCCTGCTGGTCACTACAGAGAAGTAGAGTCATTTCCTCATAGACGTCTATGGGAGCAGAGGAGTCGCCCCCTGCTGGTCACTACAGAGAAGTAGAGTCATTTCCTCATAGACGTCTATGGGAGCAGAGGAGTCGCCCCTGCTGGTCACTACAGAGAAGTAGAGTCATTTCCTCATAGACGTCTATGGGAGCAGAGGAGTCGCCCCCTGCTGGTCACTACAGAGAAGTAGAGTCATTTCCTCATAGACGTCTATGGGAGCAGGGGAGTCGCCCCCTGCTGGTCACTACAGAGAAGTAGAGTCATTTCCTCATAGACGTCTATGGGAGCAGAGGAGTCGCCCCCTGCTGGTCACTACCCAGAATGCATCTTCTCATAGACGTCTATGGGAGCAGAGGAGTCGGCCCCTGCTGGTCACTACCCAGAATGCATCTTCTCATAGACGCAGACTTATTTTATGATGGTCAGAGTTCTTGTTACTGGCAAAATATCCACATTGGCCTACAGTTGAATTTCTTGACTGACAGTTAAGCTAAACTTAGAAGGGTGCGCGTGTGAATAAAGGGTGACCGTCCTTCCTTAACAGAGGAGGGTCTCACCTCATCAAAGCAGCTTCATCACAAAGACGACGTCACGGCCACCGCAAACATCTGCGCTCACATCTGTACGATGCGTTTCCACATCTTACAAAAACTTGGCAGATGAGAATAATTTAGTTCAGCTTCAATTCAAGAAGTCTAGTTTTTTATTCCAGCCGTGAAGAACGTGTGTGTTTTTATTATTTATTTATTAACCAGAGCTTTTCCATCAAGTGTCACGCCTCCCCAGAGTCACGGGGGGCAGAGGAAGACCTACATGAGGAGAAGAAGCAGTAATCTCTGAATACAAATGACCTGAAACACCCTACGGAGCCACAGGTGGGGGTCCCTCGGGGTCACCTCCACGCCCCCCACCTGGGCCAAGCAAGAGCCACCCTCAGCACGCCGCCATGTCAACGGGGGTCAAGGACTCGCCCTCTCAGCGGCCTTTGTTTACCCCGTGAGTATCGCGGGGGCCACACTTCAACCCCTCAACTGCCCCAACAAGCTTCAGCTGTCAAGAGCTCAGATAATTTGACATGACATTATGCAGCCCCCCGGCTCAAATAATCAGAAACACGACGGCAGACCCCCCCCAGATGTACCCTCCGATCCCACTTGATGCCATTAAGGCGTGATTGTCACACAGCGGTGGACGTCTTCTTTTCTCAAATGGGACTCGACCTCAAATCACATGTGTCTGTTACTTACGTACAGGCTTCCTGGGGGGGATGAGGGTCATTGGAGGAAGATGAAGATTATTGATAATAATCAGCACAATCCAACTCGAACTTCTGAGGAAGTTATTTTGCTCGGCAGTCAAATGAGAAAATACTTTTATTTGTTGATTTCTTACTGAGATTTGAAATATATTTTTATCTGACGGGAAGAATTGGGAACATTTCCCCCAAAACTGATGATACATTTGGGATCTTATAAAAAATCCTCAAGGTTGACCTTTGGCCTTTGTTGAGTTTGTCATCCGTCGACACAACAATCACCTCGGCGATTATTCTGAATGTCCCAACGAGTGGAGGAGGCGTGACGCATGCAGACCCCGCCCCCCGCGCCAGATGGCCGACTGTAAACAAACAACATGCGTAAACAACTAAAAATAAGAAGAGCAGCGCGCTGCAGATGTTTCCACATGTGGTCGAGGAGGATTCCGACCTCGTCACGCCGGATCACCGAGGGTCTACTTTCTCTCCGCCCGCACGGATTACTGAGCAGCAATGGAAGGAAAGGGCAGGTAGGAGGACGCGTGGAGGCTCGCAGGGTTCCTGAAGCTCTTCTGCCCCTTGGAGGCCTCCAGAGGGTCTTCACCCTCATCTCAAACTCTCGGGGTCTGATCTCCTCGAGCCGATCGCTCGTCAGAGCGCTGAGACAGACAGACAGACGGAGAAGGCTGCCAACATGTAGGGTTGGAACAACATGAGCTCATTCCCCACTAACATGAGGGAGGCCTGGGGGGGGCGAGTGGGGGGGCAGGTGGGGGGCAGCGGTCTGCAAACCGGAGGAGACGTTTCTACCAATTTGATTGTTTGTGAAAGAAATCATTCTCATCAAAACCCCCAATTGCTGCCAACTGGGCGCCTGGCGTGTCTCAGGGTAATGCGGCCTGACGTGTCGGGGTAAGAGGAGAGGCCGCTCCAGCAGATGCCCCCC
Organism: Gasterosteus nipponicus; assembly: GCA_014132575.2. Classification (NCBI taxonomy): domain Eukaryota; kingdom Metazoa; phylum Chordata; class Actinopteri; order Perciformes; family Gasterosteidae; genus Gasterosteus; species Gasterosteus nipponicus. Next base: position 31,528,666 of record BMAF01000003.1, read on the forward strand.
CGACGCCGCCCCCCCATCCCCCAACCACGACTTCAAACGCGGGGAAGTGTAAAGAGAGACTAGTTTAGGGACTAAAACAACTAACGACGGGATTAGAGGAAGTCCGCTAAGTGGCCTTGAGATGCTGCAGCGAGTCCATGGCGGGACTCAGTGTCTCTGTTACCCTTGGGGGGGTGGGGGCGATACTTGTGTTGAGTTTCCAGTAAGCTGGTAAAGTTAAACTACACACATCAAGTTGTTTGCACTGAATTATTACACTAAAGAGGCAGAACCCAAAGGACGTCCTCAAGAAAACCCTTTCACAATAAAAGAGGCTGCATTCTCTGTAGTGACCAGCAGGGGGCGACTCCTCCGACCCCATACAGGTCTATGAGAAGATCCCTCTTCCTCTCTCATTGATATATTGTTGTCAGTCAACACACACACACACACACACACCTGGTTGAACGTTTTGAAGTGGAGCTCTTTGAAGATGGCGTCCCGCTCCTCCACCTCCACCCATCCAGAGGACTTGAGCTCCATCACCTGCTGGTCGCGGTCGGCGGTCGGGAGCCAGTGGGAGTCTGATGACTGGACACACACACACACACACACACACACACACACACACACACACTTGTTGTTGTTATAGTATTTATGTCAGAAGAAGTTTGATTATTGTTGTTTTGTGATTTGCTCTACAAGCCACATTTATGTTTCACATATAAAATCAGGAAATAAACTGTTGTTTAACAACTTAACACCTCTAAAATGCACATTTTAACCAATAATTGCCGTTATCAGTGGTTCTTGTTTGTTTGGAGGACTTTTCGGGCCCTCCAGCTGTTGTCTTTACAGCCTGTGTACTAACACAGGAGTAACTACACGTTGAGATGTGCTTCATTATATATTCATACGTCACACTTAGTGGGCGTCACTATTACGGCCCAGCAGCGACATCTTCATATTTAATAGAATCACGTAGTAGACTAGAACATAAAATACGGATTATTACGCGTCACAAAACACCATATTTAAGGTTAAAAATGTCCCGGCTTAAATCCATGGAATCAATGATTAAAGAATAGGGAGAAAGGCTCGTGGACACCTGTCGGATCTGCACAGGTGAGTCTACGTTCGCTCCCGCGCGGCTCACACGGATTCGGTTCCGGTTCAGTGTACAAAGGGTCCACGCGAGGTCCCCGCAGGTAAGTGCGACTCACCTTGGAGCGAGATGCTAACGCGTGCTAATGCTAACGGGCCGGGAGGCACTCACCATGCTGGAGGAGCGCTCGGTGAGGTGCGGCAGACTGCGCAGCCCGGAGGGGCGGCGGCAGGGCCACGAGCCGCTCGTCCTCGCGTTAAACATCAACCCAAACATGGACGATGACGGTGACGATAATGTGGCGGCGGTTTCCCTCCACCGGCCCCTCTTCTGCCCCCCGAGCCTCATAGCTGCCAGGCGGGGTGCCTGATCTAAAATCCCTCGTTTTCTGAAGAGAGTCTGGTGCTTCATGATAATTTATTAATCCACACGTTTTAATTTAAAACCACCTTTGAGTTCAACTGGTGTTAATGTATTTGAAGTATACAATCTTTATTTTGTTTTCCCTGGACGACGTTATGCTCCTCACAGCTTTTTGCACTTTGGGTCCTTCAATAGAATATAAAATAAAAACAAGAGCATAAAAGACAAAAGCTACAAATTATTACTTTCTTTTAATAGGAATCTCAAAGCCACACACACACACACACACACACACACACACACACACACACACACAGTTAATCTGTCAGTCCTGGTGCTCGTGCTCCTGTCCTGGGATGAGCCAGCGGATGCTGTCCGTGCGCAGGATGCCGTACGTGGTGAAGCCGGCGATGAAGAGCACGGAGAAGACCAGCAGCCAGTCGACGCTCCTCACTGGGACGCCGAGGAGGGGGCCCAGGCGGTCCGTCTCCGTCACGTTTCTGTCGGGGCCCATCTCGAACCCTGAGACACACGTTACACTGAATGACCCCGTTATCATAACTCAATTCAACCAGCAGAGAAGCTGCATCCTCTGTAGTGACCAGCAGGGGGCGACTCCTCTGCTCCCATAGACGTCTATGAGGAAATGACTCTACTTCTCTGTAGTGACCAGCAGGGGGCGACTCCTCTGCTCCCATAGACGTCTATGAGGAAATGACTCTACTTCTCTGTAGTGACCAGCAGGGGGCGACTCCTCTGCTCCCATAGACGTCTATGAGGAAATGACTCTACTTCTCTGTAGTGACCAGCAGGGGGCGACTCCTCTGCTCCCATAGACGTCTATGAGGAAATGACTCAACAACACGCAGCTCATCAACTGTTTTTTCTTTGATTTGTTTGACGAGGCCAAAGAAAAACAAAGCACACACGCTGTCGTGAATGTTACCCACAATGCCCCAGTCTGGCTGTAGATAAGAACACGCAGCACCGTGAACGCGCCTGAACCAAGAGGGCAAAGTTCAGAGTTGATAACTATTTGAACTGTGAGGAAGTTCCCCTCTACTGCAGAGTTATTGTACAGGAAATAATACAGAATATTGCATGCCTTTCTCTCTCTCTCACACACACACACACACACACACACACACACACACACACACACACACACACACACACACACACACACACACACACACACACACACACACACACACACATTTATGTGCTTGTAGCACTTACATTGTACTTATAATGGTTCTTATCTATAGCAAATTGTAAATTGGCTTATTTGATGAAATTGCACTTTCTTGTTCTTCTGAGTTTGTTTCCTTGTGGTTAAATATTCTTATTGTAAGTGGCTTTGGACAAAAGTGTCAGATAAATGACATGTGACGTAATGTGATGACTTTCTTGATTTATTCCCTCAGTAAACATGAGTTTATGGTCTCAGTCTCTAGTTTCAAGTCTTCAACACAGCATGATGTTCATTTAGTGAATGATGGTCCATTTAAAGTCAAACAGACCATAAAGCAGGGGACGCTTTAGGGCGGGGCTACACGCTGATTGACAGGTCTCTACCTCCGAGTTGTCCGGTCAGTCAGTTTTTTGTGAGCTCTTTTCTTCAGTGTGTTTTCCCGCCCTTCATTTTGTGGTCGCCAAAAAACTTGAACTTCATAACTAAAAGCTCCGTCCACAGACCGGCGGGTGTTATCGAGGCGACTACGTCAGCTTCTTAGTCCTCCCCCCTCCTACCTGTCTGGTTGCCGATGAAGGAGGTGAGCGTCTCCAGCGTTCTCTCCGTGTGGTTGAAGCGAGCCATGGGCTTGGCCCCCTGGAACAGCAGGATGTTGGGCACGGCCACCGTGCCGAACCGCGTGGAGAGACTGCAGACGGTACAAGGCGCGACAATGTCAAGAGCACCACCCCCATACAACACGATCCAGCACTACGTCATCCAACATCGGACCAAGCAGAGCTGGGCGTTCCATCCAAGATGAATCTGATGAATCAGGATGTTTGAAAATGACGTTCAAAAGCCTCAAACGCGTCTCGACTTGAAACAGGTTCCACTTCCTGTCGGCCTCTGACAGGCTGCCGTGAGGAGTCCCGTGTAGACGTGGCTGCGTTTGTTAGGTCCCGGGATACAGACGCACAAGAGTCGGTTTAGTCAGATAATTAAAGTCTAAAAGCACAAAGAAGAACTCTTTTATTGTTTGTCATCTAGGTGCTGTACCAGCTGATGTGGCGCAGGGCTGGAGAGGGTGCTGCTCCATGTCGAAGTGTCCCTGAGCAAGACACCGAACGCCTAAAAAAATGTAATGTACGTGGCTTTGGATAAAAAGCGTCAGCTAAATGACCTGTAATGTAATAATAAGCGATATTTTCAACAGACACAAGCCGAAGTCCCCACAGGTAATAAAAGCCACAAGCCTCACCTGCTGTGCTGCGAGGCGTCCAGTGCCAGGAAGTGCATGCTGGGAAAGACTCGGGGCAGGGCGTTGAAGTGAGGCGCCAGGCTGGCGGAGAACTGGCACCAGGCGGTGAAGAACAGCACCACGGAGCACTCGCTGCCGTTTGCATTCAGGAACTCCATCAGGTCCTGATATGGGGGGGTGGAGTAAAAGTGACCACCAGCTGCTCACATGACGTCTTTTACTAAATATTAAGCAATTCCTCCATTAAATTCATATTAGTTTTGCTCTCCTACGGTAGTCGTGTCTAGTAGAGAGTAAATGTAAATGTTTACGTGCTCACTAAACACAATGAATATGGTTTAAGGGCCCGGTTGTTGCGCCTGGCAGTCGTCGCTGAGGGCGGCAGAGTACCTGCGACGCGTTGAGGACCTGCACAGTGAAGCTGTCGACCCCCGTGATGTTCCTCCGGTCGCAGGTCACCTTGTAGGTCTTGGCGGTCTCGGTGGCGTTCTGCTCCTCGGAGGACGGGATGTCAGCGCGGACCATGTCCAGGGTGACCTGGGGGGGGATTAAGAGGTAATTAATAGAAATGGAAAATGAACCTCGCATTGACCTTCTGCTGGCGAGTTACCTGCTGGGACGGCTCGCCGCTCACATCCTCCGCCCCGCTGGGATCGCACTGGGCGCCGCTCTCCTCAGAGGGGGGGGAGAAGCCCGCCTGCTGGTCCCTCACGTTTTGGGGGAAAAGGGACTCGATGTCAGACGGGGCGGTGGGGGCCACAAATCCCATCACGGCGTCGGCCATCTCGGCCAACTTGAACTGCCTCTTGGGCGGCGAGTCTTCTGACTCCACGAAGCGGGGGCGGTTCTCCTGTGACTCGTCATTCCCTGAGGAGACAACAGAACGGAGCAGATGAGATGATTCTCCTCGCAGCGCCTCTGGGAAGACGCTGTTTTGGGGATGACCTCCTGTCTCTAGAAGTCATGTCCCGCTAAAGGAAGACGCATTGCAGACTCATCCAGTCACAGGGAGCGGAGATCATAAAGTCCACCGAGCTTCTTATTCGTGTGTCGTTTTAAAGAGGTTTGTCGCATTAGCTCAAGCTAACAGGTGCTAACCTGTAAGATCAGAGGAGCATCACCAGCTTCTCGGCTGAAATACCAAAGAGCAACGTTAACTTTAACGTCTTAATAAACCTCTAATTGGGGGTGTAATTTACGTCACGTCTTTATTAACGTGTAATAATAATAATACCCGATATCTTGTTAAAACGTGAACACGTCGTTGGGACGACCAGCTAGCTTATTGGCATTACGACACGTTAGCTGTTAACGGTCAGCTAACGTTAGCTCTGTTTAGCTAAAAAGAAGCTCTTACCTTGTGCGCTCACAGCCGAATACCCCAAAACATCCGAATGATAAAACATTAACGTTAGTAATAAAACATACGGAATGGAAACCTTATTTAAAATCGCCCTCATATTCTTTATTTATTTCGCTAATCGGATTTCACGACATGTTGAGATGATGCTTTTCGTCTCATAGGAAAGAAGGTTTCTAGCGGCGGCGGAAGAAAATAGTTGTTGCACTTCCGGTTCAGCTTCCGGACAATAACACGTATTCCGGCGTGTCGTTGATTCATTTTTATCATTTCTTTTGATTTGCGTTTAGATACAAACCTGTATGTGTCAGGTTTCTCTGTAGAGCACCGTAGGATGATATATAAAGAATACACAGAATAAGCTTTTCCTTTTTCTAAAGAGGAAGACAGTGTAAATGTCCTTTACCTCATTGACAGTTATTTAACTGATTTGCACAGCATGTCAAATTACATTTGTCAAATAATTTCCAGGCTGAAATTGAACTGATTTGTGAAATGTAATTGACTTCTGTATGTTGAATGATGCATAGGAATCTGCATTTATTTAAACAGGTTATTTGGTTTGTTGTAACTCAATGGTTCCCTCCCCTACTAAATCTTCATCGAGGTAAAAGACAATCATCATCACGAGAATCTGTTGGTTTCTTACTTAATGGATTAACACTTCATTTTTCTAAAGATATTTTGATACGAGACTAAAAAGAGTCTCACTACACTAAAACAGTAAAATTGAACACAACGTTTCGTGTGTTATTTTCCGATTTATTACACAACTCTTGAACATTCCACAACGAGCATGCAGGAATAACTTGGGAACGACAGGAAGCTTCAGGAATAACTCGTTTCAGAAACGCCCAAAATGTGAGGTCATGTTTTTTTAAATCATCACGACTGACGACTTAATGCCAATGATCATAATGAACAGAAATAAAGAGGAAAATATCGCTTCATGTGCACCAATTTAACTCTATTAAACGAGTCATGATCTCGAGTCCATGTCAGAGTAACCCACATCCCAAGTCCTCCCTTGATCCCTTGTTCCCTTTGGAGCACACACATTCTGAGTAAAACAGGTGCACAGGGACCGTCGGGGTCCCCTGAGGTTACGCCTCAGCTAAGGCCTGTAGGCCAGGTGCTTCACACTCACAGCGGGGGTGTAACCGCAGCAAAGGGACGTCTGCAGGCTTAAAGAGTTGTGAAGTCTGGGCGGTTAACAATTCACTTCTCCTAAAAAGATGAAACATGTTCTTGTGGAGTTTTTAAAAATGTGTATTATCAGAGATCAAACCGTTAGAACAGAGCCTTCGCTCGAATGGGCGTGTTTTGCCCACAGAACAATTTATATAGCAGTCTTTGCTAAACCATCGTTGTTTTAGGTTTGTTCAAACACAAGGTGCTTTTTTTGAATAGACAATGCAGGAAATCCCCCAAAACAGGCTTCAGCCAACCTCCAAAAGGGGGCGGGACCAACCTCCCAGAAGGGGGCGGGCCAGATAGAGTCAGAAGTGGGACAGGTGTCAACATTTAGGTGCTTCTGAGGCTCCACCTGATCGTACTCCAGAGAAGCCCAAAGACATAACGAGTGAAAGCATTTCTAGCAAAAACACAGTAAAACTAAAATATTGGTTACGTATTAAACATGGCTACTAGAACTGCATTTAAAATGATTACTACTTTCAGAGCAAGAGAACATATAAATACGATAGCTAAGTTTACGTAGCAATTTACACTGCGTTCAAGAAAGTTGTTGTTTCTTTGTACAGGTTCAGAGGACAGAACATCTGAGCGGGACGGCGGCCTTTCAGGGCTTTTCTCATTTTCCTCAGTAACAGCTTACTCAGTGAGGAGTTGGGATATATTTGAGGATTCGGTGAGATAATGTGGTGTTCTTTGGTAAAGGAGGGGGGGGTCTACACGTGAGAGAAGCCCTCGCACACCTGTATAAAAATACAACGATAATAGAAAGTGATAGTATCAAAGTTTACACAGCACGATACATACAACAGATTATTGCACCGAAGTTAACAAGTTCATATTTCCTCTGCGATTCCTTCTTTCAAAGAGCCGTTTATGAAAAAAAACATAGGAAACTGGACCTTCCGCAGGGCAAAGTTTGAAGATTTAAAATTATACAAAATACATTGGGGACCTTTTTAAAATCCTGTCTGGAGTTTGTGCAGCAAATCAGCCATCAACAGAACATCACAAGAGCACCGGCTCCAAGACAGAAGCACCGGCTCCAGAAACAGAAGCACCGGCTCCAGGAACAGAAACACCGGCTCCAGAAACAGAAACACCGGCTCCAGAAACAGAAACACCGGCTCCAGAAACAGAAACACCGGCTCCAGAAACAGAAGCACCGGCTACAGAAACAGAAACACCGGCTCCAGAAACAGAAACACAGCTGAAACAGAAACACCGCTCCAGAAACAGAAACACAGAAACACCGGCAGAAACAGAAACACCCTCCAGAAACAGAAGCAATCGCAGAAACAGAAGCACCGGCTCCAGAAACAGAAACAGAAACACCCAGAAACAGAAACACTGGCTCACGCACTGAGAAACAGGAACATGAATAGAAACACCAGTGAAACAGAAACACCGGCTCCAGAAACACAAACATTCTAGAAACAGAAGCAAGGCACGCTCTGAAAACAAGGCCACAGAATTTGGACATTGTACAAGAATCAAACTTCCAGGAACCGGAACCTGAGAGCCCGGAAGCGTGAGGCGTTCAGGGCTCAGAGACACGGTGAGGAACACTGAACAAGACACACAAGATGAACCGTCGAGACGCGAACAATCTGAAGACAGATTTTCCAAAGGTGTTGTGGACGGATGAGACGAGGACCAGATTGACGGATCAGTAACAGAGCTCCACAAGGTGGAGGCGGGGTTCTGGTACTATTAAAGATGAGCTAGTTGGACCTTTTCGGGTTGAACATGGACTAAAAATAAACTCCCAAACCTACTGCCAGTTTTCAGAAGACACGTTCTTTAAGCAGTGTCTGCTTCTTTCAAGAAGACCATGATTTTATTCTCCATCACCTGCATCGATGTACTGCTGCACCGCGTGGCCAGTAAAGGCCTTAAAGGTGAACACATGATGACCTGCCCCCTTCCTCACCTGACCTCAACCCTGTGGACAACTTGTGGAACCTTCTGAAGCAGGAGAGACAGAAGGAACCAAACGTTGGTCGTCATCAGGAATCAGGAGGTCAGTGAAAGGAAGGAGGGCTAAAGGCCACGTTCTGCTTTTAAATGTCAGGAATGTTTATTATTCTCACTTAAACGAGTGAGAGAGGAAATCTACACAGAGATATTCGCCAAAACCTCACCTTTACTCTCCTAAATATTCAGGTTTGGGGTTTATTGTTATTTTGGATCGACCAAGAGCACTGTAGTTCTTCAAGAATAAAGATAATCCTCAAAAATGCAACCTGCCTAATAATTGTGCACACAGTGTAGAGAGGGAAGTATGTGTGTGTGTATATACACACATACAGAAGTACACATATATATGTGTACTTTGTATTGTTCCCATAATGCCACAGACACAGATCGTGTGTTACTGATGAATTCTGATCACTAACTTTTGCTAATTTAAGACCGAATCTTCTTCTTGCTCTGCGAGGCAGAATTGTACATTCAGTAAAAGGTCGAAGGTCACAAACACGTTGCAGCTGGACTCTGTGTTTGTACATAAACGTTCAGTAAACAAACACCAGCTGGGACTTGTTGCTCCTCTCAAACATCTGGATATTAACAGTTGTTTGCAAGTAGGTGTTTTTGCCCCGTGTGAGTGAACGGGTGAATTCTGGGGCCGGTTGGCTGATCTGTAGGTCTACCGATGACGTGCCACTGAGCAAGGCACCTGCCCCCCCCGGCTGTTTGCATCCAGAGTGAACGTGCCTCCACTTTTTCTTTTTTTTACAAATGTGACACATAAGAAGTCCCTCCATGTGGCGTTCAAAGAGCGACGGTGAACCTGCGCGTTAGCGGTGCTGCTACATGTAGCACGGTGAAAAGACCGAGATAAAAAGCCCCCCCTCCACGAACATCTGGGCGGGTGTGATGAAACTAGTGTTATATTATATTTGGTGGCAGGCACACAGATGACACCAACACGAATAATAGAAAAGGATCACAAGCCCCCCCCCACCCGGCCCCCCGGCCCCCCGGCATGCAGAGGCTTCACTCGGGGGCCGTCTTCTCTTTGCAGGAGGGTTCGAGGAGGATTTCCTTGTGGGGCAGCGGGTAGGGGAAGGCCGCCCCGCTGCAGGCGCTGCCCCCGTAGGCCAGTTTGTTGAGGCGAGCGAGGCCCTTGATGCTCCCTGGGGGGCGCCCCGGGCTCACCTTGTACCCCGCCGCCCTGGTGGTCCCCAGCGGCCTCCCCGGGCTGGTCTTGAACCCCGCCGCCCTGGTGGTGCCGAGCGGCCGGCCCGTGCTGGTCCTGTACCCGGCCAGCTTGGTGGTGCCCAGAGGCCTCCCGCGCCGCCCCGACTTGCCCCCCCCTTTGCCGCTCTTCTTCTTCCCGTCGTCCATCGCCGGGTCGCCGCCGCCTTTGATGTCGGGGATCTTACCCGGCGAGCCGGCGAGCGCCTCCTGTCTCTGGCACGCCATGGGCTTGTGTCCCTGGGCGGGCAGGGCCATGGGGGCCAGTGTCATCTGGAGAGCGGACGGGGCGGGGGGGGTAGAACTTGTTGGCCTGGGTGCAAAGGTCAAAGTGGGAGGGGCCGTGGTGGCCGTCCTCCGCCAAACACGACGGCCTGCTGCTCATGCAGAAGTCGCCACTTGTCACCTGCCGCATCATCTTCTGCAGGGGGGTAAGTTATTATCAGAGGCAAAGGAGGGCACAGCTCCGTGGTGGGGGGGTCTGGGTGGGTGGTGCATGCTGGGGGGGGTCTGGGTGGGTGGTGCATGCTGGGGTAAATAAAATGAACAAAGTGTGCAGACGGACACATAATGAGAATAAAAAGGACTAAAGGGGTCGTCGTGGCGCAGGGGTTAGAGAAGGTGTGCTGGGAAGCACAAGGTTGGTGGTTCGATTCCATGTTCCATGTCGAAGTGTCCCTGAGCAAGACACCTAACCCCTAATTGCTCCCCGGGCAAAAATGTGAAAAAAGCCATGGGTTTAAAGTGTAATGTAAGTCGCTTTGGATAAAAGCGTCTGCTAAATGACATGTAATCTAATCTAATCTAATCTAAAGGAGCAGTCCGTCATATCCGTGTGTTATGAATGGAGCGCTGGTAGAAGGTCAGAGGTCACGTGGTGGTCAGGGTGCACGCTGACCTCTGACCTCTCTTCGTCTATCATCAGCTCTTTAACGATTAATAATTATGGAGACATGAATACTCTCTTTTTTTCAGGTCTGAAGTAAACTGTAATTTACCGTAATGTATTCAGTGTTCTGTATCTGTGCCTCCCCCCACCTGCCCCCCTGCCTCCCCCCCCTACCTGCCCCACTACCTCCTCCCCCTACCTGCCCCCTGCTTCCCCCCTACCTCCTCCCCTACCTGCCCCACCTGCCTCCCTGCCCCTACCTCCTCACCCCCCACCTGCCCCACTACCTCCTCACCCCCCACCTGCCCCCCTACCTCCTCACCCCCTACCTCCTCCCCCCTACCTGCCCCCCCACCTGCCCCCTGCTTCACCCCCCCACCTCCTCACCCCCCCCCTACCTGCCCCCTGCTTCCCCCTACCTCCTCCCCCCCCCCCCCCCCTACCTGCCCCCCCACTTCCCCCCCCCACCTCCTCACCCCTACCTGCCCACGCCTCCTCCCCCTACCTGCCCCCCCCTACCTCCTCACCCCCTGCCCCTACCTCCTCACCCCCTACCTGCCCCCTCGGGTCACTTTGTGTGGCGGCGCGTTCCGGCCGAATAAAGACGACATGAAGACATGCATGTGGATGCGGTGTGTGTGTCTGTGGGGAGGGGGACAGGGGGACGGGACGGGGGACAGGGGGACGGGACGGGACGGGGACATGGGAGGGGGACACGGGGGACGGTTACTGTACCTCGATTGTTGATTCGGTCCGCAAAGGGTTAAAGAGGAAAATGATCTTTCATCCCTTTAAAGCTCGACTGGATCCATTTTTTACCCCAAAATAAAAACGTCTCCCCGCCGCGGGGCGTCGGTCGCCCGCCGCTGGGGCCGGTAACCGTTAACGGGGCGGGGGGGTTGTTTTGTTATTTCCCAGCTCCAGAGGTTTGGATCAGAAGCGCAGCCATTTTCCATTAAAGCGTAATGAGGCTGCAGCGCCGCCGCGCATGCGCAGCAGCGGCGGCGCCGTCTACTTCCCGCTGGAGCCGTTTCACACTTAAACGACTGTGACCGTTTGCATCCGACAAAGAGCTTTATTCCGCATTCAGGTACGTGCTGTTGTCCTGAATGAATCCCTAAACCGGGTTAAAAGCTCAATGAATCCCTAAACCGGGTTAAAAGCTCAATGAATCCCTAAACCGGGTTAAAAGCTCAATGAATCCCTAAACCGGGTTAAAAGCTCAATGAATCCCTAAACCGGGTTAAAAGCTCCCCAACAACGATGAAGATAAAGGAAAGACAGCAGGCAGCAATATCTGCAATTCAGCAATAAACGAATTAATAAACTGGCATCAATCAATCCTGGTACAAACAAGGCAGGAAATATAATAAAAATAAATAAAAATGAGTCAGTTATTAAAAATAGGTTCATTTTCATCTTTTTGCAGGGCTGATTTCAGCCAGCTGATAATACAGTTCATGTTTATACATTTAGATTATTTACTTTCCACATCTTTTGATTTCCCTCTTTAAATGAATATTCATGTCTTAGATCACTGATTCAGATCCAACCAGAGACCATATTAAGTCATTTAAACATCTATATTTAAAATATGTTGCAGTATTTATTTATTTCAAAAGGTGTATTTACTATATTTCATTATGATGGATAACATTCCATATGAGGACACTACTTACCGGTTTGCGTGATTCAAACAAATGGAGACTTATTTTATTACACATACTTTTATTGTGCAGAAAAGTAAAAACATTTCTCATCCGACTACTTCCTGGTTTGGACGTTGTACAAATGTGACCCAAACAAAGGAACGAAGTCTTCTGTTGGACCGTCGGTTCAGATCGGAGGTCAGAACTGCGACAGACATTTAGGTGTCCGGTCCGCAGAGCAAGCTAAAGGGGGGGCGTTAAAATATGAAGAAAAGAAATGCTGAACTGAGGTAACGGAATAGAGAACTATTAAAAACATGGGCTAAAACATTCCTCGACCTGGACCAGGGCGTACGGGCGACGGCTCCTCCTCTACAGAACTTTGTACCGGCTTTTGCTTGTCGGCTGGTAGGAATTTTGCTGAAAAACAAAAACCAAAGAGCGACGTCTCACATGTGCAGCACGTTGAAAGGAGGCGACGCTGGAAGGCGAGAAGCGAGAAGCTACTTACTAATCTGATGAGCTCCTCCTTGATCAAGCGCGTGATCTCCGTCTTGGCTTTCTGCACAGCCAGCTCGTTTGCACCTACAAGACATTCACATGCAGCGGTAACGTTCCAGCAAAGAGGCCCAGAGACGAGTGTCAGGGGTCAGAGGTCAGAGGGCGGAGTCACATACTTTCAATAGCCAGGTAGATCTTGCGCTCTCCCTCCTTGGGCTCCTTGCCTGGAGGGAAGTAGGTTCCTCGGATGGTGATGGCGGCCTCCGAGTACTCGCCGATCCTCTGCAGCGCTTCCTTAGACGTCACCTTCCACCTGGCCGTCTGGGGAGGAACAGCAGCACTCGGTCACACGTTCTGCTGCACTCGCTCTCCGAGTCGCCAAAAAGCATTAACGCTTTTCTGCTTTTCACCAGGAAAACAACTAAAGAACTTCAACCAAAACAAGTAACTCAATACTATAAAATGTTTTCTCCCACGTGAATAAACACGATTTTCCTGCTGGTTATTTCTCGTGTGAGGTTTTTGTCTGGTCTTCTTCCTGGCTGGAAGTGGGCGGGACAAAGGTGATGTCACACGTCCAGGCGCCAGTCATCAGCGTGGGAATGAGGTTGTTTGTGAAGGACGGGGGGGGTGCCCACCTGGGGGAAGTCGTTGATCTCCAGCTCCTCCTCGTATCTCTTGACCGTCTCGGCCTGTTCAGCCGCCTGCCGCTCCTCCTCCAGCTTCTCTACGGGGGTGTAGTTCAGCTTGGCGTTGATCTTCTCCGCCAGCTGCTCCGCGATGGTCTTCGCCGACACCGAGGGCGTCATGATGGTGCCCCCCCGCAGGATGGCGTTGGTGGCCTGCTGCATCACGTCCTGCACGCAGAGAACAGCTCAGATTACGTTTACAGCTACGTGGACCGTAAACTATTTAATGGCATGAAATAAAGTTACTGAGAACATTTAAACATTTGAGGAATATTGTGTTTTATTTTGGCGGGGTCCCTCAACAGAGCGGCCGCTATCAACAGACTGACGTACCTGAGCCTCGGCGCCCAGGTTCTTCTGAGCGTTGATCTTCAGCGCCAGCCTCTTGGCCATCTCCAGTTTCTGGATGTTCCCGGCGGACGGGGGTCCGAGGCCCGGCAGCCCCCCCTGGACGCCCGCCGAGGAGGAGGCCGAGCCCGAGGAAGCGGAGGCCGACCCGGGAGCCGACAGATCCTTCACCCTCTTCTTGGAGTTGAACATGCTCTCGATTTGCTCCTCAATCTGGGGGGTAAAGAGAAGAAGTGGACGTAACCAAACAGGGCGGTGATGCGCTTCCTTGCGTGCGGCGAAATAATAAATATGAGCGCTTGTACAAGCCGCCATTGGCGGACTGTGAGGACGCCGGATGGCCTCTGATTCATGGAGGGAGATCTCCACCAACGAGGGGAACAAAGTCGTGGAGGAAAATACGGGACAAATGTGTCCGTGATGAAAAGCAGCAGTGTGGATGCACGGGGCAATAAAGTCTATGATCAATCAATAAAGCAACCAGCGACTTCCACACACAAAGACGTGACTCTCTAGGTCGTCTTCAACAAAACACGTGACTCCACCTGTTGTTCTGGAGGTGAATCGCTCTGCAACACACGCAAGACTTTACAACCAGGAAGTGAGACCAGCGCGTCTCCCTTGAGACGTGGCTCTTTGGCTCGAGACTCACGTCCAGGGCGCCGTCCTCGTCGTCCGAGTCCTGCAGCCCCAGAGCGGCTTTCTGCAGCTTCTTCCGCTCGTTGGCCAGAGCGTGTTCCGTCTCGTCGAACTTGAAGCCTTTTCCCGAGAAGCCGCTGCTGCTCTTGATGGACTTTCCCTCCTGCAGCGAGGACACAGACCACCGTTAAGACTCCCGGCTTCCCCCACAAGGCGACCTCGCCGACCCCCCCGACCCCCCCTCACCGCTTTCTGCTGGTCCTTGAAGGAGGCCCACAGCTGCTCCAGCTCCTGCGGGACGGGAGAGCCGGACAGCTCCAGCGCCTTGATGATGTCACCGGCGTAGCGGACCTGATCGTCCGTGATGAAGGTGTAGGCGAAGCCCTGGAAGGAGGAGCACGGCGTGAGCTCCCTGAACCCCCACACACCATTTCAGAAACACATCGAGGGGGCGAGTGGCGAGTGGCCGACCTTGTTGCCGGCGCGGCCCGTGCGCCCCGCCCGGTGGACGTAGTCCTCGTAGTGGTTGGGGCAGTTGTAGTTGACCACCAGGATGAGCTGCTTGACGTCCAGCCCTCTGGCCGCCACGGAGGTGGCCACCATCAGGCGACACGCCCCGTTCTTGAAGTCGTTGATGATGCTGTCTCTGTCGTACTGGTCGATCCCTGAGAGGTTGGCAATGAAAGGAGGATCAGACTCTGGGGGGGGTGAAGCTGAACGTACGTACATACATGTAACATGATCCCCAGACTGCAGGTTAGCGTGTGTACGATTACAAATAAAGATTTTTATTATTTATATTCTTCTTGGTCCAACCAGCTGCTCCAAACTAGCACGTGATGCTCCTGCTCACCGCCGTGCAGCGACATGCAGGGGTACGAGGCCTTCATCAGGTCCTTCAGCAGCGTGTCCGCGTGCTCCTGTTTGTCCACGAAGATGATGACCGAGCCCTTCTCCTGGTAGTGACCCAGGATCTCCAGCAGCTTCAGGAACTTCTTGTCCTCTTCGATCACCAGCTGCAGAGCAGAAAGGGAAGGACTCAACGGACGCGGTTGCGCCTGGGCACCGAGCGCAGGCCGCTGAGGCCTCTCCAGGGACTACGTACCACGTGCTGCTCCACGTCGGAGCAGACCACACTGCGGCCCCCCACCTGCACCTCCAGGGGCTTGGCCAGGATCCTCCGGGCCAGCGCCTCCATGGCCCGGGGGAAGGTGGCCGAGAACATGACGGTCTGCCGGTCCGGGCGCACGTTGTCCACGATGCGCATCACCTGATGGGGGAACCAGGCGACGTGTTAGACCTTCTGTGCAGTCAAACCAGGGTTTCTGCATCGTAGTCCATAAGCAACAAAGACTCGTATGAAGTACGGCAGCTGGATTTCAGTGATTCTCTGGCCCCGTGTGAGAAAAGCTCTGCTGCTGATTGAAGGAGTCTAACTGTCTCCTGGAAGTTATTTATTATTCATCAATCCGTGCAGCTCCTTAAACTAGAGGACGCTGACCTGCGGCTCGAAGCCCATGTCGAACATCCTGTCGGCCTCGTCCAGCACCACGTAGGTGGCCCGCCGCAGGTTGGTGACTCGACCTGCGCGCCCAGAGAAGAGGGGCATGATGGGAAACGGTTAACCTCAACAGACTCCCTCAGTCAAACGTCAAAAAAAGGCAAAACACAGGCAGCCTTTCCTGTCAGCTAAACACGTTACAGCACTGGGCTACGTGGTTCTGATCGTGGTTGCGGTCTCTGGTCTTGCGTACCATCTGAGGGGAACGAGGGACCTGTAAACGTCACAAAACTATACAAGAGCCGGCGCCCCATCGAGCATTATCTGAGCGGGCGCCTTGTCACCTACAAGGGAAACATATTAAGAGATTACCTCGCATGTGTGGAACCAAGGAGAAGCCAGAGATACAGAAGGACGCGCCGCTCAGCGCTCCGGTTCGCTCCAGCTCCATTAAATAAAACAACTGGAACACCTCTGTGTGAGCTTTGGATACTGAGATGCATGCATGTAAATGAAGCCCAGTGGAGCTCCTCTTCCTCACACAGCCCGAGGCCCGCGGGCCGACTCACCGCTGTTGGCTCCCAACATGTCGATCATTCTGCCCGGGGTGCACACGATGATCTCCGCTCCTCTCTTCAGCTCAGCAATCTGTGAGCCAAAGAAAAGCACTTTGAGTCAGAGACACAAACGAAAGCAGTCTGGAGCCTTCAATGCTACCTGCGTTTGATTGACAGGCGGTTCGTCCAATCACCTGCCAGCCCTGTGTAACAAACCACCTGGAGGGGAACCTCCTCTCATCCACAGCTCAACGCTCACATGGGAGACGGGCTACCAAACAAAATGATGTTGTGTAACAATGAAAACCTTTGACCTTTGAGGGTGTTTATTGCTCTTCAGCAGACATCATGACCCCCGGAAGCAGGTACAGAAGTCCCGCTTAGACCCTTCATGGGAGGTCTGCGTCTGTCCTGCTGGGCCTCCCTGTGCTGTCGCTACTTCTGTCAGAGGGATTGTGTGTGTGTGTGTGTGTGTGTGTGTGTACCTGCTCGCTGATGCCCGTGCCTCCGTACACACACACCACCCTGAGGCCCAGCTGCTTGGAGAACTTCTTACACTCCTTGGTGATCTGCAGAGCCAGCTCTCTGGTGGGAGTCATGATCACCGCTGTTGGGGGACGTTAGCAACGTTAGCGGCGTCCACCGCTAGTGGAGGTTCTGTTTCTTCCCTCTGACCTACAACTGAACCGAGTGCCTGAGAGGCATCTCAGCGCTACATCACCCCCCAAGTTATGAAATGTCCCCCCAGAAGAGACAACATTGGTTCCTCACAGATGGGTCCCTCGGACTCCTCCAGGGGCCTCTGGTCCATGATGTGTCTGAACATGGGCAGCAGGAAGGCGATGGTCTTGCCGCTGCCGGTCTTGGCGATGCCGATGAGGTCTCGGCCCGACATGATGGCGGGGATGGCCTGGGCCTGGATCGGGGTGGGCTTATCGTAGCCGTGCCTGGGGAGGGAACCAAAGATGTGAAGCTGGCTGGACGTAAAAAAGACGTGTCGTTTAGGCCCCGCCCTCCTGACCTCCTCATGGCGCTGAGGATCTTCATGGACACGCCGCACTGCACCCAGGTCTTGATGGGTTTGGGACATCCCTTCCCTTTGACGTTGATGCCCTCCAGCTCCAGCCGGTACGTGTTCACCTCTTCACGGGACAACAAGGAGGTGAGATGGTGGGGGGGGGATTTATTCAGGTCTTGAACGGCTGCACGTTGTGTTCACTGACCTTCCGGCGTCATCCTGGCCAGCTCGGGCACCTCCACGTAGAAGTTCCTGCGGTACGCCTCGTACTGGATCTTGCCGTGGTCCACGGGCTCCAGGACCTTCCTCTGCTTGGTCTGAAAGCCCGTCAGAGCCGTCTGCAGGTCCACCTCCTCCTCCTCTGATGAGTACTGACACAGGGGGGGGGGGTCAGGTCGCTCTCTCATTGAGAGGGAAAGCTGGAAGGTTTGAAGCTCACCTCCATGGCGTCCTGGTCGTTCTCCATCAGCTCCCCCTTCTTCTTGTGGGTGTTGGGTCCTTTTCTGGTTTTAAGGACCGTCATCACCTTGGTTACCGTCATCGCTCCTTTCTGTTAACATGAGACCACTCGAGTCAACCTGGACCATCGGAGGAAGAAGCATCACTGAACATCTGAAGGTGCAGCTTCCTGCCCTCGACTCACCTTGTCGTTTCCCTTCATGGCTCCCATGTTGAACTTCTTCACCTCCTGCTTCACCTCCTCCATGTAGGCGTCCAGAGGGTCGACGTCGTCAACCTCGGCCTCCAGCTCCATTGGGGCCTCGCTCTCCTTCTCCTCTTCCTCCTCCTCCTCCTCTTCCTCCTCCTCCTTCTTCTCCTCTTTCTTTATCTCCTTCTCTTCGTTCTCCCCCTTGCCCTCTCCGTCTTCCTCGTCATCTCCTTCCATCGGAGCAGAGTTGTCCTCGTCATCGTCTGAAACAAGGAGTCCGTCATGAGAGGAGATGAGGAGAGGAGATGAGAGAGGAGATGAGGTAAAGTGAGATGAGATCATCCTTCATTAGTCCCGCAGCAGTAAAGGTTAAAGTGCACAGAGGAGACATCGTACAAAGAAACAGATAATAGTATAATAATAAATAAATAAATAAATAAGCAGTAATAAAAAACAAAAATCCACAATGTATGAAATGAAATATTACATTTGCAGGCAGAATGACGACTGTAGCTAATTAACATTTTAACAACTGACTGAGGAGTAAACCACTAAAACGCTTCCTCACCCTCGTCGTCCTCCAGGCTCCACTTCTTGCCCTGCTTCATCTCCTCCAGCTCCCTCTTGATCTCCCCAATGTTCTCGATGGCCTTCTTCCTCTGCTCCTCCCTCCACTTCTCCACACGCTCCTTCCTCTTCCTCATCTCCTCCTCCAGCTTGTTCTGGTCAAAGTCTTGCTGCAGGGACACGGAGCAGAGATCAGACACCCCTCCTGCTCCTTTTAGAGACCAGCTGGAACGGGATGAAGGTCACTTACGTCCTCCACCTTCTCATCCTCCTTCTCCTCTTTGATCTTCTTCTTTTCGGATAAAGGGTCCACACTGTCCTTCTCCTTGCTCCTCGACCTGAAGACAAGAACACAGTCAGGAGAAACACTGGTGCGGTTGATCTTGAGACGTAGCATTTATTTTATCTTTTAGTTAAGTCTCACTTTTCGTCTGGCCTCCTGCTCTTGCTGGGACTAGCGGACCGGGATCGCCGAGCTCGGGTCCTGCTGCCCGACCTCCTCCTGTCTCGGCTTCTGGACCTCCTTCGCTCTCTGCTCCTGGAGCGCCTGGATGGCCAGATGAGGACACCAGATGAGGACACCAGATGAGGACACAAAGGAGAGTGTTGGTAGTTGGTAAATACTAAACAAACTAAAAACAAAGTGCAGCCGTCTCATTGTGATTAACTTGTGCATTTAGATGCCGGTATTCTCTCTCAGCCCCATTTACATGTGGATGGACATGATGTTCTAGATCCATCAGCTCCATGACGCTGGTCCCGCAGCTTAATGGTTCCCCCTGCGCGTTCCGTTTGGTTCCGTTAACCGTAAACAGCTTCAGAAGCCGGGATGTTTCGATCTGAACAACAGCGTAAATAACTCACCGGACTCGTTTCCTGTCCCTGGACCGGGACCTGCGGCGGTCCCGGCTCCGAGATCGCTCCCTGCGGTTCCGGTCTCGGTCGTCCTTCTTGGAGCGTTTGTCCGGGGAGCGACTCTTGGAGCGGCTTCCCGACCGTCCCCGGGACGTGGACCTCTTCCGGTAGTGTCTGAGGACCACACGGCATGAAGACACAAACTAACGTCACATCCATCAAACACATTAGGCTTCGTATTCCGGCTGTGAGCCGTTCAGCGGTAACGTGTTAGCGGCTACGCGCGTTAGCTTAGCATGCTAAACGAAATGACAACGACTAGCTAAAGTTTGGCTGATAGTCGCAATGGATAATTAAACAACAATAGCAGTGATAACGCGGACCAACCTGGACTCGCGTCCCATCGATATTCAGCTGCGTTGTGTCTTCTTAAAATAGACAAAACGTCTAAATATTCCGCGGACAAGGAACGAGTGCGATGGACGCTTGTTTGTGTCCGTGAACCCGCACGTTAAAAAACTGCGCCAGCGAAGTCCGGGGCTCCGGCCGGGCGCGCGCCCCCGCGCGGCCGGAGGTCGGAACTGCGCGAAGGCCCTACGGAAGCCCGGGAGACAAAGGCGAACGACCAATACTTTCACATGGAGTCAATAACAAAACACGTAGTGAGATATTCCCATTTCATCTGCAAACCAAAGTATTATAATACCATTTTATGGTTTACATTTGGTAAAACAGAGTTCATACTGTTTGCATTTAGTTTTCCTTCATCTCTTTTCTCCATTAAAAAAGTGAAAAAGATAAAAGTTACACTTGTCTTCCTTAAAAAATGCTTAATTTATCAAATATTTAAATATCTAACTTCACCATGTGTATTACGATACAAGTGATATTCCAATGTAACAGATTCCATTCTATATTGGAACACAGTGGTAGAGATCTGCATAGAAGTCAAATCATAAACATCGTCGTCTCAGGCTGTTGCACACGTTCTAGTTTTTATTTGGTTTGAACTTTACATCACGTCAACAACGAGTCACTTACTGAAGAGAGATGAAAGAACTAACAGACGAGATCGAGATAAAGAAATTCACTTTGATAAACAAGGAGCACAGAAGAGAGTATCGATGAAACATTTATATGAATGAGGCTCCAGAGGGGACGAACCTGCAAAACCACAGAAACTAACCGATGACCCCAAACTCCCCCCAATAGAAGCACCTTTAAGCAAAATAAAAAGCTGGGCTTTAAAGGGTGAAATGATAAATGTCCTCTGACTTTCCTGAAAGGGGAACTACTCATTCAAAGCAGGCACAGGATGACATCACCAGCATCATCGTCATGACGAAGGACGTTCCCCGTTCCTCAATGGAAAACAGATCTTTTGAGCACATAGTTAACATAGAATGATAAAAAAAGGATTAAAGATTCAAATCAAAAGTTAAGAGTTAAGTAAAGAAATGAATCTCAGGCGAAATCTTGTTTCCCAAACTTCTGTGTAACTGCTTTTGTTTAAAAGGGAAACTTTTCAACTGTGACATTTTGTGTTGTTTTTTTACACCCAAATAAATAAATATCACCACAAAACAACGCAGCACGTTCTTCTATAAGCAAAGTGACTCAGAGATCTGTTAAAACAACAACAACAACCTCCAGACCCTCTGGTCACACGTAGCTTAGCATTAGCGGAATCCAGGACACGTGAACAGCGGCAACGGAGCGGCTGTGCCTCGTTGCTATGGAGACGGGCGGGGGAGGGTCACTCCGAGCCTCTCGTCCCGTCAGGCGCCTCCGAGCCAACGAGCAGCAGGACCTCGTGCGACAGGATGAAGGTGAAGAAGTAGACGCAGAGGTCGGCGAAGACGTCGGCCATCCTCCGGTACGTGTCCATGGAGCGGTTGATGACCTCGGCCGGGATGCCGGACAGTAACAGCGCGGCGGTGAGCACGGTGGTCTGAGCCTTCTTCTCCACCTGGATTCAAAGAGAGGTGCGATAGAAACGGACTCCGGCTCATGCAGATGTCTGGCGCCAACTCACCTTTGGGAAGTATTTGAACAGCCCCATGTAGGCCAGTTCCAGGGTCAGAAACGGAGCAAATATCGACTGCAAAGACAAGATGACACAACGAAATCTGGTTCCTGCGGGTCGGATGCATTATTAAATGAATATGGGCTGATGCGGTGACACATTGACCGTGGGTCCAATCTGCTGACTCACCAGGAACCGGCAGACAAAACCCCTGACGAAGACCGCGAGCAGGACGCTGCCGACGAGCCGGAAGACCCTGAAAGGATCGAACTCCTCGGCCTCGGCCCCCGCCTCCTGCGCCGGCTTCTCGTTGGCCAGCTGACCCCGCAGTTTCATGGCGTCGTCGAAGCGGGAGAGGTACTTCTGGAGGCCTTGGCGCGGAGAGCCGCCGAGGTCGTCCGGCGCCCGCTCCCCCCTCGGCCTCTGACGGACCCCCCCAGCGTCAGCGTCCAGGGAGCCTGCTGGGGGCTCGCCACTGCAGTCCGGCAGCGGCGAGCCCCTCCTCTCCGGCGTGGCGCCGTGCGAGCGACTTCCGAGCCCCGAGGCCTCCGACCTCTGGGAGAAGGACCACGGCTCCGTCCGGGCCAGGTCGAGGTGGAAGCGAGGTTCTGCAGGACGCAGCAGTGACCCGGCTGGGGGGGTTGATGCTTTCAAGTATTTATCAACGAACATTACAATCATTACTTTATATTATCTAAATGAAAACGGAGAAAATCATTTTGAAAACCTTATTGTCCTTTTCCTATTTTATCCGGCTGTATGGCTAAGGACAGGTGATTAGCATTAATGCTACATTTACCAACAGTTCCCAGATGTGGTCCTGTTCTAACACAATAGTTTATCCAGATGCGGTCTTGTTTTAGCAGGATATTCTACCCAGATGTGGCGCTAGACTCCGCGCATCGGTTGAAACATCGTACCGTTGTTTTCGGACTCGTTCGTGGGGAAACCAACGATTTTGTTCATCCTGTCCTCGGAGTTCATGAGCAGCTTCCTCCTGCGGGTCTCTGCCCGCCGCTGGGCCGCCGACAGAGAGGCGGACTTCGCCCCCTCGGTGGTCTCTCCGGACTCCATCTCCAAATACGTTGGCGTCGACTACAAAGTGCACTGTCACCCCGCACAAGAGAAACACAAGAACTAACGCACCCACGGCCGCACGACCCGGACCCGAACCAGCGAACCACACGGTGAACGCTGATGGAGAGCGAGCGTTGTTTGAGGGGAGGCGACGCACAGTGATGACGTCACGTGGGTTAAAGCTGCCGACGCGGACTATGCAACAAAACTGATTAACACTGAAGCTTCTATATATGTACATATACAATTGCTTTTATGTATGTATGTATATATATATATATATATACCTGTTGCCAACCGTGTTCAACGTTTCCGAATCTACAAATACGAACTGTGCAAATTAAATTAACATGAAGACATTCAATCCCAACAATAGAACTGAGTTAATCAATTAGATCAATACATTATTATCATCAGTTTTGAATTTTTTTGTATTATTTATTTTATGTCCACCTGCTGGTGGCTTTCCTTATTATTGGTACCATGTATTACAGAAACATATGTCTCACTCCTGCAGCGTTAAATCATAATTGATGATTAGGTGATATGCGCAGTGGCAGGTTATTGATCAACTTAACAGTTGTATGTTTTCCTTTTTAAACCGACAGTCAGTGAGTCAGTCTTCCGTTGAACGAGTTAAACACCTGAACATTTGACTTGATATATACCCGGTAATCGGTGGCGTTCTCATGTGGTTTCCGTAGTGTAGTGGTTATCACGTTCGCCTAACACGCGAAAGGTCCCCGGTTCGAGACCGGGCGGAAACAGTCGTTGATGTTTTTTCTTTAGTTCGAACTTCAGCAATCAAACAGATAAAAATACATGTCCCTAACTCACCATCTCATGTGGTTTCCGTAGTGTAGTGGTTATCACGTTCGCCTCACCATCACGTCCCGGTTAATGGAGTCAAACAGTCGTTGATGTTTCTCTCTTTGATTTGAACTTCATTGGAACAATCAAAGATAAACATAAGCTCCCTGTACACCATCCCTGTGGTTTCCGTGAATAGTGAAAGTTGGCCTTCGTCCCTGAACAAACCATTTGTTTAACTATAGAGTTCAACAATCAAAACAGTGTGTTTCTTTCTTTTAAACTTCATCAAACAGAAAACCACTATGTCCCTGAACGCACCATCTCATGTGGTTTCCGTAGTGTAGTGGTTATCACGTTCGCCTCACACGCGAAAGGTCCCCGGTTCGAGACCGGGCGGAAACAGTCGTTGATGTTTTTTTTCTTTATTTCGAACTTCAACAATCAAACAGATAAAATACGCTATGTCCCTGAACACACCATCTCATGTGGTTTCCGTAGTGTAGTGGTTATCACGTTCGCCTTATTACGAAAGGTCCCCGGTTCGAGACCGGGCGGAAACAGTACTGGTGTTTTTTTTTTGATTCGACTTCAACAATCAAACAGATAAACATGGTTGTCCCTGAACTCTCATGTGGTTTCTGTGCTGTAGTGGTTATCACGTTCGCCATGACCGAAAGGTCCCTTCCCCCGAGACCGGGCGGAAACAGTCGTTGATGTTTCTTTCTTTGATTCGAACTTTCAATCAAACAGATAAACATACGCTATGTCCCTGAATCACCATCTCATGTTTCCGTAGTGGTTATCACGTTCGCCTAACACGCGAAAGGTCCCCGGTTCGAGACCGGGCGGAAAGTCACCGGGAGGCGGCCCGGTATCCGGTGAGTGCTAACCGTTAGCATCCCCGCCAGCGGGCCGCGAGCCTCAACGCGGCTCTCCGTTCAACGGAGAAGCGGAGCGACCGTTTCGGTGCGTTCAGGTCCCCTCGGTAGAAACACCACTCAACATATTTACAACGATGCAAGTCTGACTGGAACTCTACATACAGAAAGAATAATAACAAGGACGAA
Source organism: Gasterosteus nipponicus (assembly GCA_014132575.2). Taxonomy (NCBI): domain Eukaryota; kingdom Metazoa; phylum Chordata; class Actinopteri; order Perciformes; family Gasterosteidae; genus Gasterosteus; species Gasterosteus nipponicus. The sequence continues at coordinate 31,553,148 of BMAF01000003.1, forward strand.
TACAATAAATGCATAAAGATGACGTCAATATTCGATCCACATGTGGAGAAGGTATTCTGATGCTGCACTGAAGTAAAAGTACAAAAAGGTACAAGTCGTCATACTGCTCTGTAAAACACGTGTTCTGTAAAACACGTGGTTTCCTTCCAGCATTTGATTCTCAGGAACACAATACAACACAATACATACAACGCTTCTTGGTGCTAATAGACTCGTCCTGTTAAATTAGTATTTTTGTTTGTCAAAGGAAGTTTTTTTTAAGGACAGAAGTATCTTTACCGCAGTAGTACCTTAACTCTTTAAGTACATCCACAACGACCTTTTCAAAAGACTTTTGTCTGTGAAACAAAAAGCTGTAAAATAACTGACGAGTTTGCATAAAAGAAACGACGGGACAAATGAACCGATATGAAACTGATAACCGATCAGTAAACTCGCCGTGACCTCGTTGTACTTCTTGTCTGTTGTCAGGAGAGCGTCTCCAGTCCCGTTTGGATCCTCGGATCTTCTCCAGGTCCTTCATGGAGGCCGTGGACGAGTACATTTGGCGGCAGCGGATCCATCACGGCGTTCGTTACCAGAAGAGCGCCATCCCGTTCCCGGAGTCGGTGGAAACGGGCCTGGAGTTCAACGTGGCGTTGGAGAGGCGGGAGAAGCTGGACCCGAGCCTGCTGACCAACGGCGTGATGCTGGAATTGTGCGAGTTTGCCAGAACCGTAACCAAGTCCGAGACGTACTTCCTGTTCGAGATGCTGGAGTTCAACTTCGACCTCGGCGTGGACGTGCACGACGAGCATCAGCGCTACGACTACAGCAGGCGAACGCACGGCAAGATCAAGCAGCTGAGGGAGCAGATCAAGCTGAAGCCTCGGCGGAGGAAAGACGCCTTCGTCTTCCCGGACCCCGGCGCCATGTGGGGCTCCGCCGGGCGCCAGCAGCCGGGGCGCTACTACCCCAAGAGGAGCACGCTGGCCGACAGCTCCATCCTCTCCAAGAGCGGCCGGGGCGCGGAGGGCACCGGGCCGGCGTGCGTCGCGAGGGGAAGGGGAGGAGCCTCGGGGGTGCTCGCCGCCGACGCCTACCCCTTCTGCAAGGAGCTGGGCGTGACCCTGCTGGTGCCGCCGGGCGACGCCCGCCGAGAGAAGCTGAGGCCGGAGGTGGTGACCAACGGGGTGGTGCTGGAGCTGCTGGACTTCTCCAGGAAGCTCTGTGGGCTGCACACGGACATCGTCTGCGACCTGGTGCTGCACAACTTCGGCCAGCAGCTGGACAAGGGAACCTTCCGCCTGCAGCTGAGCAGGACGAAGAGCGCCTGGCTGGGCGCCAAGGACAAGGACGCCTTCCGGAAGGAGGCCTTCGCCGTCCACGCCCACAGACGGCCGTCGAAGCGCAGAAAGAGGAGCGAGCCTGAAGGACCAGAGACGGCCAGTAAGAGGAAGGCGACGGACGGCGAAGACTGCGACAAGGGCGGCGACCTCTCCTACATGTGTCCTGTTGAGTGTGAGGTGGACACGCAGTCCGATTCGCAGTCCGGACCGGAAGACGCAAAGGTCGAAAGGTGTTTGTCTGAGACGAAAGACGTGGAGCGGGATAAGGAGGGAGTGGCCGCCGTCCTCTGCTCGTCTCGCCCGCGCCCGAAGGTTCCGAGGCGCCTCTCGGATCTCTTTTCCGAGGACGCCAGCGAGGACGCCAGCGAGGACGCCAGCGAGGACGCCAGCGAGGACTCGATGAAGCGGAAGCTGTGGACGAGGCGGGCCGCTCGCTCCAAACAGATCCTGAAGTGCCGGCGAGTGAACGACCCGTTCCCGTGCTGCCGGCAGGGAGGCCTGGACTTCAACGTGGCGTCGGGCCGCCGGCGGGACCTGGACCCGCAGCTGCTCACCAACGGCGTGCTGCTGGAGCTTCATAAGTTTGCGACTGCGATGACCAAGAGTTTGGGCGGCTTCTTGTTTGAGATCTTGGACAAAAACTTCATCCTCGTCTTCCAAAACGAGTTGCATCAGTGCAACTTCATATTTTACATGATCACGAAAGAGCGGCTCCTCCAGAACCACCCCGACCGACGCAAGGCCCAGTTCCTCCAGAGCCCCTTCAGCTTCCCGGAGGTCTACAACGTGCCCGACGTGCCCGCTGATACTCAGACCGGGCAGGGGGTCGAGCCGCCGGCCCCGGACCCCAACAGGGAGCCGCATCCCTTCTGCGAGCAGCTGGGCCTGGACCTGTGGTCCACTGAAGAGCGCCCGGCGAGCCAGAAGCTGGACCTGGCGGCCCTCACCACCGGCGCCGTGCTGGAGGCGTTTGCCTTCGCCAGGGAGCTGTGCGGCTCCGCCCTCCACACGGTCAGCGACCTCCTGGAGCACAACTTCCCGCTGGACTTGCAGGGCGGCGCCACGGGGGCCTCGCGGGCCGTCCAGGGGTGGTACGCCGAGCAGAGGGCCGTGATGAAGAGGCCGACCGCGTGGTTGGAGGCGACCGTCCAGCTGAGCGGCCCCCCGCCGCTCGGGGCCGAGGACCCCCCGTCGGACCCGGAGGTCCCGAACGTGAAGGAGGAGAAGGTGGAGCAGGAGGCGGAGGAGGAGCAGGAGGCGGAGCAGGAGGCGGAGGAGGAGCAGGAGGCGGAGCAGGAGGCGGAGCAGGAGCAGGAGGCGGAGCAGGAGCAGGAGGCGGAGCAGCTCCACTGCTATCCGGTCTGCCAGCAGATTGGACTGGACCTCGACGTCGGCGCCAAACCAGATGGCGAGCCCAAGCTGGACCCGCGGGCGCTGACGAGGGGGGCGCTCCTGGAGATGCACCGCTACGTGCAGCGCCACTGCAACCGCTACGTCCCGGCGCTCTACGAGATCCTGGAGCGCAACCTGGACCTGAGCTCCCAGAGGCACCGCCGGGTGGAGTTCGCCTGGGCCGTGGCCTCGCAGGTCGTCGCCATAGCGGCCAAGAGCGGCCGAGCGGGAGCTTACCTGAGCGGCGCCGTGGAGCTGCCCT
>BMAF01000003.1:31566129-31568901 GCA_014132575.2 Gasterosteus nipponicus
TTCTCCTGTGCTAAAGGAGCTGATAAAGGAAGCGTCTAGGGAACTCAAACAGCTCTTATTGTGAAAGACATTTGGCTACTTCCTGCTCATTTAAGTGACTATTTTCCAGCCGACTTCCTCTCCAGCTGCCCCCCCTACTGACAAAAGTTACGCTTCCTCACCAACCCGCCCACTGTGTTTGATTGACAGGCGTGGAGCGGCGCGCCATCAAAGACCGGCCTCACAATCCCCGCCCCCAAAAAACGGTCACCATGACGATTGCCCCTTTAATGAGCCGCAGAAAGCTGCTGAGGAGTGCAAACGAAAGAGTGAGCCGCTGGAGATGTTATGTGGGCCACATGGAAGCAGGAGCAGCATAATCCAGCTACACACAAAGAGGTGTGGGGGGGTTTACAGGTTTATTGGATCACATATGCGGTTTCATGCAATTCATGGCTCCTCTCCTCAACGGGAACAATGGCCACATTCATACACAAGAGAAATCAATTACTGATGGATTAATGTGACAGACGGGAGGTTAAGGCGGAGCACAGAAGACCGGGTGGGTGCAGCACAAGTGCTTTAATTGGCTTGTGTGTGTGGGGGGGGGGCATTATTGTGTGGTTTATTGCTGACTTCAGGATTAAAAATCCTCCCTCCTCTCCTTCTTCTCACTCCGTTCCCCCTTTTGTTCTTCTGCTGTCTTCTCTCTGTTCACACAGTGAACAAATGACTCAGAATCTGAATCCTGTACCCGGATGCAGAGAAGACGCAGCAGCCGTCGGTCAGAGTCTGCAGCAACGTTTAGAACCCCACAAGCGTCCCGTGTCAAAGCCGCTTCCTCTGCAGCGACCAGCAGGGGGCGACTCCTCTGGTCCTGCACACGTCTGTGAGGAAATGTATCTTATTGTGAAGTCCTGCTACGTTGAGTCGGGCTGTCCTCCTTCTTCTCGCTACCCAGTTTACTGATGATTTCCTCCTCGTCCTCCCAGAGAAGCAGTGCAGACGTTATCATGGAGCGAAGATGAAGGAAGCCTCCAAGGAACATTCGAACCCGCTTGTTACACTTAATTCAGTTTGCAAGTTATGAGGAAAATATATTACAATTTGAGAGCCTGGAGCGCCATTGGCGGCCCTTCAAAGGCCTCAGTGAAGTTCAGATAATGTACGTAATCCCAGTGAAACATAATCAGTCGTAAAGCAAATGTCTAAATAAATTGGGTCATTCTAAGACCTCCAGTAGAACTAGAAGAGCTGTGCAGCTGAGTGTTTGCTCGTGCTCTTTCTTCTCTTAACTGCTATTCTCATATTTTGCAAACTGGTAAATTCTTGGCTGGCGGCATGTTCGCGGAGAACTCGCTCATCTTCGGCTCCCATGTGCACTACTTCTCGCGAGAGAAATGTCGGCATTGGCGAGAACGGCGCCGAGCTGCGTAAAACTCATTTCCTGCAGGCGTGATGCCGGGGACAGTGGCCCCTGGAAGCAAGCAGACACGGAGTTCTTTGCGAACTGACAGGAGACTGCAAATCAAAGTGCAAAGTTCATTCTGATCACATTGTTGGTGGTACAGAAGTTTGAGAGAGAGAACAGACGGAGGTGAAAGGAGGAGGACGCAATCTGGTGAAACGATAAACCACCCGCGCACGAATGAAAACGCTAACACTGCGCCGCAGTGGCTGTCTCATGCCTTTGTCAAGATCTCATTCACGTAATCCTCGACAGTGATGCTGCTGATAATGAATGTGGCCGTGTTGATAATTGGTATCTCGTAGTCCCCCGCATCGTGTGTGGCTGGACATGCTGCTCTGCCGTGACCCCGCATATCCGGCGGCTCCTTCGTTTGCACTCTCGGCAGCTGCTGCGCTCGACAAAGAGCATGACTTTAGTTGCGCGACCCATTTGTTGCCGCCACTTCCGCCTGGCCCAAGCACGGTGAGCGGAGGTGTGAAGGCTGATCGCTGGAGAGAACATCGGCACAATGGTCGCCCAAATGGGGTAATGTCTTTCTGTAGAGCTGTTCCCTAGATTTATCGAGCGCTAATATGCTGTAGTGACCATTTGTCCTAATATACGTTGTTGTCTGAGAACCGCAATAGTTCATTTACGTGTTCAAAATGGCTGAGCAACAGTAAATATACAGCTTGTGACTGATAGCTGACCCGGAGTGCATTCTGCCTGACCCTTGAATTAGTTTTATTTGAAGAATTCCAATGTTGAATTCAGACAAAAGCAGAAAAAATAAGAACAATTCAGAGCCGCACGAGTGTCTTCTGTCTCGATGGCTCTATGAGTTTCCTTGACCCATAAAGGGTTGCATGAGTCTGGCTACACGTTTGCAGTCTATATTATATACGAAGGAGGAACGGCAAAACACGTGCTCAGCTACAATAACACTACACGATCATCTGACGATATTGTGTGTGAAAGTAATGTCAATATTAGTAATATTAATGAAGTAATGTGTTCAGTATTGTCGTATTCAATATTCAGTAATGTCTATTGTGTGTAGTAATGTGTGTGACTGGAGAGACGGACATGTATGACTTTAGAGGCACAGGATTGTGTAGATATTCAGTACATGTAAGGGATCTCATATACACACGATGGCAGAGAAGATGGGCAGGCTTGATGAAATTGGTGGTATTTATCGTTTATTGAAGTGACCCGCTATATTGTTTTCGTTGTTTTTACGTTATTACTGATTTTATTGTGTGTTGGTTTCTTTTTCCATTTTTTTTGTTGCTATACTTTCATCCTTTATATTGTATAATGATATTATTTATTAATGTGAG
>BMAF01000003.1:31624296-31664296 GCA_014132575.2 Gasterosteus nipponicus
TTGCCACAATAACTGAACTAAAATTCAGGCATATTAATGAATAAACGAAATACACAGAGTTCAGAATAATTTGTCAAAAAACTACTGTGATCACGAAAAAATGTGAAATAATTATATATTTGTATTTTTTTAGCAGTATCACTAGTTTTAATCATCTGATATCAGCTGAAGTTTTGAACAGATTAAATTCAAATCACTCCTGTCAACTAGCTCAGGTCAACTAGCTCAGGTCAACTAGCTCAGGTCAACTAGCTCAGGTTAACTAGCTCAGGTCAACTAGCTCAGGTTAACTAGCTCAGGTCAACTAGCTCAGGTTAACTAGCTCAGGTTAACTAGCTCACTAAACCAACTCTTAAAAAGTGCTTTTCATATTGTATGTCCGAATGTGTGTGTGTGTGTGTGTGTGTGTGTGTGTGTGTGTGTGTGTGCGTGTGTGTGTGTGTGTGTGTGTGTGTGTGTGCGTGTGCGTGTGTGTGTGTGCATGTGTGTGTGTGTCAGGGCTTCATGGACCTGAACATGACGGATTTAGAGAAGTTGGGTCCCAACGTGACCGGCTTCCAGCTGGTGAACTGGTCCGATCCCTCTGTGGAGAAGATCGACCGGGACTGGGTGGACTTCGACAATAAAGACCTCAAACTGGCCCGCAGGAAGCTCAGGGTACACACACACACACACACACACACACACACACACACACGCACACGCACACGCACGCACACGCACACACACACACACACACACACCAACATATTGGGGCAACAATAGCAAATGAAGCCCCCTCCACTCGGTGGTCTTGTTTATTTATTTATTGTCTTTGATCATCAGTACACCGGGGCGCTGACCTATGACGGCGTGGTCGTCATGGCGACGGCATTCCAGAACCTCCGGCGGCAGCGCATCGACATCTCTCGCCGTGGCAACGCGGGGGAGTGTCTGGCCAACCCGCCGGCCCCCTGGGGGCAAGGCATCGACATCCAGAGGGCCCTGCAGCAGGTAGGCACACTGTGGAGGGGGGGGGGGGGAGGCACCCAAGTCAACCTGTGTGTGTGTGTGTGTGTGTGTGTGTGTGTGTGTGTGTGTGTGTGTGTGCAGGTGCGTCTGGAGGGGCTGACAGGTCGCGTTCAGTTTGACGAGCGAGGACACCGGACCAACTACACCCTGAGTGTGATGGAGCTCAGCCACACGGGGGCCAGGAAGGTGCTTCTCTTAAACAGCTTCGGGGAGAGAGGGGGAGAGGGGGGGGGGCTGCAGGTTTTCACCAACATCAGCGCATCTGAACAATGAGCTCCCCGTCCTCTGATTAGAAGTGATAATCTGAGGAATCAGCTGCTGCAGCACGGAGGAGCTGCAGTCTCAGCTTTGTGCTTAAGTGAATACAAGAAGATTAGAACAGTTATTGAATAAAAGGACACGAGTACCTCAGACCGGCAGTACTGACCTCAGTCCATCTGGCAGCTTATGCCAAAATAATAACCATCCACCAACTAACTAACTAAGGAATCAAAGGGAGAAAGATGGAGGCCTGTCAGGTTGCCATGGAGACGTCGTAACGCTGTTGCTCCGCCCTCAGATCGGCTACTGGACCGAGAGGCGCGGCTACGTGAACACAGACGTCTACAAGCCCGTGCAGGAGGAGTTCTACGGGCTGCAGAATCGAACCTATGTGGTCACCACCATACTGGTAAGAGCGCCCCCTGACCCACCCCGCCCCCCGCCGCCCCGACGCAGGCGCTGACGCCCTGCGTCTCCTCGTGACAGGAAGCCCCCTACATGATGCTGAAGAAGAACCACGAGCAGTACGAAGGCAACGAGCGGTACGAGGGATACTGCGCCGAGCTGGCGGCCGAGATCGCCAAACACGTGGGCTTCGTGTACCGGCTGGAGCTGGTGGGCGACGGCAAGTACGGCGCCCGGGACCCCGACGCCAAGCTGTGGAACGGCATGGTGGGAGAACTGGTGTACGGGGTGAGTGGGAACCAGCGAGACCCACTGGGATGGGATGAGAGCGAGCATGTAGATAGAATGGAGGCTGCACGTGCGTCCGTCCTCCGTCTGTGTTCCCTTCCTGCTCTTCAGTCACACGTTCTCTGATTTCTGGTCATTTCTTCATAGTTCCACTGAGGGAACTTGAGGAACTTGAATGTTCTATACAGAATCTGGTAAAAGCCCAAGATGTCTTTAAAGGAGACATGCAGAATGAAATCTTCGGCCTTCGTGATGCGTTCAGGGACCGTCGGTGTAAACTTGCCAACTGTTTAAAAAGTCACATGTTCAATTAGGTTGGTGTGCCTCAGTAGTAAAGGATAAATAAGTTGTTTATTTCTAATTGTCTCATGTGTGTGTGTGTGTGTGTGTGTGTGTGTGTGTGTGTGTGTGTGTGTGTGTGTGTGCAGAAGGCCGACGTGGCCGTGGCCCCCCTCACCATCACCCTGGTCAGAGAGCAGGTGATCGACTTCACCAAACCGTTCATGTCTCTGGGGATCTCCATCATGATCAAGAAGCCCACCAAGTCCAAGCCGGGCGTGTTCTCCTTCCTCGACCCGCTGGCCTACGAGATCTGGATGTGCATCGTGTTCGCCTACATCGGAGTCAGCGTGGTGCTGTTCCTGGTGAGAGGTCTCCCACTGCCTGTGATATGAGTACACTGGACCGATGTACAGATATTCTACTGAACTGATATGAGTACATTGACAGTACTGGTATTTGACAGTACTTGTGTACATTGAGGCCTGACAGTGAGCCTGACAGTACTTGTGTACTTCTCCTTTGAGCCTGACCATTGGGCTGTATAGAGGCTGACAGTATGTGACAGTACACTTTACTCCTTGAGGCTGACAGTATATTCACTCACGTTTTGGGCTTGAGGCTGAACTGCCTTGAGGCTGACAGTCCTCCTCCTTGAGCCTGAGCCTCCTTGAGGCTGACAGTACTTGTGTACTTCTACTCCTTGAGGCTGACAGTACTTGTGTACTTCTCCTCCTTGAGCCTGACAGTACTTGTGTACTTCTCCTCCTTGAGCCTGACAGTACTTGTGTACTTCTCCTCCTTCTACAGTACTTTGTGTGCTTTTACTCGTTGAGGCTGACAGTACTTGTGTACTTCTACTTAGGTGAGTCGCTTACAGTCCTTGAGGCCAGTATTCTCCTCCTTGATGGAAAGACAGACGTACTCTGAGGCTGACATGTGTAAGATGAAACTTTGTACTGTTACTTCCTCCTTGGGGCTCCTACTTTCTACTTAGGTGAGTCGCTTCAGTCCGTATGAATGGAAAGCAGAGCTCTGCCCACCTTCCTCCTCTGAGCTGCCCACCTCCTCCTCTGAGCTGGCTCGCTCTCCAGGTATCTCCATCATCATCATCAGCACCTTCCTCATGTCCCCCTCTGAATGTGGACCCTCCGTAACATGATGGCGTCCTTCAGGGTTCCCGCAGAACCAGAACCAGAACCCGCAGAAAGAGAAGGAGGCTCCAGAACACACCAACGACTTTGGGATCTTTAACTCTCTGTGGTTCTCGCTGGGGGCCTTCATGCAGCAGGGCTGTGACATCTCGCCCAGGTAGGACACCTGGACCGATGCACACACACACACACACACACACACACACACACACACACACACCAGATGTGTTTTTCAAGTCAACTGAGACACTGATCTTTCCAGCATTTATTTGGTCCTGCAGAAGACAATAAAACACGGACATTGCCTTCTGGTCATCTCTGCACATGCTCTCTGAGATCAGATCTGAGCTCAGACTGGAGCTGTGACGCTGTGTTTCTGAGACTCTGACGCTCCTCATCAGGTCTCTCTCTGGTCGAATCGTGGGAGGGGTCTGGTGGTTCTTCACCCTCATCATCATCTCCTCCTACACGGCCAACCTGGCGGCCTTCCTCACCGTGGAGAGGATGGTGTCCCCCATCGAGGGCGCGGAGGACCTGGCCAAGCAGACCGAGATAGCCTACGGTACTCTGGAGGGAGGCTCCACCAAGGAGTTCTTCAAGGTGAGGAGGCCATCTCACAGGCTGATCATCTCTCCACTTCCTGCTGTTCTGTTTGTCTGAAGAATAACCAACAGGCCTCTGACCACCATCTGGCGTGTGTCTTTAGTGCAGAATAACAGTTAACAGTCATTCAAAAGAAAAGAAAGGTAGAATTTTTATGATTTTAAAAATATGTTGTTAAACATAACATGTATGCTATGCTTCATATCGGTCAACTCACATTTGAACATCCTCTACTGCTCCGTGCTCACTTCCTGAAGTTCAGTCCTGTTTCTTTGATCTATGGTCACATGACGGTCTCAGATCAAACATGACGTCATAGTTTCAATGAGGAGCTCAGGATGTAATCTTTGGGTTCTGGTTTATTTGTAGTTAAACGTAGAACAAAAGGTTTAGGACGGTGACAAGCTAGCTAGCTAATAAGCTAACTAGCTAACTAGCCAGCCGTCCGCACCGGGAAGGAGTCTTCCAACATGGCCTCGTGGTTAATGTGGCTTTTCTGTGGTAGCACTTAAAATGTTGTTTCCCTCAGCTGATACTATCAAAGAGAAGAGGCAACGTAACTAGCTGACCAGCGTGTTAAGACGTTTGTTCTTCCTCCACCTATGCTCCGCCCACGAACACATCACCCCGACACCCCGATGATCGTCTTTCATTTGGTTCTTCAGCGGTCAAAGATCGCGGTCTTTGAGAAGATGTGGTCCTACATGCGGAGCGCAGACCCCTCGGTGTTTGTCAAGAGCACCAACGATGGTGTGATCAGGGTCAGGAAGTCCAAGGGGAAGTACGCCTACCTGCTGGAGTCCTCCATGAATGAGTACATCGAGCAGAGGAAGCCCTGCGACACCATGAAAGTAGGAGGCAACCTGGACTCCAAAGGTTACGGAGTGGCCACGCCCAAAGGTTCGGCCCTCAGGTACGCTCGGAGCCCCGCCCACGTGGTGTCCCATGTTGTGTTCTTGTTGTTCTGTCAAGACCTTTGTCTGCTTGTATGTTAGATTTCAAGGGTAATGATCAAGTAGACCTCGTTGAATTTAATATGCTTTGTTTGATATTGTGAATAAGTTCTGGGATCCGAACTGAGAGACTCTGCAGAGGTTGAACTTTGACCTTCAGATACTACAACGGCATTTTCTATACCACTACTTATTGAGGATGAGACAGAGCAAAGGTCTGTGAGGAGTTCATGGGTTTAGTTTTAAAAAGAACTATGAACTCCTAGTTTGAAAAGAAGTACGCTAAGGTAAAGTACTACTAAAACTGTGAAAATACTCCAGTACAAGCAAACCACAAGTATTAAAGTAGAAGGACTCATTGTTTAGTAGAACGCCCCAAATGTATATCTATATATGATATTATTAGATAGTGGATTTAACTAAGTTCTATAGAGTCAGGTAGTGGGTCCCAACCAAGAGCTCGAGTCCCTGAACAGGGTCACCAGATACACCTGAGGGGTCCTGAGATGATTAATGGTAGAAAATGCTTTGATTTGATCGTAATGATAATGAATTGGGATGTTTGGCACTTGAAGTGAAGTGACCCAGTCCGTCCTCTGCAGAGCATCAGGGTCTTTCGTTGACTACGCACTCAGGTTTAGAACTTTGTTCTTGTTGTCTGTCTGCCTGTCTGTCTGTCAGTCTCTTAATATGTCTCTCTGTCTGTCTTGTCTCTCTCTCTCTCTGTTTTTGTTCGTCTTTGTCCTTGTTGGTGTTCTTGTCCGTCTTTCTCATTGTTTCAGTCAGTCGGCCCGTTTACCTGTCTGGTGTCATGTCTTCTCTGATGCCTGTCTCACGACAACTGAACCATCTATCCATCCATCCATTCATCCATTCGTCCATCCGTCCATCCATCCATCCGTCCGTCCATCCATCCATCCATCCATCCATCCATCCATCCATCCATTCATCCATCCATCCATCCATCCATCCATCCATCCATCCATCCATCCATTCATCCATCATCTATCCATCCATCCATCCATCCATCCGTCTATCCATTCATCCATCCATCCATTCATCCATCCATCCATCCAACCATCCATCCATCCATCCATCCATTCATCCATCCATCCATTCATCCATCCATTCATCCATCCATCCATTCATCCATCCGTCCATCCATCCGTCCATCCATCCATCCATCCATCCGTCTATCCATTCATCCATCCATCCATTCATCCATCCATCCATCCATCCAACCATCCATCCATCCATCCATCCATTCATCCATCCATCCATTCATCCATCCGTCCGTCCATCCATCCATCCATTCATCCATCCATCCATCATCCATCCATCCATTCATCCATTCCATTCATCCATTCATCCATCCATCCATCCAGCTCTGTGTTGTTGGATTGAATAAAGAAAGTAATTCTCCGTCTTGACATAAACGCTCTGTACACCGTCTGTGTTACTGTGTTACACCGTCTGTGTTACACCGCCTGTGTTATACGCTCTTTAGACTACAGCGTACAAGGCTACACTGTACACTCTGTACACCAAGCTGTACCACACAGCACCGTACGCTCTGTAAGCTACACTGTACTTACCAAAACCTCTCTGAAATGAAATTATTTATTTTACCTGACAGCAGCTTTTGAAAGCTCTATTTTATTTCTATTTGTTTCCGTCAAAAAGGCTCTTGTGTTTTTATCAAACCATTCTTTCTTTGTTCACATCAGCATTTTACACACAGCCCCGAGTCAGAGAGGAAATTGTCTCCAAAGATCCGATATCTCACAGGATGTTAAGAGGTTAAATATGTAAACCAACAGCGTCAATCCCTGAAAAACAACACCCACCAAATTCTGCCTGGGTGGGGAAATCATTTCGTGTTTCTTAAAAGCTAATTAATAAGTAGCAGCTTCCATGAACAGATAATAACATTCAGAATGGGAAAAAAAGAACCGAGCCATGGAAGAAACGAGAGGAAGACGTTCTGCTAGCTAGTTGCGTTAAAGCCCCTAAATGCTGAGCGTGTTGGATGATCACAGGTTCCGTCCCGGTTCTCTGCCTCTGGGTCGACCGGTAGTTCAGCCGACACAGCCGCTTGGTTCCACGGTTCCACCGGCTTCTGTCTGTGTGACTGTTGTCATCGGATTATTTGGACTTGTTCCAAAGTGACATTGCTACAGTTTTTTGGGACTTTCTTGAATTTACAAATTCCAATTGACAGTGTATTTGGACACACATCATAGTTTAATGTATGTCCATCAGCTGGACCACTTTATGTTCAAATTCTTTATTTTAGTAAACATAATGCAGTTTGGAACAAAGCTCTTCCTTTGCTCTCGCCTTCATCACATTGGTCATCCATTAGTCATTGTTGTCCCGTCTGAATAAAGCAGTGGTTCTCAAACTCTTTCTGTCACGACCGACTTTGGAGTAAGAAAAAACAAAATTGTAGATGAGGGCTGCGCCCCACAGCTTGAGCAACACTGAACTAAAGGAACACTGGTTGGCTCATGATCCACGTCTCTTTCCATCATTGAGCCTCGCTGGTACATTTCACAGGTGTTCCTCCTTTATCTATCAGGTGATGAATGAAAGTGAATGCGAGTGGAGGATTGCTGAGCACCGTGACGCCTCATTAAAGTGTTGGTTCCTTCACTAGTGCACCTCACAGGTGCTTTGGATTGGGGAAGTAACCCGTCTGCTTCAGCCGATCACTGGGCCCAACGCTCCAGCTGCTCCTGGACGATCCCCAAGTGGTCATGGGCCAGTTGTCTCCACAGCGGGACCACGTCTTTGCCTTGGATGTCCTTCCAGTCTGTCCAAAAACATTCCCTCTGGGATTCCTCGATTTGGACGCCCTCCCAAATCCATCACTTCCCTTCATTTCTCATGCGCGTGGCGTCTTCTTTGGCCGCTCATATCAACCATCTCATCTCTCCACCAAGATCACATAGTAGATAGAAAGCTTTATATTATAACTCAGGGTCCAACGCCTGCGTTACTGCAGCCGGGGGCATCACTCATGATTCATTCTAATCAAGACCATGGCTCTTAATCCACATGTATAGGGAATAATGAGCAATATTCAGCTGAGCTCAGCCCTTACTGAACTACTCGAGTAGCCTTAGGGCCACAGAACTTTAGACGTATTAGACAACCACCACGATTAATGAAGTCACGGAGAGTGAGTCCAACTATCAAGACCATCAAGTCTCTTCCATCTGGTGGGGACAATCCAGAGAGTTCTCTCCAGGCCCATCATGGCAGAATCCATCTCTAACCAGCTTCTAAGCGAACCAGCTGCCCTCAACCATTAACTTACTCTTTGTTGGTGAGACCATAAAACAAAACAATGTTTTTAAATGTGTTTTCATAGACTAAGGTTTTCTGATGTTTCTTCATAATCAAGGAACTGACCTATAAAAAATGTGTTGTGCAATTACATTTAGCAGCAAATGCTGAAATGATGCCACATTATGCACAACACATTGACGTTAGCATAGAGCAGTTGTTCCATACAATGATGAATACTTTAGATTGGTCTTTTTAGAGATCTGGAAGCTCACAACCGACCTTCAGACATGATGAGGTGTTTAAGCCCAGTGAACAGATGCAGCAGAGTCTTTTACACCCAAACTATGTGGATCTGTTGGACACAACTTTCACTGAGGAAACAACATTTTAACAAGGTCTGGTTTGAAGAGCGGGGAGATAATATGAAGAACCATCCATTGAATGATGATAACATGCCTGTGATGAGTAGATGAATGTAATGATGTTGCTGTGTTTACTATGGCAGTCTGCTGCTCATTAACACCCAGTTCCCTTCTATCCCTCATTACTATCACCCCGAAGAAACCCTGTAAACTTGGCGGTATTAAAACTGAACGAGCAGGGCCTGTTGGACAAATTGAAAAACAGATGGTGGTATGACAAGGGAGAGTGCGGCACCGGGGGAAGGGACTCCAAGGTCAGATCACCGTAACCCCCAACTGGTAACGAAAGGCAATGGCCGCCGGGGTAACCGGCAACAACCCACAGCTTAAATATCAAGCCAAAAACATTCGGGAGGCCCCACGAAAACTCTACCCGAAACCTACCGGTGTCTTTCACAGTGGTAGAAGCATTTGGTTCCACCTCTGGAACAGGAGGTGATTTGATCCACCAACCTACTGATCCGGGGGGTATTTTACAAAAAACACACTTAGAAAACCATCCTGACCGAAAAACAGGAATTAAGCTGTCCCTCATGGGCAGTTTGGGAACAGTAGTTCTGGACATCTAGACGTCTATTAGTCGATACGAAGGCGTAGATCGAATCCTTGACGCTTACTTTCATGTTTATAGCTGTGATTGATCCCCTGTTTGAGTCCTCAATGGACACAAGACCAGACCCTCAGATGTGGATCTGAGCTAAAACCGGGAGATGTTTCCCACAAGCTTTGAACTCATGAACAAAATGCCAGAGCCCGAAGACGACGACAAACGTGTGAAATACGACTCTGCTTACATTCGTTAAATCATTTCGTTGGTTTCAGGTAGGAAACCCGGCCACTGCATTTATATTGTATCTATACGGCATCGTGTCATTGGTCCTTTGTAAAGAAGCCAAATCTACACAGTCCATTCATGGAGACATTTCCAATAACTGGAAACCAAAAAGTAAGACAAGCTAATGAGCTAAGCTGTCGGAAATCAACCCAGATTATCCGGTTAGCTCCCCTTGTAAAATACCCTCACGTTCATGTCGTCTCCTCCTGGAACGTCGGCCCCACCTCTCAGACAGAGTCGACTGTGTTCAGCTCTTGCCGGTTACCCAAAGTGATATAGTAATACACATCTCGCGCGTAGGGAGTCAGGCCAAGCCAAAGCTAGATGGAGTATTAAAGCATATCACTTTGACATTTACCAGAACCGTTTTTATGTGTGATTGTGTGTCTTTTGTTTCTTTTACTCTCAATGTTGACATGTTCTCTGTAGCTTGCCAAAGCATCTGTACTGCAACTGCCAGTTTTTGCCAAAGTGGCGCCGCTCTTGGTGCCGCAGCCCCGTTGCTGTGCAGCTGAACAATAACATAAGATAACATGGAGGTGCATAATGTTATTTATGTTATTCCCCCCCCCCCCTCTCATGGTTCTTTTGAAGAATCCCAGTAAACCTAGCAGTACTGAAGCTCAATGAACAAGCCATCTTAGACAAGTTGAAAAACAAGTGGTGGTATGACAAAGGGGAGTGTGGACACAAGGACTCCGGCAGAAAGGTCAGTTCTTGAGGTTGCTCGGTCCCGAGGTCATGTGTTGGTGCCCCCCACACACCTTACCCCATCAGTCCCAAACCCCCAAACTTCAGCAGGTACACTCTGAAAAGAAACGTTTTTGCAGACTTCATTTGTTTGTTAATTTGTGTAATTATTGGGAGTTTAGTTCGCTCATCAAAAGAGATGCGCAGCTAAAAAAAAAAAAAAAGGAATAGCAATCAAAACATATCGTCATGATTCATCTTTCCAGACAGTTATTTTTGCCTCCAGGTGTTGAATTTGAATATGATACCTAATGAGAAGGTACGGATACTTTAAATAGTGCAGAACGAGACAGACGTCGAGCCTGATGTTAACTCATTTTGGCAAAGTTTAACTTTAGTTTCTTTGAGAATTGACAGCCAGGTACCTGTAAGCTGAGCTCATCAGCTGATTACTGATACATCCAGTATCGATCTTTTTATCAAACAAAAAAATCACTGAACGTTATACTTTGATCTAATGAATTCAAACTCAGTACCTGCTGGCACTAAAGGCTGTCATTGTGACCGACGTGACGTTAGCTTTGGTTTGCTGAAGAACTTTTCCCTTTTAGAGTGTAACACTGCTGGTCAGCTGACCATTCTGAAGAGCCGGAGCACAAATCAATCAACGAGCGGCCCGATAGATATTCTGATGGCGCGTGAAAACCTCACCACTCGGATTTGCACCTCAACTCGGCCTGATGCTCCCTAAGGCACCGAGTACTTCTGCACCCAAACACAGACTCCAAATGTAGCGTCCGGTCACATTAATGCAAGCTGAGGAGAGAACGAGCTTCAGCCCGTTGTGACCAAGCGGACGTTCTCTGAGATGAGAGGTTTTCACGTCTCTGGATCAGATTTCCTCTGGGAGGCTTTTCTGCGCTCAGCCTTCTTTCTGCTCTCCAGAAGACTCGTGGTCGGCGCCGCTCGCTGACAGGCAGCCACACACAGACTCTGCATCACTTTTATGTTTTTTACCCTGCAGCGTCCTTCAGTTCTGAAACAACTTAAATCATTTATTGTTTCTTTATCTGGCAAGAATTGATGTCTTTTCTGTAAAAGAAAAAATGACATTTTCCATCTCCTTTTTTCTGTTTGTGGCTGCCGACCAACAATTAATGAAGTTTGAGCTACTGACGACAGCCTCACCCCCCCCTCACTCTCTGTCTCACACACACACACACACACACACACACACACACACACACACACACACACACACACACAGACAGACAAAACACACCCCACACACACACACACACACACACACACACACACACACACAGCGAAGTTGAAGCGAAGGCCCTCCCACTTTAAGTGCTCTTTCTTCCTGTTAGTGTTTTGAACAGGCTGCATGCTACTGGATGTCAGATTTAAGCCACGCCCACAGAAACACGCGATGCATGTGACATGTGAAAAACAACCAGCTCGACCACCAATCAAATGCCCCCTTTTTCAGTAAGGATTTGCTCAAGTTGAGTCAGGATTTACAGAGATAACCCTTTAGCTAAAGCGAATAGAACTAGATGATCAACCTCTCTTTCCTAAACCAGTAGTCTTTAGAGATGCGTTTTTCCTTCCCTCTGTTTGTGTTTATGTGCATGAAGCTGCATGTGATGGACTATAAATATAAATCATTATCAAAGGCTGTGGTTTGTGGCAATACAGAAATTAATTCTCCAAAATATATATCTCACCACCAGTTTTCTATGAAAACTAAAGGTCTGTCAGACAGATTGTGGCGTTTACCCGCTAGTTCGAGTCAAGCTGCAGATGGATACTACATTTCCCAAAATGCACCTGGACGGTATCTTTTATAGCCTTGGGTATAATATGTTTACTAGTTGATGCAGAATCTCAGGAGTGGTCATCCTGTTGGCCAACAGCTCTAAATACTACAATACCCATGATCCTCGGCTGTGTAGAGAGAGAGAGCGACTGTAGTAAGACGTAGAATAGATATAGCAGCAGTAGTAGTAGTAAATTATAAATTAGTGGTGGAACCAGACCTGATTACAATGATTAATTTCACAGCCTTGATCACAGCCTTTTAAAAATATTCAAAAAAGCATTAGTTAGAAAAGATAATAATTCTCAACAGTAGTGATGTCATTTCCATCTGCGCCGTGGTTGGTGGTCCCTGACCCCCGACCCCCGCCCTTCTGCACCAACAGGACAAGACGAGCGCGCTCAGTCTGAGCAACGTGGCGGGGGTCTTCTACATCCTGATTGGCGGGCTTGGCCTCGCCATGCTGGTGGCTCTGGTCGAGTTCTGCTACAAGTCCCGGATCGAGTCCCGGAGAATGAAGGTGGGTGTGGTTTCGTAGCAAAGTTCCACAAAACAATTTAATTTGCATGTCGGTGGACCATTTGGTAAGCCCCGCCCCTTTGACGCAGACTGTCCAATCCAGCGTAGCAAATTGTCCTCCACCGGTTCCGGTTCAGTGGCTCGGACCTTGTCTGGCAAATTGGTAAAAAACGTTTTTTTCAACGTCTATCCGTAGACGTCTACGTTCATACCACATTTCAACGTTGAATTTTGCCGACCAGTTCATTAATTATTTGACAATTTTAATAATAATTTTGTCTCTCTTTGAACGTCGCGTTACAACATGACACATTATCAACAAATTCTCGTTTTTTAACACGTTGATGTTTCATCCACTTTTTTAGCCGGTTGAAAAGACGTTGAAATTTCAACCAGATTTTAACAGTGAAATCCCCGTCTCGTGCTCACTGGGACCATGAGCTAGCGTTAGCACGGCTCTGCTATCACTCGTTTGTTGTGGACTGACGTCATGACGCCTCGAGGATATCGTTGGGTACCGAGAGCTGGTGCCGTATTGGTACCGGTTCCTATACAGCCGGTACCTACCTGAGCCAATCAAAAAACTTTATTGACACTACTTTGATGACGCTGAACCCACAACGGCTAACGATAGCATACCGCTTGTGCAGCTACAGTAGCTAGCTCGCCATCTGCCTTCTATTGACATTTACGTAAGTCAGTGTTTCCCCTCCGGACACACGCGGTCCCGTCCCGTCGGACCGTCCGGCCCCTAAAGGTGCGACCCGAGAGGGCGGCGTTCTGCACACATGTGACTCACGCGAATGGCAGGAGGTCGTTTGATTCTTTCGTCTTCATTGTACGCAGCAAAGCGTTGACTAAATACACAAGTACGTTGTGTCACGCGGTGGAACAACGAAGCTCTTCTGTGCCGCAATCATGACGTCATACATGGAGACAAACAAGGAGCGTCAGTACAACATAAATGTAGTACACAGTGAGCATATATCTAAAATTAAGAATTTAATATTCTCCAAAGTGCAATGAACCTATTCACCCGTTTGGCTTTTACAACTGTAATTAAACTGTAAACAGTTAATATATTTTTCAATTTGAAGAAAAAAAATGCTTTGGCAATATAAAAAACAACCTTTCTTTAATTTCATCAATCGTTGTTATGCGCTTTTTTAATAGCAGCACCGGTATCGGAAAAAACCCAAACGATACTCAACCGTAGTCGAGGACATTCCCAGAAGAAACACGTGAGACCGAAGCTCTGCTGATGATGTGAAGCTGAAGCGTCTCAAAGTGAGGAAGCAGGAAGCAGCGCTGGAGGCGACGCAGTAAACGAGGCCCGATTCAGGAGATTAAGTCTGGATCCACATCATTAGCAGTGGGGGGGCTGAAAACAGCTTTGCTGTTATTACCTCGACGCTTAGACACATAAATACATCTGATCCCTCCAAACACAACACGCCTTTCTATTCAAAAGCCTTCAAATGAAAAAACTGCGAGGTGGAGAAACAGTGTGAAGGGTTGATGGGACAGAGGAAGCACGAACACGCTTCACTCTATTACATCTGAGCTGCGCGTCATTGGTCGTTGCTCGTCACATGACCACTGACTTTTGATCAACGCGTCTTTGCTTTTTGTTTATTTCTCTCTTTCTCCTGCAGGAGCTCATCGACGCCGCCATGAGCTCCGGCCACGGCGGGATGGCGGGCGGAGGAGGAGGCGTGGCGGGAGGGGGGTACGGAGGAGGAGGCGTGGCGGGAGGGGGGTACGGAGGAGGAGCAGGGGGCGGGTCCATCCTCGGAGGAGAGAACGGACGAGTAGTGACGCACGATTTCCCAAAAGCCGGAGCTCAAGGTTTAACCTGCATGAACAAAGCAGCCGGAATGGGCGTCTCCTCATCGGGCATGTGATGAAAAGCGAGTCTTCTGATTGGACGGGACGCTCCTGTCCGCCGTGCTGCTCACCTGGTTGTCCGTTGCGCAGATTAGGAAGGAAAAAGATGGAAGGAAGAGGGAGGAGGAGAAAATAATACATCTGATGAACAGCGTGCACTTGAACACAACACAAGCTCCCAGAGGAGCTTAAAGAAATGAACTTTTTCTACTCACGCCTCCTTTTCTCCTGCAATAACACCAAAGGAGAGACTTGTTTTCTAACCTCCTTTGTCAATGCACTTCCTCCTCCTGCTCCTCCTCCTCCCGTTTCTCTGCTCCTCCTGCTCCTCCTCCCCTTTGTCTGCTCCTGCTCCTCCTCCCCTTTGTCTGCTCCTCCTCCCCTTTGTCTGCTCCTTCTCCTCCTCCCCTTTGTCTCCTCCCTCCTCCTCCCCTTTGTCTCTGCTCCTTCTCCTCCTCCCCTTTGTCTCCTCCTCCTCCCCTTTGTCTCCTCCCCCTCCTCCCCTTTGTCTCCTCCTCCCCTTTGTCTGCTCCTCCTCCTCCTCCCCGTTTGTCTCTCCTCCTCCTCCTCCCCTTTGTCTCCTCCTCCTCCTCCTTTGTTTGTCTCCCCCTCTGTCTGCTCCTCCTCCCCTTTTGTCTCCTCCTCCTCCTGTTGTCTCCTCCCTTTCCTCCTCCTCCTGTTTGTCTCCCTCCTCCTCCTCCCGTTTGTCTCCTCCTTCTCCTCTCCTGTTTGTCTCCTCCCCCTCCTCCCGTTTGTCTCCTCCTCCCCTTTGTCTGCTCCTCCCTCTTCCTCCTCCTCCCTCCCCTCCTTGTCTGCTCCCTCCTCCCGTTTGTCTCCTCCTCCTCCCCTTTG
Source organism: Gasterosteus nipponicus (assembly GCA_014132575.2). Classification (NCBI taxonomy): domain Eukaryota; kingdom Metazoa; phylum Chordata; class Actinopteri; order Perciformes; family Gasterosteidae; genus Gasterosteus; species Gasterosteus nipponicus. The sequence goes on from BMAF01000003.1 coordinate 31,639,578, forward strand.
TCTCCTCCTCCCCTTTGTCTGCTCCTCCTCCTCCTCCCGTTTGTCTCCTCCTCCTCCTCCCGTTTGTCTCCTCTTCCTCCTCCCGTTTGTCTCCTCCTCCTCCTCCTGTTTGTCTCCTCCTCCTCCTCCTGTTTGTCTCCTCCTCCTCCTCCCGTTTGTCTCCTCTCCTCCTCCTCCTCTCCTCCTCCCGTTTGTCTCCTCCTCCTCCTCCCGTTTGTCTCCTCCTCCTCCTCCTCCTGTTTGTCTCCTCCTCCTCCTCCCGTTTGTCTCCTCCTCCTCCTCCTGTTTGTCTCCTCCTCCTCCTCCCGTTTGTCTCCTCCTCCTCCTCCCGTTTGTCTCCTCCTCCTCCTCCTCCCGTTTGTCTCCTCCTCCTCCTCTTTGTCTCCTCCTCCCCTTTGTTGTCTCCTCCTCCTCCTCCCGTTTGTCTCCTCCTCCTCCTCCCCGTTTGTCTCCTCCTCCTCCTCCTCCCGTTTGTCTCCTCCTCCTCCTCCTCCTGTTTGTCTCCTCCTCCTCCTCCCATTTGTCTCCTCCTCCTCCCGTTTGTCTCCTCCTCCTCCTCCTCCCGTTTGTCTCCTCCTCCTCCTCCTGTTTGTCTCCTCCTCCTCCTCCTGTTTGTCTCCCTCCTCCTCCCGTTTGTCTCCTCCTCCTCCCTCCCGTTTGTCTCCTCCTCCTCCCCTTTGTCTCCTCCTCCTCCTCCCGTTTGTCTCCTCCTCCATGTTTAGAAGCTCCTTCACTTTTCACGCAGCAGAGGAGAGTTTGAGCATGAAACCCTTTTTAAACACGGTGTTGTGAAGATAATGGATCATTTAAAGGAGCCTCCACAGTTAATACATTATTAATAATAATTAGTATGAAATCAGGTTTTGTAGCAAACATAAACTGATTGATGTTGATGTGAAGCTGAGAAATTATATTCAAGTCAATAAATAAGAAAGACGACAGAAGAACATCTTCCTATATTGAAAAGATGATTTCAAATATATTTCTTTAACTGACAAACGTCAACCATCACGTGATCGATTCAGGACTTCAGAAGCTCCTCCTGCATCATCACCTCTACGTTAAACTCCATGGAGTCTGTGGACCTGAACTTCTCATAAGACCACGTTAGCACGTTAGCATCGACCGGACGTCGGCCTCGTGTTCCTGAACATTTCTCCTGGATTTTTCGTTTTTCTGGACTGAAGCTGTAGATGAGTCGCTTCTATTTTTAATTCTCTGAAAGTGAGCAAATATCAGCAATAATATGTTCACATTTTGTGTGATGTTAATGAAGAAGAGCTTCCCTTCGTGTAAAGGTTTTACTTTTTAATCCATTCATCAGTTGGTGATTACACTCATACTAATTACTCTGTTATTTAATAAAAACTCTCATTGCAAAATGGACCGAACGTTTCTTTAGTAGTTTGAAAGACAGAGGTTGAATCCTGCAGTCTGCATGACTTCCTTTACCATTACGTTTAATGTCCATTTTAATTAGACTATTTTACATCTTTGTATCATTTCCCTCCTCCGTGGATGAAGGAGGCCGATGACGGGATGAGGAGACGCTTCGCCTCAGTGAAGCTTTCTCTGAAGCGTGTAAATATATATATATATATATATATATATATATATATATATATATATATATATATTTCTAGGGCTGCAACAACAACTCACAAGCTGATGATGTCATGAACCCAAACATGAAATTATAAATTATAAATCATAACTGTCTCTACGGAGACAAGCCACGCCCACTTTTAGGAGCGAATGAAGCGAATGTGCGACTGACGCCAATTAACCACAAATAGTCGGCAAGCAGAGTCACACGAATAAACTCTTTTATTCTCTTTGCTTCTGGTGTGAACGCAGCATTAAAGCTGTATTCTCCGTAGTGACCAGCAGGGGGCGACTCCTCTGGTTTATGCTCAGTCTTCTTCAATACAGCACGATGTTCATTTAGTGAATTATGGTCCATTTGGAGTCAAACAGACCATAAGGCGGGGCTGGGGGGGTGTGATTGACAGGTCTCTACGACGGCGGGTTCTTAATGAACTCTTTCTCGTGTCCTGATGGACTCATGTGCTCGTGGACTTGTGTTCTTGGGAAACGTCATCCGTTGCAGCCCAAGTTCTGTTCCAATTCCAAAGTTTGCAAGAACATTCCAAATGTCCAGATGTGACTCGCCCAGATGTGACTCGCCCCGCCCATTTTACTGAGAATGCATTATTATTATTTGGATTGAACAGCACATAAACAGAAATGCGCATTACAAATAAATGGTATGATTTTAATGACTAAACCAAATCACAATCCACTGAGGTTGTTTGTTTTCAGAGGACTTGATGAACTGAAGAACGCGTTCAGTCACTTTCATACTAGAAGGATCAATAAAATCTCCTCTGGTCTTTTTTTCCCTTTTTTTAATTGATCCATCTCTTGATTCAATGTCTTCATTTCCACTTCTTTCTGTAACCCTTTTCTCTGGCGATCATCTTTTCGTCCTTGTTTCTGTCCATTAGCTTCTGCTATTTCTCTTCTTGAGCTCCCTTCAGGGTCCCGAGGGGGGACGTAACACCTCATTACTCCCCCGGCTGTGAGGGAGGACGGAGAACGTTGGGGGACGAAATCCAGCTGACAATAAGCCCCACGAAGGGCCCGATTAGGAGCGTGTGGCCCATTACCTCTCCGCCCGGAAACCCCCGAAGAAGAGCGCGAGGAGGAGGAGGAGGAGGAGGACCATGCTCCCCAACCAGAGAACCATCAGCGAGTGAGATGTGATATCTGTTCCCCACCACAGGCGTAGATGCTCACTTCTGGCGTCATGTCTTTGTCTTTTGGTTTTGATGTTGTCAGTGGGAACCATCGAGCTGAGAGACGGAGACAGGAGGTCACGCGTTTTGAGGGACGGACAGATCTACAGTACGTGTGGACCGAGGAGATCACCTTAATAGCCAGCAAGTCTCTTTTCAGGATTTCAACCTGAAAATGTCTCGGTTTTGAATAATAGCGTTTCTCGTGGCTGCGGTTGCCCTTGACAACAGAGACCAGCTGGACCGTTGAGGTGATTCCTGGGAGGAGATTATATTTAAAATGTGTCTTTGCATTAATCACATCAACCAGAACCTCTTTCAACCAACACACGTTCCCTCAATGTGTGGGAGGAACATCATATAATCCTCATCATACACACTTACATCACCACACAAATGTTTGTCACACACACACACACACACACACAGTGCAGTCTGAATGGAGGGATTATAATAATCCCGTGTGACACATCGTAACGTCGTAGAGGAATTAGGAACATCTGTTGAAAAGCGTCAGATAAGGAGAGCAGGAAGGACACCGGAGCCGTCAGAGGAGACGGGGGACAAGCTGCTTGTCTTCTACCTCCCAGAGAGGATTCTGGGGCTTTAGAGTGACCATCAAACACGCCACGCGGCAAGACGAGCCCATTGGCTGTCAGGGACTTAACCAACGCAAATCAAAGAGTGCAAAATGTAATTTTACAGCAGAGAGCCGTTATCAGACAAGATTACACGTAAATACATAAACACGTTGTGGTCAGAAGTTTACAAACACGTGTAAAGAACATAATGTCGTGGCTCTCTTGAGGTTCCCTTTATTTCTACAAGTCAGATTTCTCTCTGATTGAGAGTCATTGATGACTGATGAGAGTGATTGATGACTGATGACAGTGATTGATGACTGATGAGTGATTGTGATTGATGACTGATGAGAGTGATTGATGACTGATGAGAGTGATTGATGTGATTGATGACTGATTGATGAGTGATTGATGACCGATGAGAGTGAGTGATTGATGAGTGATTGATGAGAGTGATTGATGAGTGATTGATGACTGATGAGAGTGATTGATGAGATGAGAGTGACTGATGACTGATGAGAGTGATTGATGACTGATGAGAGTGATTGATGACTGATGAGAGTGATTGATGACTGATTGATGACTGATGACTGAGTGAGACTGATGATTGATGACTGATGAGAGTGATTGATGATGAGTGATTGATGATGAGAGTGATTGATGACTGATGAGAGTGATTGATTGATGACTGATGAGAGTGATTGATGACTGATGAGTGATTGATGACTGATGACGATGATTGATGACTGACTGATGACTGATGAGAGTGATTGATGACTGACTGATGAGAGTGATTGATGATGAGAGTGATTGATGACTGATGAGAGTGATTGATGACTGATGAGAGTGATTGATGACTGATGAGAGTGATTGATGACTGATGAGAGTGATTGATGACTGATGAGAGTGATGATGACTGATGACTGATGAGAGTGATTGATGACTGATGAGAGTGATTGATGACCGATGAGAGTGACTGATGAGAGTGATTGATGACTGATGAGAGTGATTGATGACTGATTGGAACAGATACTTCTTTGTCACAAAAAACATTCATGAAGTTTGGTTCTTTTATGACTTTATTGTGAAAAAGTGATGAAATCTGCTGAGTCAAACATACATACAGCAGTGCTGATATTTGGTCACATGTCCCGTGGCTATTTTCACTTCTAGTAGGTCTTGGTGGCCGTCCACAAGCTTCTCGTTGAATCTTTGACAACTCCTCTTCACAGAATTGGTGCAGTTCAGTGGCTTTCTGACATGGACTTGTTTCTTCAGTGTTGTCCACATGTTCTCAAGGGGATTTAAGTCAGGACTTTGGGAAGGTCGTTCTAAAACCCTGATTCTAGCCTGATTTAGCCGTTCTATTACCACTTTTGATGTGTGTTTGGGGTCATTGTCCTGTTGGAACATCCAACTGCCCCCAACACCCAACCGTCGGGCTGATGATTTTAGGTGATCTTGAAGCATTTGAAGGTAATCCTCCTTCTTCATTGTCCCATTTACTCTCTGTAAAGCACCAGTTCCATTGGCAGCATAACAGCCCCACAGCAATACTACAATACTACATACTACAATAATACTACATGTACCACATGTACAATACTACTGAGGGACTAAAAGTCCCTCAGAAAACAAGGCGCAAACAAGAAGCCCAACAGGACCACCAAGAAGAATCTTGGTAATGTACTTTTACTGCAGACGTGGGACAGTACTTCCGGAAGTATTTGGATTTGTACTGCAGTAAATGTACTAATACCACAAGGGGAAAAAATACTGTGGTAAAAGTCTGTAAAATGTAGATTAAGTATTAATAGTATAAAACTTTATAGTAGTACCTCACAGTAGTACTTTAGTACTTGAGTTAATCTTCTCGCTTACTTCAATAAAAAGATGACAAACAAAACCATGAAATGACTCAATGTAGCTTTTTGTTCTTTATTGAAATGTTTCGGTTTGAAAACACATAAAAAGTAAAAACGTAAAACTTACGGAGCCATAAAACATGAATAAAACAACCAGAAATGTAGTTTGACTTCTGATCACATGACTTCTCCAAAAACTACAGAGATGAAGTTTAAAATCTGCTTCTGTCAGATTCAGAACGCGATGAGTCTCTAATCAGATCGATCACACGTCAAATGGATCAATAAAGATCATCGCTGTTCACCAACAAACAACAATCAAGATTCAAGCACTAAGGTGGATTAATGTTGTTTAATGAAGCATTTAAACTCAAATCCTCACTCACAGCTCAAATAAAAACTAATACGTTAATCAAAACGTACAGAGCCGAAAGTTCACATACAGTATATAATATTTAACATTTTAAAAAGTTCCAAGAAAGGAAGACGTTCACAACAGTTTTATCGAGGAAATCTTTTAGAAACAATAAAGTGAAAGTGAAAGTCAGCGATATTTATTTACTTTCATTATTCAACGGATCTGATCTGAGGTGATTTTTTGTTCTTCTGATGACGAGTGTTTGGACTCGTCGTCCCAAATGTCTCATAAGACATCTGCTCACTTGGGTTTTTTTGTAGTTGTATTGTGTTTGATTTGTGTCTCCTCAAGTAATTCTACGTCTCTTTGTAGTTTCATAGTAGTTTTAAGCGTCTTTGTGGTACTTTTATGTGTACTTGTAATCATCGCAGCTTTTCTGCCTCAGTGTCGTAGAATGAAGTCGTTCTGCCCGGATCACCTCTTCAGTAACAAAACTATATTATATAGTTATATTACGTATTAGTTGTACTGTTTTACACCTTCAGACACTAAATCGCCTCTTGGATACTTTGACCTTGTAGTTTGTTTGTAGATGTTCTGTTGGAAGCTTTTGGACCTCAATGAAAAACTGAAGCTTTTTTTTTTTAAAGTGCACATAGACTCGAAAGCCTGAACGGTCTGAACCACAAGTCCAGACAGGAAACACTAAGCTCCGCCCCCCACGTTGTCCTTTAGCTGATGATGAAGACCCTCGGCCCTTCATCCCTCATAGGAGGAAGACTCTCTATCACCATGTGGTCCATCAGCTGATATTTATCCTCTTTTTTCCTCTTGCTGCTTCCTCCTCCTGTTCGTCCATTGGCTGATCCCTCCTCTGGAAGCCCCGCCCTCTCCACCGGCTGAGAAAGCTGATTGGTCAGCTCCTTCATGGACAGCTGAAAGACACCAGAGACGCTTTACTCTCGCAGCACGACAGGTGGATCACTAGAGTCAGCAAGGTGTGGAATTCTGAAGTGGAATTTTTGTTAATAAACATTAATGTTGAGAGGGGGGAGGGGCCACTAACCTGCATTCCTCTGAAGAGGTGGAGCATGGCCACGCCCACCACAATGACCAGGAAGGCCCCCAGCGTTGTGACCACGTCCACGGCCGCAATGCTCCTCCATTCCTGGAAGAGGATGATGGAGGTGGACAGAACCACGGTGGTGAAGAGGACGTAATAGACGGGGTACACCAGCAGGGTGTTGAAGGTGTCCAGAGACTTGTTCAGGTAGTTCACCTGCAGGCGGAGAGACAGGTGAGTCCTCTCTGGTCTTCTTGTGGAACAGATTTAGTGTTTCTGTCTCTGTAGCTTCTTAAGTGGTCAAATTCAGACCAGGAGACAATATTAAGTTCTTTAAATCGAAGTCAGAGCTTCATGTGTTAAAGCTGCATTCTGTGTAATTCTCTGTAGTGACCAGCAGGGGGCGACTCCTCTGCTCCCATAGACGTCTATGAGGAAATGACTCTACTTCTCTGTAGTGACCAGCAGGGGGCGACTCCTCTGCTCCCATAGACGTCTATGAGGAAATGACTCTACTTCTCTGTAGTGACCAGCAGGGGCGACTCCTCTGCTCCCACGTCTATGAGAAATGACTCTACTTCTCTGTAGTGACCAGCAGGGGGCGACTCCTCTGCTCCCATAGACGAAATTACTCTACTTCTCTGCAGTGACCAGAGACTCCTCTGAAATGAGGAAATGACTCTACTTCTCTGCAGTGACCAGCAGGGGGCGACTCCTCTGCTCCCATAGACGTCTATGAGGAAATGACTCTACTTCTCTGTAGTGACCAGCAGGGGGCGACTCCTCTGCTCCCATAGACATCTATGAGGAAATGACTCTACTTCTCTGTAGTGACCAGCAGGGGGCGACTCCTCTGCTCCCATAGACGTCTATGAGGAAATGACTCTACTTCTCTGTAGTGACCAGCAGGGGCGACTCCTCTGCTCCCATAGACGTCTATGAGGAAATGACTCTACTTCTCTGCAGTGACCAGCAGGGGGCGACTCCTCTGCTCCCATAGACGTCTATGAGGAAATGACTCTACTTCTCTGTAGTGACCAGCAGGGGGGCGACTCCTCTGCTCCCATAGACGTCTATGAGGAAATGACTCTACTTCTCTGTAGTGACCAGCAGGGGGCGACTCCTCTGCTCCCATAGACGTCTATGAGGAAATGACTCTACTTCTCTCTGGATTTATTCCCTCAGTAAACATTGTAAACATGAGTTTATGGTCTCAGTCTCTAGTTTCAAGTCTTCTTCAACACAACATGATGTTCATTTAGTGAATTATGGTCCATTAAGGAATGAACTCACCTGCGTTACTATGGAGAAGATGAGAGTGAACAGCAGAATCCAGGTGAGAGGATTAGCAAGCACGGCAAGATCACGAAACACTGAAAGCACAGAACAATACGGGAGGTCAAGAGGTTCTTTTGATGTTTTGATGGTTTATGGAAAATTAAGTCAAACGACACAATTCATGTTATTACCTCTGTTTTCAACTAGTGTGTGTGTGTGTGTGTGTATCATTGCGTTTACAAGACAGTGGCCTCTCACCGCTGCTGATGGCGATGGCGAGGCCCTTCACGGAGGACACGGTGAAGGCCCCGAGCAGCGAGCAGATGCTGACGTACACGAAGATGTTGGAGCGTCCGACCCGAGGAGAGAAGTAGAACACGAGCACGGAGCACAGCAGCAGCACGGCCGCCGCATACACCAGGAAGCCTGAAAGTCACAGCAGCACGCCGCCTCAACGCCGTGCAGCTGATCACAGTATCTGTACTAAAGGCTTTTCTGCCCATGATTCGGGGGATAATCTCATGTCTACGTGTGTTTCAGATATTAGTGTAACTCGGCTTAAAGGCGGCTGCAGACTGTAACCCATTGCATGATGGGAAACACCCGGCTATTGCCAGATCAGAGAGCCGTTCGGCTACATTTGTCATCAAACAAATTTTTTGTGTAGTTGTAAGAATCAATGCTCAATTGTTGGCTAATGTTTACTCTAAAAACATATCCTGTATAACTGGTGATATTAATAATGGCGCATATTCATATTACACATTAAAACAATGCACATTTCTGACCTACAAGTAGATGAACAGGAAGATGTAAGAGGAAGTAACTGTTCCTTCCTGTTTCTTCTTTAAGAGCCTCGGGTTCATCTCAACCTCAAAAGGAGATTAACGTCATGACAATGCGTAGGAATGAAAGCGGAGGCTCACCGGGCTCCAGCAGCTTGTTGGTCATGTCCTCTAGTGATGTCACTTCCTGTTCCTGCGGGGCGTGGATGACCAGCAGGACGCTTCCCAGCATGCACAGCAGACAGCCGAGCTTCCCCACCACGTTCAGCGCCTCCCCCAGCAGGTAGGAGGACAGAACGGCACTGAGGCGCACAGATAAACGTCTCCCGATTGACTCCGAAAAGCTAAATATGTTGGGTGTGACCTTTGACCTGAGCTCCTACCTGATGAGGACGCTCAGAGCGCCCAGCGGTGTCACCAGCGTGGCCGGGGGCGAACATGTAGGCGGCGAAGTTACAGACCTCTCCGGCTCCCACTGCAGACAGGAAGCGTCTTATGAAGCGACACCGTGTGAATCCCACCAGAAATGTGCTGTGATTTCATCCCAGTCCGTTTGTGTAAATGGGCTCTTACTGGTGAGCAGACCGGCCCACCACAGCCAGTCCTTCAGGTAGCTGTGACCCCCCTCGCCTGCTCACAGAGACACAAGTCACACAGTGGTTAAATCACCCATAATGCACTTTAAAAACAAAGACATCCCCAGTAAACATGATGAATATGTGCTCTTGTGACTTAAATGTTAAACGTTTTGGTCTCTTGCTGAACTCTGAGTGACGTTTGGTCTCGTGGACAGAAATGAGACACTCTTCACCTTTCACACCTCGTTCCCATGTGAACCAAACAGCTGATCGTATGAACATCCCCCTCCCTGATTTTAATTTTATATTTGAAAAATTACATTGATTTCCCTGTAAATCAACATGCTGAGGATTTGAACTTCCTGTAGATAAAAGCGTTCACATTTCGATAATTGAAAAACAAAAAAAGACCAGATGATAAATGACTAAGACGCACATCCTCCTGTCATACTGTTCATTTAATATTTGTTTGTCAGTGTGTTTTGTATCATTAACAAATTATAAATTTCTTTCAACATGCCGAAAGAAAAATGTCAGTAAAATTCGGCGAGGAGTGAGACGTCCTGTGTGCCCACCTGCTCTGGTGTGTCCGTGGACGGCCAATCGCAGCAGAGCTTTCTTCTTGAGGATGACGCTGCCGCCAATGAGGAAGGCTGACAGCAGGGCCAGGGTCAGACCCAGCCAGGGGTTATAGGCCACATCTGTCTTCACATCTGGGCAGAAGGAGTGTGTTTGTTTCGGAGGTTGTGAACCTGAAGTCTGTTTGTTTAATGTTACCCAGAGAGCTGTCAGTGAGAACGAGACGCCGGCCAATCAGATGGTGTTAAATAGTCACCCAGTGAGCACAAGACACTACGGGACTGGGAATTAATGTACATGTTAAGGCGGGTTCATTATGTTATTTCTCTTTGGACTGTTGCTAACAACAAAATCTGAAGTAAACAAGCAGAGTGATTGTTCATCATCTAATTTTAAGACGATTACCAACCAGGACCACAATCAATGGAGGCCACTACCAACCAGGACTACAGTCAATGGAGGCCACTACCAACCAGGACCACAATCAATGGAGGCCACTACCAACCAGGACCACCAGGCCACTACCAACCAGGACTACAGTCAATGGAGGCCACTACCAACCAGGACCACAATCAATGGAGGCCACTACCAACCAGGACCACAATCAATGGAGGCCACTACCAACCAGGACCACAATCAATTGAGGCCACTACCAACCAGGACCACAATCAATGGAGGCCACTACCAACCAGGACTACAGTCAATGGAGGCCACTACCAACCAGGACTACAGTCAATGGAGGCCACTACCAACCAGGACTACAGTCAATGGAGGCCACTACCAACCAGGACTACAGTCAATGGAGGCCACTACCAACCAGGACCACAATCAATGGAGGCCACTACCAACCAGGACCACAATCAATGGAGGCCACTACCAACCAGGACCACAATCAATGGAGGCCACTACCAACCAGGACCACAATCAATGGAGGCCACTACCAACCAGGACCACAATCAATGGAGGCCACTACCAACCAGGACTACAGTCAATGGAGGCCACTACCAACCAGGACTACAGTCAGGCCACTACCAACCAGGACCACAATCAATGGAGGCCACTACCAACCAGGACCACAATCAATGGAGGCCACTACCAACCAGGAACAATCATGGAGGCCACTACCAATCAGGACCACAGTCAATGGAGGCCACTACCAACCAGGACTACAGTCAATGGAGGCCACTACCAACCAGGACTACAGTCAATGAAGGCCACTACCAACCAGGACCACAATCAATGGAGGCCACTACCAACCAGGACTACAGTCAATGGAGGCCACTACCAACCAGGACTATAGTCAATGGAGACCACTACCAACCAGGACCACAATCAATGGAGGCCACTACCAACCAGGACTACAGTCAATGGAGGCCACTACCAACCAGGACCACAATCAATGGAGGCCACTACCAACCAGGACCACAATCAATGGAGGCCACTACCAACCAGGGCCACAGTCAATGGAGACCACTGCCAACCAGGACTACAATCAACAAAGACTATTAGTAAGGTCCATGACCTCACCCGTCCTCATAGAAGTAACGTCCCCCATGGTGGACGTGCTCTCACATACGAGCACATTCTTTGTGTAGTATCACGTGTTTTCCTTTACAACATTAGAATATCAGTAAAGCTGCTGCATGCAGAGCCGTGAGAAACGTCTTTTAAACCTTTTTGTTGGACACAAACCAGTGAGACGTTAGAGAGGAGTTCAGCAGGACGCACCTGAAGGAAACACATTACAGGTCCAACACCATCGAACCAGTTTATACCAGCGATTAAATATGAGCATGTGTGTGTATTTCAAGCCTGTGTGTAGTGCATTCTAACAAACAGAGGGAATTAGTCAAACGTATGGATTCTGATTAGTGTACATTAAATATTAACTAACAACAATATATTAAAACTTACAGCAATTTTCTCACGTGCTGTTTCGCCGTCTTTTGCTGCAGTCGCTGTGTTGCTTTTCTGTCTAATTACGGATTCATACTCGCCGTACACTTGCATTAATATTTCCAGCTCAATAGGGGTGAATTTATTGTTAAACCTCCTACTTGAAACGGACCCCTGGGGACAAAAGAGTGTGTTTGTTTCTGGGGGTGTGAACCTGGAGTCTGTTTGTTTAGTAAATTCATCACGCCCGAGAAAAAGCACGAGGGATCTACTGAGCGATTAGTCTGTGATCGCAAGAGGTCGATCAATCGGGTTAAAATGTCACCCTGGTTACATTCATTCTAAGGGTTCAAGACTAAAGGCTACAGACGACTAGAACAACCAATAAGGACACCAATCAAGAACATATATAGGACCAGGACTAAAGTTAGACTGAGACCAGTTTAACTTCTTCACTGTTTAAATACTCCACCTCCTTTACAAACACAATGAAACTAGATCCTGGAAAAACAATGTTTACACAGAAACTCAGAGTTAAACCTGCGTGTGTGTGCGTGTGTGTGTGTTACCTGTGCTGTTGCTGTCCAGGTGTGTGTGTGTGTGTGTGTTACCTGTGCTGTTGCTGTCCAGGGTGTGTGTGTGTGTTACCTGTGCTGTTGCTGTCCAGGTGTGTGTGTGTGTGTTACCTGTGCTGTTGCTGTCCAGGTGTGTGTGTGTGTGTGTTACCTGTGCTGTTGCTGTCCAGGTGTGTGTGTGTGTGTGTTACCTGTGCTGTTGCTGTCCAGGTGTGTGTGTGTGTGTGTTACCTGTGCTGTTGCTGTCCAGGTGTGTGTGTGTGTGTTACCTGTGCTGTTGCTGTCCAGGTGTGTGTGTGTGTGTGTGTTACCTGTGCTGTTGCTGTCCAGGTGTGTGTGTGTGTGTGTGTTACCTGTGCTGTTGCTGTCCAGGGTGTGTGTGTGTGTTACCTGTGCTGTTGCTGTCCAGGTGTGTGTGTGTGTGTGTTACCTGTGCTGTTGCTGTCCAGGTGTGTGTGTGTGTGTGTGTTACCTGTGCTGTTGCTGTCCAGGTGTGTGTGTGTGTGTGTTACCTGTGCTGTTGCTGTCCAGGTGTGTGTGTGTGTGTGTTACCTGTGCTGTTGCTGTCCAGGTGTGTGTGTGTGTTACCTGTGCTGTTGCTGTCCAGTGTGTGTGTGTGTGTGTGTGTTACCTGTGCTGTTGCTGTCCAGGTGCGTCTGGCCTCCAGAGACTGAACAGACAGCCGACTTTGAGCCGCACCACAACCTGAGCTGAGAACCTGCAGAGACGTTGCATTCCTTAAACATCTCACAACACCATGCTAACATGCTAACCATTAGCACGATTTAACTCATCTAGAGCTTTAATAACCGACAGGTTACTGCAGGAAAGACGGTCAAGCGGAGGTCAGGTGGGATCCCGTGACAAACACACCTATTGGTTAACCGGCTGCTGGTCTGAGGGTAAAGTGGTCGGACAGGTCTGACCACGCGGTGAAGAGCACGAGGAGCCGCATTGTTACGGGGTCAGGTTAACCATGGTGATCTTTATTTACCAATTTAATGAAGTTTCGTAGCAACCGAAAAAGAGAGAAAGAAAAGTAACTAAATCAAACCAAACAACTGTTGCATTTACTTTCAAAGACACGCAATCAATAAATATACTCAATTAAATCAACAAACAGCCTTTGCATACAAAACAGATTCTCAGATTTATTCGTTCTAAACTTCTCACGAGGAGGTAAAAAGTTTGGATGTATTAGTGATCATTTGTCGATCTGCAAATAATTCTGTAAAAATAAAACCGTAATCCAGTTGTGTTAAAGTTTAATTACAATTACAATTACTTTAATTAAGTAAAAATAAAGGAGGGTAATAATTCAATCGGGACATATCTATTCAATAATAAATGAATTGAATGAATCAAAAACAAGGAGAGAAAAATTCTGAAATATGAATATTTGCTGATTTTCTATGAAACATGTATTGTAGTTTGCATTTCTGTTGTATTTTATCGATTTATCACCTAATATCACCGGCTCTTCGTGTGTTTTCAGTGTCAACACGTTAAATATGACGCGTTCACGTAAACATCGTAACACACAGCTTCCTTCAGGAGAAAGGCGAGGCGAAGAGCGACCGATCCCGGTGGGTTACCGGCGTGTCTCGTGCCTTACCGTTACCGCAGGTCTCGTTGTTCAGGTGAACATCTCGCATCGTGTTAGTGTTCGTCGGGGAAACAAACCGGAAGAAACGCGCACCGCGGACCGACCGGGAGGCAAAACGCTCCGGTACATCCGGCTGGACAGACACCAAACTGCGGGAACGAGGCGCGAGGCTCTCGGTGTGACCGGGGGACTGTTGGCCGTAAACAAAGCGACACCTGATCCCGCCCCGCCCCGCCGGGCGGAGCAGGTGAGGAGCAGCAACTGATAAAATAAAAAGAAAATACCACTTTCAGATCAGGTACCTTTTCCGTTTCGCTCCTTTCTTCTGACTATTTTTGCATCAATGAGGACATATATTTTATATTATATTTAAAGATGTGTACAAAACACCATCAGTGCCTGCTTTTTTATATTATTAATCATGAATGGCTCACTATTTACTACTTTAAACCTCTTGGTTTATCTTGGGTTTACTTTTTCATTACAACAAAGAGAGAAGTAAAGAATTCAAAAAACACCAACACACAAATCGTATTATCTTAATTCACAAAACTTTATTTTGTAGGAAAAATAATTTCATCCACTTCTTGATTTTCTGCAGAAAACGCTCCTCCGAAGTTAGCCAGGAAGCTAAGCTAGGCTAAGCTAGGCTGCTCAGTTGCAGTAGTTCTGCAGGTCGAAGATGTTGCACGGCCGGTGGCAGCACTGCTCCACGATGCCTCGCTTCACCATCATCTCCATCTGGTCCTTGAAGGCAAACTCCGCCACCTCGTTCTCTCCGCCAGCCGCTGCAGAGGCTCCGCCCACTTTCGGAGGCAGGAAACCTTTTGGGGACAAAACGGTGTTCAGGTGTTCCGGTATCAGCAGGTGACGGAAAACCATGTTTATTCATTCATTTTATTAACTACGATAAGAAGTTCTGATTCAGTTATTTATCAAGTATCCTCTTAAACAGCAACAGGTGTTTTTACTATTTTGGTACTAGTACTTTTACTTTAGCAGAGTATTTGTATTGTGTGGTATTAGTACCCCTACTGTAACAGTGTTTTGTTTTTATTTCTGTCGTATTAACACATTTACTTTTACTTTAAAAGTGTCTTTACTATTGGGTAGTGGGTTAGTACTAATACTGCATCAGAGAAGTATCACAGTGTGGTATTAGTATACTTTTACAGTATCATGGTATCACAGTGTAGTATTAGTACTTCTACTTTAACACAGTATTATCATATCTGTGATATAAAAAACAGTTCTTCCTTATGTTTCCCAGATGCTTTGTCACTAGCACAGTAGAAGTACCACAGTACTAAATGAAGTACTCCAGAGCATCTCACCCATCAGAGGGTCCACGTCTCTCTTGGGGTTGTAGAAGAAGCCCCTCTCCCCACAGACCAGGTACAGGGCGTCCACCAGGTGAGACCCACACAGGTGTTGAGGGCCGGCGGCCGCCTGAGAGCCGGGACACGACCAGACCAGTAAGACCAGTAGAGACACGGACTGGAGCCACAGAGACGCCATGGTGGTGGAGAACTAAATACAAATACACAGAGTGTGCTGTTACTCAGCTGCACAGGAACCGTGAAGAAACACGTGAGCAACATGCAAAGATGCAAAAAAGATGTTTTCATGAAGACAAAGACGAGGAGAAGAGAAGAGGAGGTGATTGACGACAAAGATGAGGAGGAACAGGAAGGAGGAGGAGATGAAAGAGGAGATGGAGGAGTCGATAAATGAGTATCAGGAGGAGGAGAAAAATGCGAACATGGAGATAGAGGAGATGGAGGTTGACACAGAAGAAATGGAAGAGTAGATAGTGGTAGATGGAGGAGATGGTGGAAGAGATGGAGGACTACAAAGACAATCAGATAGAGGAGATGGAGGAGTAGATGGTGGAGGAGCATCTCACCTGTAGAGGAGGAGGAGGACACGGTGCAGCACAAGAAGGTCAGCTGGGAGCTGGTTGGTGTGAGGATGAACAGGAGGCGTCCTCCTCACTTATACTCCTCAACTCCACCTGGACACCCCCCTGGTTGTGTTGACTCAGTCCCATCGTGGGGACTCGCCCCCCTGACGGGGACAATACCTGCAACCGCGCAGCATCAATCACGACCCTGTGGCGTGTGCGTGTGCGTGTTCACGCCTGACGGCTCACGATTGGCTGCTTCTCGCACTCAGTAGAACAAACAGATCTAATGAGCCGGCGTGATCTGATCACTTCTTATTGCCGCTGAGCTCAGCATCACAGCGGATCCCTTCAGAGCGCTTTAAGGACTTTAACCTTCCTCCCGCTGACACTCCTGTAATCTGCTCAGCTTCATGCACTTTAGGCTGGAAACTCGATATTTAATATTCTTTATTTACAGGCTTTCTAATATAAGCAACTTCTGTTTAAAGGAAAGAAGCTTATTTGAACAATCTTGATTCAAATAAATTCTGCTTTTCAATTTTACTTTTCTTTTTCTAGTACTAGTTTTTACATCTTGAATATTATATACAACAGCTTTTATTGTTTGACATCATCGTCGTTTTATTTTTAATTATATAATTGTTTTTGCTTCTTGCGTCCCGTTCTTTGCCTGTGTTTTATTGATTATTGATTCATTTCTTTTGAGAAGCACTTTTATCTTAAGAAAGGTGGTTAATAAATAAAGCTTATTCTAACTGTTATTACTTCTTTAGTTTTTCTAATGAAACTCAAACCTGAGCAGCACATTGTTTGTGACACAGAACCATGTGAGAAGTCGTCAGTAGAAACAGATAGAAAGTGATTGGAAGAACCACCTGTCAATCAAATCTTTAGACCTGATTTGTGATGTTTAACAGGCGATTCTCTCACTCAGACTTTATTAAAAGAAGAAGAAGTCTCCTTTGCGGACTAAACATCCAGATGTTCTCTGTTCATGTCGAGGTGAAGACGGTTATTAAGAAAGGAGACTTCTTCTTCTTTGAACAGAGAACATCTGGATGTTTAGTCCGCAGTGGGATCTTCTAACATCTGCAGCAGAACTTACAAGATGAAGTTTGTCGTTGTAGCTTTACTCAATCACAGTTTTATATGTAGTATTTGTTGTACTCCTCAGCTGCTACTCAGAAGATGAGCATGCACTTTACTTGACAGATTTAGTTACTTAGATGTCAATTTTCTAAGATAAAATAATTTAATAATACATTTTTTATTGTTACATATAAACGTTCATTAAAATAAGGTCCACGTTTAAATCAATGAACACCCTAAAAAACTATTGACTACAATCCATGACATAACACATGTGATGTATTAGAGTAATAATACTCTTATCATACTTTTGGTACATTAGCTATATTTTGAATCTGATGGTTTTAGTGAGATTTAAAAAGCAGCAGTACTCAGTGGAAAAATAACCACCAGCGTTTGATGGAAGTTCGCTGACGTTGTTGTTTGCCGCCTCGGGAGAAGCATAACGAGCCGTGGCGAGCGTCGCCATGGCGAGAATAAAAAGTGTGTTTGGAACTTCACTCCGTCTCCTCTAAGATTTCCCAGAAACCAAAGCTGTTCCTCTCACTTATTAACCCACCGGTTCTCTCTCACTTTCCTGCCCCTGTGATATTTATTATTTGGATGTTGGATATTTTTCTGAATGATAATAAAATACATGTGGATATCTAAAAAAGTTCAATTATCTGTCAAAATAATATTGATGCTTTAGCGAGATTTGAATATTTATACTATTTATAACTATTTATTTAAGACGGTGCCTCATCAGCAAGTGCCTTGTAGGTGAGAAGTACCTTAACTTCTACTCTTGATTTAAGAGGGACAAAATGAAGACTAAAATTGTGCTGCAGCGTTCTGAATCAACTGGAGAATCGTATCATTGAAGAAGTTCATGAAGTCCTACTGAGGTCCAAAGGACTCTGTCAGTCTGGCTTCAGGGCTGAAGAGAAACCTGGAGTTGTTTTTATTTGTCTCTATTATTGATGAGTAATAAGATGCTCCTGGGTTCTTATACGTTTTAAGTCTGTCTTGCCAAACTAGCCTAGATCCTTCTGATTTGGTGGAACGCCATCGTTCAGGTTTCCTCACAGTTTGCTTTAGGTTCCGTGTTTGAGGGTTTATACCACGGAGCAGACTTCCTTCTTGTTGCTATTCTTCTTTCCAGAGGAGCAAAACATCCAGAGCAGATATGTAGTCTATAACTAATAACTATATAAAAAATAGTAAGTATAAAAAACAAACATGCTATTTTATTAATGCATTGTTTGTCAAACAAACTAAAATCCTCAGAAATAATCAAGAACTTTACAAATCAAACATGTGTATGTTCTTTTAACAGACGATGATTGTATTTTCCATTGTTAATGACCTTTTCTAATATTATTTATAAAACCACTAAAACCCAAAGAGAGAGAAAAAGATTAAAAGTTGTAATAAAAGAAAGTAAAGATTTTCTACAAGGAAGATGGTGAGAGATGGTGTCGTTGTTCTCTGGTTGACTCTAGACTGAACTCTGGTGGTAATTTACTATCTCAGGCAAACGTTACAGCTGATTCGGAGGAAATTAGCATCACGTTTTAAACAACAAACAGAAACAACAACAAAGTCGCCTTGTGGTTTGAAACAGACATTTATTCTCACCCAATCATTAACTATTACCAATATTTATTACATATATTATTTTATAATGATAAATATACACGTGGTAGTAGGAGGCGTTTAAAACAGTGCTCAGAATAACAGTTAATTCAAAGGAGTATTTGAAAATAAATATTTGAAAGTAAATATTTGAAAGTCTTAAGATTTCTTTATTTCGTATTTCATTCATTCTGGGACGTTTCCCACCGTTGTGGGCGTGTCTCGCTTTGAATTGCT
This sequence comes from Gasterosteus nipponicus, assembly GCA_014132575.2. NCBI lineage: Eukaryota > Metazoa > Chordata > Actinopteri > Perciformes > Gasterosteidae > Gasterosteus > Gasterosteus nipponicus. The sequence goes on from BMAF01000003.1 coordinate 31,658,389, forward strand.
GTTGTCCAATAGCAGCTGAGTTACAGAGCGCGCGGTCCCCGGATAGACCAATCAGCGCCGCCCGGACTCCGGCCGGTCCTTCATAAGGCCGCTGTTCCCGCTCGCGCAGCATTCCTTCCCGATCTGAGACCTCGGAGCGGACCGGACCGAAGCAGCAACATGGCCAGAACCAAGCAGACCGCCCGGAAGTCCACCGGAGGAAAAGCGCCCAGGAAGCAGCCATCCGTTACCATCCACGCCAAGCGGGTCACCATCATGCCCAAAGACATCCAGCTGGCCCGCCGCATCCGCGGGGAGCGAGCCTAGACTGACCCGAGACCAGCCGACCGCCACGCAGACCAACGGCTCTTCTAAGAGCCACGCAGTCCCCCTGAGAGCCCAGACCCGCTCGTTGCTCACGTTACACCACGTGCCCCCGACCCCGTGTGTACGACACACAAACACAATACATGATCAGCTGTTCTCAGCGCCATGCGGACGATTAATGAAGCCGAACGAATGTTCACAATAATACACACAATGTACCGCAATGACGGTGTCATTCGCATTAGCCAACGTTAGAGACCAGAGAGTTAAATCTGGCCAACCAGCATGTTTGTTGGACCGTTTTACACTGAATGAGACGCATAGAAACAGGGGCTCGTCTCTGATTGGACGGTCAGAGCTACGCTCTCTTTGACCAATCAGGGAGAACGTTCTAATAACCGGATTGAGAGCCGTGACACGTGACGTCCTAATCTCTATCGTATCATTATTATTATTGTTATGGACATATATCTCCTAAACCAACCGTTGTGCTATGTCCTTCTTTTCAACACTCATTTATTATTCTAACATGACATTTTTCCACTATGCAGATTAGGCCAATCAAGTTATCCAGATACTATAAGAAAAAAAACATGTAATTACCCTCAACATGAAAAAAACATGCCTCCCGAATAACACATAGTAACAAACCAATAGAAATCATTTCCTAGAGTAAAGAGATCTGGAAATAATCTGCGAGGTAAAAGCGCTTCTTCGTCAACAGGTCAACGTGTCATGTTCGAGAAAACACCTGAGAGTCATAGAATGAAAGCACGCTCTGTCATTGGCTGGGCTCCTGTCAAAGGGAGGAGCATGGATATGTATATAAAGGCTAGACGTTTCTCTGCGTCGCTGGTCAACGAGTCGAACGTCTCTCACGGCGGCCATCTTGGTACAGGAAGTTCGCTCACCCAAAACATTGTGTTGGTACACAAAAATGATTCAAGCCCCTCTTACAACTTAGAAGTTTAAATGGTGTTTTCTTTATTTGAAAATGTGTATTAAAGGACGAACATATTTAATCAATAGCAGCAACATAAAACGGTTTAATAGTTTCACTTATGAGATTCATTTAGGTTAAAACGTGTATGTTTCAACTCAAATTCATTCATTGAGGACTACCCTTTGCGCATGTGCCACATTTTGCGCGTTTAGCCGCTGTTCTGCCTCTTTAGCTGACTGAAATTGACTGCAACATAATTTTTTCTGGCTCAGGTGAAAATCCGTTATTTGGTAAGTAAGTGTTTTTTGTTGTTGTGTATAATGTAACTCTGTTGAAAAACGCTTGCACACAAGTTGTGAAACGTTCTTTACGTCACATGTCATTTAGCAGACGCTTTTATCCAAAGCGACTTACATTACACTTTAAACCCGCGGCCTTTTCACATTTTTGCCCGGGGAGCAATTAGGGGTCGGGTGTCTTGCTCAGGGACACTTCGACTGGAGCCATGGGGCAGCCGGGACTCGAACCAGTTCCCGGCGCACCCGCACTGCGACGACCCCCCTTCTTTAGTTAAACCAGGGGAATTCTGCTCCGATTTGGCAGCATTCAAGATACCGTTAGTTAGCCGAGCTGTTTAGCATCATGACCAGAGGTCAGAAAGTCGGTCATCTTCAAAGCCACGGGGGGTCAATCCTGCCAACGTCGGTCCAGTTAACGCGGTTTTCGGAGCAAGACCAACGTGTGCAGCGTTAGTAAAGGTTAACTATAGATCTAACTATAGATCTAACTATATATCTAACTTTATATCTAACTTTATTGCCCCGTGCATCGCCACTGCTGCTTTTCATCACGGACACATTTGTCCCGTCATTATGTTTCTGTGATTCAAGCGATCAAATAAAAAATGTTTAACAAAATTGTAAAAGTATATAATCAAAATGAGTTTGACTAATTCAATTTGATCCTGTTATGTACACCTGTTCATAATTTACATAATTATTATATTAGAAATGCTGCATGTTGAAATCCTCACTGCAAGATGTATTTATGACACTGCATCCTAATGAATAATCAGTTTAATAACTACATCTGTCATTTATAACCAACCAAACCGTTAATGCCGTAATGCTACTAAAGTGTGAGTTAATAGCAAGTGTCCATAATAATAATAATAATAATGTTGCGATAGAGATTAGGAAGTCGCTGCTCTCAGGGATGAATTGTGTGGCTCTTACTGTAAAAGAGCTGTTGATGTTGTTGTTGTTGTTGTTGTTGTTGTTGTCGTCACTTCTTGGCGGGCTTCTCGGTCTTCTTGGGCAGCAGCGCCGCCTGGATGTCGGGCATTTAGCGCTTATTTCCAGCTGTTTTTAATGATAACAGTGATGTCATCAGCAGAATAACCGTCACTTTGGGGATATGTCCCACACTTGTGCCTGTAATACATACATTGGCATTTAAGAATTCATTAAAACAAACTTTATTGTTCTTGAGTCCCACTAAAACAAAACAGTATTAAAATAAAAGTTAGTTATTGGTATTCGGTTTATGTTCATATGTGTTTTGACATTATTGGTATATTGTTGAACACAATTGTAATATTATAATGATGTAATGTAACGTAATGTAACAGCAGATGGCAGCAGAGTTCTGAGGAGATCATTCGCTGAGCAGAGGGATTTTTATAACTCTGGATGTGAATCATTATTATGGGGATTGTCAATTTTTAAAGAAATTAAAAACTAAACATTCATTAAAAAAACAAGTATTTTTTAAATTGTGAGAAACAAGTAAATTCCCAAAATACAAATGTTTGATTTCGTCCTGTTTGAATAGAGTCCTAAGATTTTAGTATTTGCTCGTAAACGGCTTATTGGGAATAAAGTCCTTTTCAGAATCAGAGCATAAAGTCAGTCACTGTTTAACCTTCTCATGTGGTTGAAACTCTGATCTTGGTGAAAAGTATCCGGGTTCAGGACTCTGCATTGCGGGTCAGGACTTGGCGTTTGAGTTCAGGGCCCCTGTTTGGGGCCGATCAGCAGCTTTTGTGTTTCATACATTTTAAAGTTTGTGTGTGACGGAGAACAGAAACCAGCAGAGAACTCAGAGCCGCCGGCATCAAACTTTCCATAAAGTGAAGTTTTATAGTCGTAGCTGGTTAATGGTTCACCTGAAGACAGGTGACAAGGGGAAAGAGAAACAAGATGGACACGCAATTCACACAGACACAGAGACACACACACAGAGACACACAGACACACACACAGACACACACAGAGACACACACAGAGACACACACAGAGACACACACAGAGACACACTGAGACACACTGAGACACACAGAGACACACACTGAGACACACACTGAGACACACACTGAGACACACAGAGACACACACAGAGACACACACTGAGACACACACACACTGAGACACACACAGAGACACACACAGAGACGCACACAGAGACACACACAGAGACACACACTGAGACACACACAGAGACACAGAGACACAGAGACACACAGACACGGAGACACACACTGAGACACACACAGAGACGCACACAGAGACACACAGAGACACACACAGAGACACACACATGTTCTGTTTCCTTCTTCTTCTTTTTCTTTGTCCTACTAATGTCGCTATAAGTAACTGGAAAAGAGCAGAACGCCGGCATCATTCATTTCATTTAAATATTGTAGGTTTTAATACAAACACATTTGAGATTATACATTTATATTTATATATATATATATATATATATATATATATATAAATATATCAATGCATTTTTACTTTATTCTTTTTTTGTATCCTTTAAATATGTATATTTATCACATCATGATGTAAACATTGTTTTGTAGATATTGACCATATGTTTTAATATTCAGGTACATCACAGTCAGACCTGTTTTAAGGATTCACTCGTCTCAAATAAATCTTATATACATTAAAAGCTTTAGTTATTTAAATGGTACTCTAAAATACTTGTCTCTGTTGGATTTATTATGATGATAATTATTATTTATGATATAATAATAATTATATATTGGCACTTTATGAACGTTTCAAATTGAATGTAAAACAAAAATATTTGAACCACCAGTCTTGTTGTTTTGATGTTTTAATGATTTTTTAAAAACTTTAAAACATTTTTAAAAACTTTATTCCTTTATTTTTAAACTAATATACTAACCATTGGCATTATATTTTATTTTATTCCTCTTGTACGATGTCGTATTATCTGCCTTGTTGTCGAAGTAAAATTCCCTGTATGTCTGACATATTTTGGTAATAAATGTTTCCTGACTGCACGTTGTAAATAATAACAAATTAAATAATAACGTAGCATAAACTAACATTTAAACTACTAAGGTTTCTGCTGAAAGTCAAAGATCATAATTTATATTACCAAATCTTTTACATTAACTTTTAAACATGGACTGATTGAATGTTTTTTTTATTTGTGAGCTTCTTGAAGAAGAGACGATTCTTTAGTTTGAGAATTAAATAGTTAATTGTTGGCCGAATAAAAACAACTTGATTTTTCTGAATACAAATTAGTTATTGTTTCCTTCATTTGTATCAGGATTATTCATTTTATAAAATGTATCAATCAAATTTCCAGACTTAAAAGACAACCTTTAACTTTAAATTCATTCAATCTATTTTATTAAGGACAAATATCTTTATTTTCATCTCATAGTTGTGGTCAATAAAAGTCATTTTATTTTCAGAAACAGGAATAAAATGGAAATAGCGATTAAATTCTGAACGTACACTGTAGTTTGTTTAAAGCTGTTGAACCAGAAGCCGCTCGGCTCCGATTCATCTTCAATCAAACCCTGAAAACACAAAACTCGTGTGAGGAGAATTATTGTGGCTTTTATGTGATTTTTACTGCAGCAAACTAAACTAAATACTCATCAGTGTAAAACAATAAATCTCCCATAAATCCATAAAGAAGCGGATTATTCCTCGCAGCATGCCTTCTCCCTGAAGGTCGTCGGTTTGAATCCCAAAGAGCAACGAGAGAGTCGCCTGCTTCATGTTATATTCACTATATATCACAGAGAATTAAACTACAAACCGTGCTATTTATTTTCATTAACAGGATTTATTTATTTAATTCAAATATGATGATTTATATATTTTTTTCAAATTGTGATTAATTATGCAATTTCTTATTATTGATATTTAATAGCAGGGGTATTTCATTTATTTGCACTCATCATCTTGTATATTTGCAGAATAAAATTCATGGCCGCAGATATTTTATTGTACTTTTTAAACTGAGGGAAATAATATTTTGTAAATTAAAGTCATGAAATACTTTAGTAAACCAAGTTGAGAGAAGTTGGAAGTTTCTGTTGGTTTTGTTTGAGAATAATATTCAATGAAAACTCATTAAAAACCACCAAAGTACAACTGGTACTTTCAAGTTATTGAGTTTTCATATGAAGTATTCTGAATTAACTATCTAATATTCTAAATAGTAGTATTTACACTGTAAAACTGATGTTATGATTCATGAAGGAATGTGATTCAAAAGAAGACTCATTAATACATTTCTGGACAGAGTTTAAATCAATTATAACATAAGGATAAATATGACATATATTCATATTATTTTGTGATTTTGTATATTAACTGTTGT
>BMAF01000003.1:31674296-31676796 GCA_014132575.2 Gasterosteus nipponicus
TATATATATATATATATATATATATATATGTATATTTATCTGTCATTCTGAGATCTGAGATTAAAGACGAGCGGAGCAACAATATGACTTTTTTAAATCCCAACTCGTGGCTCAGAGTTTGGTCCGAACAGTCTGACCATGTGGGGAAGGTTCCTCGGTTCCTCTCAGCGACGGGGGGGTGAGGGAAGCTGGGGGGTCTTTGAGAGTCTGACATCAGTCTGAAATGCTTTCAGTACTCCTCCTTGATGCTCAGAGGCAGGGAGGACGGGGAAACCATCCCGTTGCCACTGCTGCTCGTCACCATGGCGACGCTGCTCCCGCCGTTTCCGTGGAGCAGGACGCCGCTGCCGACCAGTCCGCCGCCGCCGTTGTTGCCACCGGGAGGCGTGGCCGTGGTGGTGGAGGAGGCCGGCTGCTGAAGCTTCTTCTTGTTGATCTTGCGCTCCTTGGCTCGGCGGTTCTGGAACCAGATCTTCACCTGAGGCGAAAAGAAACAAACGTGCTGTTATTCCTACGGTGGGACGTGAGTACCGGCGGCGGAGCAGCCGACGGACGCGCCGCTCGCAGGGCTCAAAATATCTCTATGCCACAAATGTTTACATATACGGGGAACCGTCCCTGAAAAACTACAACAACTAGAAGGTTGTCCGGTAGGAACCAACAGGCGGGACGTCGGACGTCCTTCAGAGACGGACCAACGTGTTGACAACGTGACAAACCTGTCTCTCCGAGAGGCCCAGGGTCGTGGCGAGCTCCGCCTTCCTCCTGATGGTGATGTACTTGCTGAAGTGGAACTCCTTCTCCAGCTCTAAGCGCTGGTGGTCGGTGTAAACCACGCGGTACTTGTCTTTAGTCCGCGTCTTTCCGTCTGCAAAGCACAGAATGGGCGTTACGCTGGAATCTGGATCGCCGTTGGTTTAAAGACAAAAGCTATTTTGTTCCAAACATGTGACCTTCAGATCATTACTGTTCTTCCAACTGCTTCAGAAACTACAGAAGGTTTTACAGGTCGGACAGCGTAAACTACATAAAACGTTCCCTCACAGGAGACGCTTTAGGGCGGGGCTATGCACTGATTGACAGGTCTCTGACAGAGACGTATGTGGCGTCTCTACGTCCTTATGGTCGATTACTGTACAACTTAAGCCGTAATCAGGCTGGCGACAGTGAAGACCTGGCAGAGTCGCTGTGGGACGGAAACACGTCCAACAGGACGTCCGAGCAGAAAGTGACTAAAGACACAAACACTAAATCACACCAGCTGCAGGGAGTCCAGGCGTAGTATTTTATACGTGTTATAAAACGTCTCAGGTCGCTGTGTGGATGTGCGTCCTCGCTGGATATCTCCTGTATTCAAATACTCCAACATGCCTGGTTTGATTTGCATGAACTGGCTGGTTATCGTCCTCCACTCACGTGGGGTCAAAACTCATTCAATTCAACATCACTCAAGTTTTGAAGTTCAAATGTAGTGGAAATCCTTGAAGTTTTCACACACAAATGCTGAATTTTGATTTGTGTGAGAGATGTGAAGTCACAGAGGATTCGATTTAAAACCTGAAAGAAACCTCTGATCATTTTAGGGGAACTTTGCGCTTCAAGAAAATAATAAAAATCAATGACACGTTTTTTTTAACTTCCTTATTGACTTTTGCACCAACGATTCCGATTGTTTGGACCTTCTTCTGGAAAGCTTCTCGTCTGACTGGACCCAGAGTTTGAGACGTGGTGAAGAGAGTTCTCCACAGAACACGAACGTTTCCTCTTTCCAACCACAAAATATAAATGGGTTTGGTTAATAGTAACTTTTAGGACCTAAAAAAGGTCAAGTACATTAATGAGGACTTTTTAAGTAATGTCTAAAAGAGGAAATGAGCATCGGTGGTCGGTGGTACAGGAGCCAGAGCTCATCGTCTGCTGGGGAGCAGCAGTGCAGCTGCTGACACCAACAGACTGAGGAAGCTGGTGGAGAAGAAGAGCATCCTGAACAGGTGGAGAGGAGGACAACCACCACCTGCTGCAGGGACAACAGGATGGTCCAGATACAGGAGAACATTCCTGCCAACTGCAATTAGACTGCACAACAAATCTCCTCTGACTAGTATACTATCTTTCTATCCCTTTATCAAAATGTCTTTTCATGAGTAATGAGTAATGAGTAATTCTTTGGGAAAGTATTTTGAGGCTTTCACGACCCAACAGACCAGGAAGTGACCATGAACTGTGAAAGTGGACGTAGTCGTGGTGACGTCACGTTTTTTGGATTAACTGTTCATCGTCGCCATTATGGATGAAAACCAGTAAACAAGAAGTGATCGTAAAAGGACTGAGGAGGACGTAGACGTGTTTACAACGTTTACTGAGGGAATGAATCCAGAGAGAAGTAGAGTCATTTCCTCATAGACGTCTATGGGAGCAAAGGAGTCGCCCCCTGCTGGTCACTACAGAGAAGTAGAGTCATTTCCTCATAGACGTCTATGGGAGCAGAGGAGTCGCCCCT
>BMAF01000003.1:31681796-31791796 GCA_014132575.2 Gasterosteus nipponicus
TGTATCTAAAAAGAATGTTCACAAGTTTTACTGCTTGTGTCAAAGTGAGATAAAAACATCCCAGAAGACAATAGATCAATAAAAGGAGACCTTTGTGTAATTACAGGAAGCGGAGAGGTCACCTGAAGGTCAGCAGCTTCCTCTCCATCAGTGACGACACAGAGGAGGCGGAGCCTCACAACTTTTAATTACCGACTGTTTTATTCTCAAACGACGTCTGACGAACCATCGTTTATCAATTTTACATGATCAATACTTATATTTTATACCTGCTCAGGTACTCTAGAACTCTGCAGGGATAAAACTTCCTTTATGACTCCTCTGTAGATTCCTTATCAGCTCTTTATTCTTTCTTTCCTGCATGAGGAGTTAAAACTGCTCCTGGATCGGATCTGCGATGAAGAATCTGGTCTCAGTATTTATTACTTTACCTGTAAAACAGAACGTTAACACACTAAGAAACAATGGCGTCTTAATAAAGCTCAGAAGGTTTATTGCAATTGCTTTTTTTACTTTTACTTTAGGTTGAGGTGAGGTTTTCGTCCTGCAGCACCTCCTGCTGGCTGCCTGCTTTACAACATTAAGACCATCATTTCAACTTGAGCAGCGTACACATATATGTATAAGATTACATAATCGTTTCTTAGTTCATTATATATTGTTTTAATCAACGGCATGGTTCCGCTTTAAATATGTTGATATTGATAAATGAAATGAATACAACTGTTATAAGTTATAATACATTATTAAAACATAAAAGAGAGAATTACAAAGAAATCATTTCAATAACGCTAATGATACATGAAATACAGCTGTAATGTATTCAAATCAAATAATAACAGACATAAGTAAAAGAACAATGGAACAAAATCTTTACAATATGACCAAAATGTACATATTTATATTGATTTACGGAGAATGGTTCTGGGTGTAATGACGCTGCGCCGCCGCGTCTCACCAGCAGGGGCGCTCCACGGAGGTCAGCTGTCTGTGCTGCTCACTCTGAACCACAGAAGAAGACGCCGAGGAAGCCGCGGGGGGAAATACAAAATGTCTGCTCCGAAAAGCATCCCGAAAGACGCTCAGGTATCACGTCTGCGTCGTCTGCGCACCGCGCGTCACCGCGGCGGCGCTTCAACGAATGCCGCCGTCACAGTGAACGAACCGCGCGGCTCTTTGTACCCGTTAGCTTGCAGGCTAACGTTAGCGACGGATTACCGATCACAACATTAGCACAAAGCTAGCATGTTATCCTAGCTGGACGCTAGCGGCTAAGTGTAAACACGTAAAGTTGTACTTGTGTCCCATTAACGCTAAATGTTAGTGATAAACTGAAGGAGCGCGTGTCTCTGCAGGTGATGATCCAGATCCTGAAGGACATGGGGATCACGGAGTACGAGCCCCGGGTCATCAACCAGATGCTGGAGTTCACCTACAGTGAGTAACCGAGCGCTTCCCCAGCGGGCAACGCGCGGCCCGTCGCCCGCTCCTCACTTGGCCCGCTCCTCTCCTCAGGATACGTGACGACCATCATCGAGGACGCCAAGATCTACGCCACGCACGCCAAGAAGTCCAGCGTGGACGCCGACGACATCAAACTGGCGATCCAGTGCCGCATGGACCAGTCGTTCACCTCGCCGCCGCCGCGAGACGTGAGCGCCTCGCGTTTGAATGATCACGATCGATATGATTGAACTGATTGGGATTAAACATGCGAGTGACCTTCTGTAGTAGCCGGTTTGGCCGCCAGGCGGCGCCTCCTGCGGCCTGTTGACCGAGAAACTGACGGTTCCTGCTTGTTCATTAATAAGCTTCCTCTTTGATCAGTTCCTGTTGGAAGTTGCGCGGCAAAAGAACCAGACCCCCCTTCCTCTGATCAAACCGTACACGGGTCCCCGCCTCCCCCCGGACCGCTACTGCCTCACGGCGCCCAACTACCGCCTGAAGACCGCGCAGAAGAAGGTACCACGACGTCTTCTCCTCTACCTCCATCTCCTCCTCCTACGACCTTCTCAATGCGTCCCTTGTTCCAGGTGTCCTCGGCAGGCGGCCGGATGTCGGTGCCCCGGCTCAGCGTCGGCAGCGTCTCCAGCAGGCCGAGCACGCCGACCCTCGGTGAGTCCACAGAAGTGTGCCGTGACCCGTGTGCCGTGAGCCGTGTGCCGTGAGCCGTGTGCCCTGACCCGTGTGCTCTGACCCGTGTGCTCCACAGGGACCCCGTCTCTGCAGTCCGTGTCCACTAAGGTGGGCGCCCCGGTGTCTCTGACAGGTCAGAGGTTCACGGTTCAGATCCCAGCGACGTCGCAGACGGCCGCCACCAAAACCAGTAAGAGCCGTCTCCTCCCAGTCGCCTCTAGAAGGTGTTCATGGTTCTATCCAGTCTGCATCAATGCATGAAGCTCAACATCTGGATGGTTTGGGACAAAATAGTTGAATAAAACACACTTTTGATTCCTTCATGGAACCAACAATGTTTAACCTTTATGATTATTATATTTTATATTACACCATTTATTAGTTTGTGTGTGTGTGTATATAAACTCAAACTCCGTTATAATATTGTATTTTATCTATGTGTAGTTATTTTAATTACAGGATTTGACAATCATTTGATAGATATTATGTAGTAATTAATACATCCTATAATCACAGGTCTTAGATGTTTGGTATTTTTATGGGCAGATATAAATCAATTAAAACTTTCAGGCATCTTATTAACTGATGACTTGTGTTGCGCTTTATTAAAGGACATATTTTCCGTCTTAAAACATTGAATTACTTTTAATGAATTCTCTGCTGACTAAAAATTACCTTTTTAAAAGATCAATATGAAGAGTTTGTCAAAGTGTTTTTCTCTTTAAAAAGTGACAGTTCACATAAGTTCAGGAGACCCGTCGTCACGTAAACGTGAGAAGATGTTTTAGCTCCTTTCAGCCAATCAGCAGACATGAAATCTTTCTTCTCCTCCAGTCACGCCGTCCACGCCCGCCGTCTCCAACGTGCTCATCAACCCGTCTCTGATCGGGTCAAAGAACATCCTCATCACCGCCAACATGGTGACGCAGAGCGGCGACCCGCTGAAGAGGAAGCGCGAAGACGACGACTACGACGCTTTATGACACAGCGGCTTTTAGCGCACACACACGCACACACACACACACACACACACACACACACACGATCCAACAGGAAGTAGAAGTGAGTTTAACTCGACCAGTCGGACAGATTCAAACACCAGAAGTTCCTCCGATGTTCAATAAACTGTTGAAACATAAACCGCCTCAATGTCGTTTCTGCCTTAAAATAACACTTCAACTAAATCATACAAGTCAAAAACTGTTGTAAAGTATACTAGGATTCCTTTCACTTTTTAATTGGTATGTGAAGCAAAGGTCCATGTAGAATAAGTGGTGTGTGTATATACGTATTTACAACGTAGAAAGATGCGTTCAAATTGAACCTTTACATCCAGAATCTCGAACAAAACACAACAGCAACATCGATCGGTTCATTTGACCTTTAATAATAAAGAAAACAATCTCAAAATAAAAAATACGTGGCTAAACGTTACTCTTAAATGATGAACGGTGGTGATGCTGACAGAAGTAATAAGTCACCATAACAATAATCAGAAGCGTAATAATCGTCCCGCCAGCAGAAATCTCTTCCTGTGTTCTACAGACTTTACGGTGACGCGTCGCACAGTCGGGGTCAAAATATTTTCACAGCAAAACTTTCCCCACAAATACACGAGTTAAATAAAAACAGGCTCTTCTTCTGGGAATCTGGCTGTTTTTAAATAAAGAGTTTGAAGTGTCGAGCGTCAAAAAGAGAAAATGCTTCCTGAAATGAGCCGCTCGCCTCCTTCGTGGGTCGGAAACGTCCATTTGTTGTTCAGGGGAAAAACACTCGTCAAAAGCACAACTACTTTTTTCCCACAGAATAAAAACCCTTCTGGTGGAACACGGAGGTCTGAAGGAAACGCGGCTGCTTCGTACGACCAAATCCCTCGTTTTATTTGGCTGCAACGTTTTCATGGCACTCGACATTTTGGCCAAATAATTCCTCATGTGCTCGTATTTCTACAGAATAACGACTTTAAGCTCAACGCTTTGAGAGAGAGACTCGTTTATTCTCGCAATGTTACGCACAAAAAGGCCATTTATCGAGAAGTTTTATTAATTATTTCCAACAATTAAGTAAAGTGGAAATTTTATGAGATCAATGAGCAACGGAAACATTCTGAGTGGATCTTGTGACCCTAAAAACCGCCGCTAGCTGACCTTAGCGCTGCTAGCTGACCTTAGCGCTGCCAGCTGACCTTAGCGCTGCCGGTTGACCTTAGCGCTGCTAGCTGACCTTAGCGCTGCCGGCTGACCTTAGCGCTGCTAGCTGACCTTAGCGCTACCAGCTGACCTTAGCGCTGCCAGCTGACCTTAGCGCTGCCAGCTGACCTTAGCGCTGCCGGCTGACCTTAGCGCTGCCGGCTGACCTTAGCGCTGCCGGCTAACCTTAGCGCTGCCAGCTGACCTTAGCGCTGCCAGCTGACCTTAGCGCTGCCGGCTGACCTTAGCGCTGCCTGCTGACCTTAGCGCTGCCGGCTGACCTTAGCGCTGCCGGCTGACCTTAGCGCTGCTAGCTTCTAGCCACAGGTTTCTCCGTGACGAGGGTCAGGAGAGAATCTCAGGCGCAGCACCTTTACGTCACGACATCATGGAAACAGTAGTTTATACTTCGGGATATCGGCTGTCATTGATCATTTTATATATAAATAAGATTTAAATGCAATTGCTCTGTGAATCCTTTCAATGCGGTGATAATTCTTTAAAAGTAGAGACTCAACATTACGGGACGTTTGGTCATTTAAGAGTCACATGACATTTACTTTGAAAGACAAAAGCATGCGAAAAAATATCAAGAACTACATTGTACATTTGGGGAAAAGTTCAGGAAATTACAAAGGAAAGTAAATGAATAACGTCCTGAAAATGTCACAATGTAACGAGATGAATTATGATATTAATTAAACAGACAAGTTTGTATTTGACAGGAATAAAGCTTAAATCTTAAAATTGCTCAGTTAGTCTTTTTTAATTTGTTATAATTGTCAAAAAATTATTTTGACACTTTAATATTCTGATTTTTAAGTTAATTTTTATTCACGACAAATCATGTGATTCTCGTGTTTTTTTTATAATTACAAGTTTAACAAAAGAAAAAGTTACATCCAAATTGCTGCAAATTGTTTTTTGTCAGAAAAACAAATAAAATATTTCGTATCCCGGCAACAGTGGAATGAAGAAGGCACAACGTAGTCTCCACTTTGATCAGATCTATTTGTTGGGTTAATAAACAGAAAACAGCACTGTTTCCATGGAGACCATCTAAACCAGCTGGGGTGGAGCGGACGTTGTGATTGGTCGGAATGAAAACAGGAGAGAGACGATGCTCATTCTAAGATTTACCACAGCGATTTTGAGTGAAAAAGATGAAATATTAATATTTGAATGCAGGAAATATTCAGATAAATTATATTAACAAGGCTCCAAATGTACGTGTCGAAAGAATTCACACCAGCAACGCCAGCTGCCGCTAAAAAGCCTGAAAGGATCCGAGGTCATCGTAGATATTTGTGCACGTCGTTCCCTCACGAAAAACAAATGCGTAGTTTTGCGCTCGAGGCTCCCGTTGCCAACAGCTTTTATTTTGATAGATTTGTAAATGTAATCTCAGCGAATATTCAACTTCTCTCTCAGTAATTATTCAACTTTGTCTCAAACTAAAGCGCCGCCGTGGACGCCGAGTGACTCGAGGGCGGAAGTCTGATCCCAGTTTTAATACAAAATACATTCCAACACCAACAGAGTTTTTGCTCATTGAACTTTTAAAAAGGAAAAAAAGAGACATCAAACCTGTTATCGAGCATATCGAAATATTGTGTAAAAAAATTAAAATGAAAGATCTGTTACTTCGATTGCAGAAACAGGAAGTGGAACTCTGTCAACGCTGGTATGATTCTTTCATAATAAAACTGGAATAACAAACATTTTATCAAATGGACGACAGGGCTGACAGAGTGGTGAGAATGGATGCTGGTGAAATTGCGTTCCTGTGTGTGTGTGTGTGTGTGTGTGTCCTCCCTGGGCAGCGCGATGTTAAAGAAAAAAGAAAAGCATCAATGTATTTAAGAAAATAAAATAACAGACCTCCAACTGCTTGTAGATTTTTTTTCCTTTGTTTCAAATATATATTCTGTTTGTACAACGAAGCGACTGCTGCGTCCGCCGGCGTTTTGAAAAAAAAAAAAAAAAAAAAGTTTCGAAATAAAAGCGGACGACGGCCGATTCGTTTTTTTGTGTGTCGTATTTCAGCTAATCAAACATTCCATCGCGCCCCCCCACCACAACATCTGTCCTGCAGCTGCTCGACATTTAACCGTCAGCAAAAAACAAACAAAAAAACAACCAGAAAGACGGACGGAGAAGACAAATGGCAGCAGGAAGATGAGATGGTTGAAGCAAGGGAGGAAGAACCCCACCCGCCCACGAGGCCTCCGTCCAACAACCCCGCCGGGGAATGTAACGTCTACAGGGTGCGCGTGCCGCTCCTAGCAGTCCTCGTCCTTGTCGTCCACGGCGCCTTTGAGCCGTAGGCGGGCGAAGTCCTCGAAGACGAAGTCGTCGTCCTGGGAGACGCTGCTGGGAGGAAGGAGGGGGGTGGTGTTAAATGACGCTACCAAAATAAAATAAAGATCACGAGGCTCAGAGACGTTACAGACAAGAGGTCATTACATTAGTCAGAACTACGATTCCCAGAAGCCCTCAGGGGGCGTTAGTCAAGTGTTCAGATACTTTAAGTACATTTACTGCAGTAAAGTGTAAAAACACTCTTAAAGCACGAATGCCACCGTGTAAAAATACTGTTTCAATAAAAGCTTTGACTGATTAACAAACAAATCAATTAAATAAATTACTAATTGCGTGATGGACTAATTCTTAGGAAACACCTATTTGCACTTGTCCAAATAATAAAATGGTTGAATTAATTAAGAACAATAGAACTCACTTTGTGTCAAATTCTATCAAATTGGTGTCGATGGGGGGGTCCATCTCTGGCACAGCTGTAACACACACACACACACACACACACACACACACACACACACTTAGCATGACACAGCACCGTTTCCATGGAAACGTCTTTGTCTCCATGGAACTCGAGTGTACGATGAAGAAGGGAGTTGTGCAACAGTAAGGCATGAACGCGCTCCGTTTAAATAAAGTTTTAAAAGTCAAGAGGGCAGCGTGTGGTCAGGTGAGCTCACCTGATTGAGGGCGGGACAAAGGCGGCTCTACGGGTTTCGGGTGCATCAAGATGAACGGCAGCTCTACCGACACGTCTCTGGGAGAAAATACAAAATAAAACGACATGCAGTCACTTCTTCAGCCGGAAGTCACCGCTCGGTCCACTTCCTGTTTGTAATGGTTACAACTGCTCTGAGGACACGCCTCCACAGGAAGTGATCTCACAACAGCTGACTCCCAATATTTCATGAGGTTTTAGTCTGAAGAAAACAAACCAATCCAGAGCTGCATCAGATGATCCTGTGACTCTTGTCCACAGAGTCTGATCGATTCAGAGGCTAGCTTAGCATGAGGCTAATTCAGCGTGTGCACTTTTTCATTCACTTCTACTTTTTGGTATTTTTTTACGCCAGTGAAACTCAACTTCCTGCATGTTTCACAATAAAAGCCTAAGTTAGAGCCAGTTCTTTGATTTGTTGCTTTTCTTTTAAAAAACAGCAAAAGGTACTTTACTTTTGCGGGTAACAACATTTAACCATTTCAACTAATGCAGTGGTTCTCAAACGTTTTCTGTCGGGCCCCACGGCCCCAACAAAAATGTAACATAATGGTCCATGCTGAATTTTTATTGAAATAACATTTTGTGACTCCATGTGTGCCTTTATTAATAATAGAATAAGTCAACACGAAGCATTACTGTAAGTTTTAACTTGAACAGTTAAGTTCAAATCTAAAACTTGTCAGAGCTCTTTGAGTTAAAGAGAAGAAGTGAGAAGACGAAACAGGGCTGTGATGTTCTACAGAGCTTCACAGCTCCTTAACGACTAAGGATGAGTAGTCAAATGCAGAGAATAATGTGGGATTAATAAAAGAATCAGAAATAAAATAATAATTTTTTAAAATGAAAAAAATAATAATAAACATTCCGCCAGCCACTCGCGCCCCGCCAGAGGGTCACGCCCCACAGTTTGAGAACCACTGAACTAACGGCCGGTAAAGCGGGTCACACTGGTGAGCGGAGGCCACAGAGAAAGAGAGCAGACGTGTCTTGATGTTAAAGGATCAGACTGAAAGGACAAGAGGCTGGCGCTCACATTTACCTGTCCAACATGCCTCTCAGCAGCCTGCAGGGGGACACACAGGGAGGAGGAGGAGGAGGAGGAGGAGGAAGAGGAGGAGCCAAACAGAAAAACAAAAACACAGAGGGGAGATGAAATGAAAAGCAGGAGGCAACAAGTCAACAACCTAAGCAAGCAGAGTGGGGAGTCACTACAGCTACAAAGGTAACGCACAACAGGAAGTCAAGAGGATGAAACAGGAAGTTGAGCTGCACCAACATGGAGATGTCTATCGGGACTTGAGTAAAGCTCCGTGTGGACTTTTGTCGTCTTAAGGGGGGAGGTAACAACTTGTTTTTGTCACCATGGATACAAGCCACACCCTCAAGCTGCGTCCTCCACAGGTATGTTGAGAACGTACCTGTAAAGGGGGCAGCGAGACGTTCCGGCTTATCGTGTTAATAAAATGTTTTCTGCTGTCGTGATGTGTTCAGGTGTCATCTGTAAAAGGTCGTCTTGGTGATAAACGAATCCAGAGGTGATCACGTGATTATAAAACAGATATTACAGATGTTTAACTTTCTAACACAAACCCCAGCAGAAATTACTGCAAAGTAAAAGTCTAATTTTGTATGTTTTATATTTTACTGACTTCCGAGAGTTGAAATGATGTGTAGATCACAGAGACCAGCCTGTACACACACACTCAAACAACAATACGGATCAATAATCAGTATCAGCAACACCATCAGCACAACAAGCTCAGTTTCCTCTTTGATTTCACAACTTGAGGCGAGCTGGACGTCAGCTGGTGACCTTGAACAGGAAACAAAGGACAGGAAGTGATGTCGGCGCAGCGTGTCCTACCCTCCACGTGAGACCACCAGCTTGACTTTGACTCTGTAGGACACCAGGATCCCCAGCACCTCCTTGTTGGTCACGTCCTTTACGCTGAAACACAGAGCACCAGCGTCACGTGACCGCAGCAACACGCGTGTGCTTGCGTGTGTGTGTGTGCGTGTTTACATGGTGGAGGAGGCCAGGTTGGTGTCTTCGTGCTTCAGCTTGCCGTCCAGGGCGAGTCCCCTCTTCTCCCGGTTCTTGTCCAGCGTCGGGGTCAGAGTGTACACCTTGCAGAAGGTGGAGCTGGACGACACCTGGTCGCTATGGAGACGACACGCTGCTGTCAATCAAACTGACTTCAGATCAGTGTTCATTGGGCAGCTATCTTTGATTTAGTCTTTAGACACAAAATGCATATTAGTTTTAGTCACATTTGGTCATTTTAATCCTTCTTAGTTTTAGTCCCATTTAATATCCACATTAAACTCTTCTTCCCGTCTCAGGCCCAGGGACCCCTGTGGTGTGTCTACAGCTGCATTATAGTCCCTCCTATAGGACAGGCCTCTCGATGTCCCTCCTACAGGACGGGCCTCTCGATGTCCCTCCTACAGGACGGGCCTCTCGATGTCCTCCCTGTCCCTCCTACAGGACGGGCCTCTCGATGTCCCCTCCTACAGGCCTCTCGATGTCCCCTCCTATAGGACAGGCCTCTCGATGTCCCTCCCTCGATGTCCCTATAGGACAGGCCTCTCGATGTCCCTCCTACAGGACGGGCCTCTCGATGTCCCTCCTACAGGACGGGCCTCTCGATGTCCCTCCTACAGGACGGGCCTCTCGATGTCCCTCCTACAGGACAGGGCCTCTCGATGTCCCTCCTATAGGACAGGCCTCTCGATGTCCCCTCCTCGATGTGTCCTCCTACAGGACGGGGATGTCCCTCCTACAGGACAGGTCCCTCCTACAGGACGGGCCTCTCGATGTCCCTCCTACAGGACAGGCCTCTCGATGTCCCTCCTACAGGACAGGCCTCTCGATGTCCCTCCTACAGGACAGGCCTCTCGATGTCCCTCCTATAGGACAGGCCTCTCGATGTCCCTCCTATAGGACAGGCCTATCGATGTCCCTCCTATAGGACAGGCCTATCGATGTCCCTCCTATAGGACAGGCCTATCGATGTCCCCTCCCTATAGGGACGATGTCCTCCTATAGGACAGGCCTATCGATGTCCCTCCTATAGGACAGGCCTATCGATGTCCCTCCTATAGGACAGGCCTATCGATGTCCCTCCTATAGGACAGGCCTATCGATGTCCCTCCTATAGGACAGGCCTATAGATGTCCCTCCTATAGGACAGGCCTATAAACGCAACACTTTGTTGTCTTTGTCTGTTTACTTGCGATGCTTTTGACACGGCCACCTGTCACCTGTGTGACGCCTCTACGTTGCTTAGTAACGAGCGTACGGTGGCCGAGACGGTTTAACGTCTTCTCACGATGTGGCGCGTGAACTACAGTAGAAACGCGTGAGGCTTCAGAACCTGCAATGACTTTATTCCGTTAGACGCGTTTGTGACGGAGCGTCTCATCCAGCGAGGAAACGCTGGCTGCCGTCGCCAGAGAACAGAGCAGAAAGGTCCCACAGTCTTTAAACGCGTCTTCATGTTTCTGTGAAGCAGCGCGGCTTCAGCCTGCTAACAGGCAGCTAACAGGCAGCTAACAGGCAGCTAACAGTCAGCTGAGCTAAACTAACGAAGCCACGTTCAAACTCGCCGTATCCATTTTATCGTATCGGCGTACGATAAAAAGTATCGTGACTTCGTCAACCACCAACATGTTCGTCTCGTCTCGTTAACGAAAGTTAGAATAGATTTAGTCAGTTTTTATTTTAAGATCGTTTTCATCACGTCTTAGTCGTGGAAAAAAGGTTCGTTAACGAAAACTTTGTGATAGTTTTCGTCGACGAAATGAACACTGGTTCAGATCAGACCTTTTGATAACTGAGTGGGATCAATCGTGATGTTCTTCTCTCATTTAAACGTCTTTACAAGTCAAACGTTGGTTTCATTTATTGGTGTCATGGTTTGAGCCGTTAACCATTCAAACCAGTTTGAACCCGCTTCAATCTGAAGGGTTTCCCGCTCATTGACCTCGGATGAGGTCATATTACTTACTCCGCCTCCAGCTGGGCCACTGGACATTTGTACTGGGCAGTGCTGAACAGGCAGATGTCTGCATACTGACGCACTGCAGAGAGAAGGTTCCACATTCAGAACCTCACACAGCGACTTAAGAAGAGACGACAGAAGGAAACGAGAGACCAAGAGGCAGAAGAAGCAGAGACCCACCGGATATCTTTGCTCTCTTGACAGTCTTGGTGGAGTTGTTGGTGACGTGAACGTTGACACTGATGGGCTCTCCGTGGTAGTACAGCTGCACACAATGCATCATGGGAAAATAAGACATTCATGAGGGACGACTGTCAACCAGCGTCAGAGAATATAAAACTAATGCCTTTTTCTCGAGGCTAGCCAGCACATTAGCACAAGAGGCTAGCCAGCCCATTAGCACAAGAGGCTAACATGCACATTAGCACAAGAGGCTAAGCTGCACATTAGCACAAGAGGCTAACCTGCACATTAGCACAAGAGGCTAACCAGCCCATTAGCACAAGAGGCTAACCAGCACATTAGCACAAGAGGCTATCCAGCACATTAGCACAAGAGGCTAACCTGCACATTAGCACAAGAGGCTAACCTGCACATTAGCACAAGAGGCTATCCAGCACATTAGCACAAGAGGCTATCCAGCCCATTAGCACAAGAGGCTAACCTGCACATTAGCACAAGAGGCTAACCTGCACATTAGCACAAGAGGCTAACCTGCACATTAGCACAAGAGGCTAACCTGCACATTAGCACAAGAGGCTAAGCTGCACATTAGCACAAGAGGCTAACCTGCACATTAGCACAAGAGGCTAACCCGAAGATGTCATGAAACATCTTAATATTAATAATACTTAATACTTGTATTAGTTTCTATAAACAGCTGCTACACAATGGATATAAATACTCGATCGGTGGTTGATGTCGGTCACCTTTAATCACGCAGCGCTACGTTCTGACGTGTGTGTACCTCCTTGTCCAGAGAGGCCTCCAGGTGAAGGGATCTGTCAGACATCAGGAAGCTGCGGGTCGTCTCCACCATCGGCTGAGGACCGGGCTTCTCCGGAGCGTACTGAACCTTCCTGATGACCAGACGCACCGAGTTCCTGCAGACAGGAACCACGTCACTGCCATCCGCTCCTCCGGTAGTAATACCAAACACATGGTACATGCCTACCAGCTAACGTTAGCGCAAAGGCTAACTTATCTTATGTAATTAGTAAGTCATTTGAGGAAATCTGCTCAGACACAAAGACTGCTGATGAAACCTCTCTGAGAGCTGCAGGTCCTCAGGAGCTTCCTGCCGGTCTGAACTCACCTCTTGTGGATCTTTTCTTCGATTGACTTGGCACAGAAAGCTCTGATCTCAAAGTCAACGCCGCAGGCCTGAGGAGGAAACACAAGTAGTCTGGACACATGAATATATATAAATACATGTAGAAAGAGTGAAGGGAAGCTACCGAGCGTTACCTTCCCAGTGTCCTCCGGGCCGGGCTGTAAAGTGACTGAACACGGGAGGTTCTGAGGAATCTGAATCCACACAAGAAAAAACTAAAGTCAGGATGGAAACAGCGACTTCATCACCGGAGGAGTTGTGAAGAAACAAGATCTGAAAAGCATCTCGGATTGAAACGGCCTCCTGCTGTGGACCAGGGGGCGGGGCCTCGTGTGCTGAGAGACAGTAGAGGCAGAAGTGACGGTATGGACACTAGTGTCCCCCTCCCTGTGTGTACTAGTGTCCCCCTCCCTGTGTGTACTAGTGTGCTCACCTAGTGTCCCCTCACTGTGTGTACTAGTGTCCCCTCCCTGTGTGTACTAGTGTCCGCTCACTGTGTGTACTAGTGTCCCGCTCACTGTGTGTACTAGTGTCCCCCTCACACTAGTGTGTCACTGTGTGTGTACTAGTGTCCCCCACTCACTGTGTGTACTAGTGTCCCCCTCACTGTGTGTACTAGTGTCCCCTCACTGTGTGTACTAGTGTCCCCCTCACTGTGTGTACTAGTGTCCCGCTCACTGTGTGTACTAGTGTCCCCCTCACTGTGTGTACTAGTGTCCCGCTCACTGTGTGTACTAGTGTCCCCTCACACTAGTGTCCCGCTCACTGTGTGTACTAGTGTCCCCCACTGTGTGTCAGTGTCCCGCTCCCTGTGTGTACTGTGTGTACCTAGTGTCCCTCCCTAGTGTCCCCCTCACTGTGTGTGTACTAGTGTCCCCTCCTGTGTGTACTAGTGTCCCCCACTAGTGTGTGTACTAGTGTCCCCTCACTGTGTGTACTAGTGTCCCCCTCCCTGTGTGTACTAGTGTCCCCTCCCTGTGTGTACTAGTGTCCCCCTCCCTGTGTGTACTAGTGTCCCCCTCACTGTGTGTACTAGTGTCCCCCTCACTGTGTGTACTAGTGTCCTCCCTGTGTGTACTAGTGTCCCCCCTCACTGTGTGTACTAGTGTCCCCTCACTGTGTGTGTACTAGTGTCCCCCCCCTCACTGTGTGTGCTAGTGTCCCCCTCACTGTGTGTACTAGTGTCCCCTCACTGTGTGTACTAGTGTCCCCTCACTGTGTGTACTAGTGTCCCCCTCCCCTACTAGTGTCCCCCACTGTGTGTACTAGTGTCCCCTCACTGTGTGTACTAGTGTCCCCCTCACTGTGTGTACTAGTGTCCCCTCACTGTGTGTACTAGTGTCCCCCTCACTGTGTGTACTAGTGTCCCCCTCCCTGTGTGTACTAGTGTCCCCTCACTGTGTGTACTAGTGTCCCCCTCACTGTGTGTACTAGTGTCCCCCTCACTGTGTGTACTAGTGTCCCCTCACTGTGTGTACTAGTGTCCCCCTCACTGTGTGTACTAGTGTCCTCCTCACTGTGTGTACTAGTGTCCTCCTCACTGTGTGTACTAGTGTCCCCCTCCCTGTGTGTACTAGTGTCCTCCTCACTGTGTGTACTAGTGTCCTCCTCCCTGTGTGTACTAGTGTCCTCCTCACTGTGTGTACTAGTGTCCCCTCACTGTGTGTACTAGTGTCCCCCTCCCTGTGTGTACTAGTGTCCCCCCTCCTGTGTGTACTAGTGTCCCACCTAGTGTCCCCTTCACTGTGTGTACTAGTGTCCCCCTCCCTGTGTGTACTAGTGTCCCCCCCTCCCTGTGTGTACCCCCTCACTGTGTGTACTAGTGTCCCCCTCCTCTAGTGTCCTCACTGTGTACTAGTGTCCCCCTCCTGTGTGTACTAGTGTCCCCCTCACTGTGTGTACTAGTGTCCCCCTCACTGTGTGTACTAGTGTCCTCCTCACTGTGTGTACTAGTGTCCCCTTCACTGTGTGTACTAGTGTCCCCCTCACTGTGTGTACTAGTGTCCTCCTCACTGTGTGTACTAGTGTCCCCCTCACTGTGTGTACCCCTCACTGTGTGTACTAGTGTCCCCCTCACTGTGTGTACTAGTGTCCCCTCACTGTGTGTACTAGTGTCCCCCTCACTGTGTGTACTAGTGTCCTCCTCACTGTGTGTACTAGTGTCCCCTCACTGTGTGTACTAGTGTCCCCCTCACTGTGTGTACTAGTGTCCCACTGTGTGTACTAGTGTCCCTCCCTGTGTGTACTAGTGTCCCCTCACTGTGTGTACTAGTGTCCCCCTCACCTGTGTGCCTGGTGTCCCCCTCACTGTGTGTACTAGTGTCCCCTCACTGTGTAGTGTCCCCTCCCTGTGTGTACTAGTGTCCTCCCTGTGTGTACTAGTGTCCTCCCTGTGTGTACTAGTGTCCCCTCACTGTGTGTACTAGTGTCCCCCTCCCTGTGTGTACTAGTGTCCCCCTCCCTGTGTGTACTAGTGTCCCCCTCACTGTGTGTACTAGTGTCCCCCTCCCTGTGTGTACTAGTACACACTCACAGTGAAGTAGAAGGGGTGAGCATGTTGGCCCAGTTTCTTCAGCAGCCTCTCCTGCAGGCGGCTGTTGGGTTTCTTCTCTTCAGGAACCGGAGGGAACGCCTGAGAGACGGAGAGAAGGAGGACGAGACGCTGCAGTAAAAGTACTGCTACTAAACTCTGAAAGTACGATTAACGGTCCTGTCAATAATATCATTGATTGACTGATTGGTTGGAAAATACAGTGATTAAAGGTGCTCAGGTGAAACTCACCTGGAAGGTGGAGATGTACAGGTCCTTCCTGAAGGACAGGCCCAGGACGTCCAGGTCCTCCCGGCCGTACCTGAACGCACAGGTGAGCGTGACGAAGACTACGAGGAAGAGAAATGATTTAGATCATGTTCATTCAAACTGTTACTGATCTATAATGAGTTTGTTTACACAAATACCAACACGGGAATATATATTAAAATATATTATCTTCTCTCTTGTTCAGGTGGAAGCCGCCCTACCTTTCCTGTCCTTCAGGTACTCCGGGTCCACGAGGATCACGCCGTCTGTCAGCGGGGGGGACAGAACCGCCACGTCTTAAACGAGCCCCTCGGCCAATCACAAGCAAGCGCTGACGCATGAATAATCACCAAAACACATGAACAAACTCTCCAGGACTCACCTACTGGGTCCACGTGGTCCAGGTGATCCACAAAGTCTCTCTTTCCCAGGTAGACCGTCACCTGCACCGACCAATCAGAGTCACACACGAGACATCCAATCACAGATGTGCAGTTCAGGGCCAAACATCTGGTTGATGACGTTTTTAATCACTATACACTGTACAGGTGAGCTCTTATTCTGATAATCATTGTCTCACATTTTAGACATTAAATCATTTTTGGGAGGGAGGTTGTAGTTCGAATGGTAGAGGGACAGTTTTAAACTATTAAAAATGTGATCTATATAAAAACTTAAAAGTCTACGTTTTTCCTCCTGGTAGTACGCCAGGTACTCAGAGTACTCTGAGTACCTGGCGAGTACCTGTCGTACCCGCCTCACTCAGGACTCACCTTGCAGTTGGGGCTCGACTTCTTGAAAACTCTGCGGTTTGGAAAGAGGAAGCAGAAGCAGAGTTAGTGGGTTTGTGGGAAGCGGGACGGCGACGTCGAGCCGACCGGTGCTGCACGGGCGAGAGGGAGCGCTGGGGGAGGTTGGCGGTTCAAACCCCGGCTGACACAAACCTCTAATTGCTTTTTTTTTTTTTTTTTTTTTTTTTTTTTGAAATGCAATGTGAGTCGCTTTGGAGAAACGCTTCAGCTAAATGACCTGTAAGGTGATCAGGAACACGTGAAGTGATCCCTTCAGATTGAGCTTCCATCGGATCATCAGATCTACTCTACTGATATTGAGGTGAACCCGGTCAGCGGTTCATGCCGCTCCAGTCTGGCATCTACACAATCATCAGCTCAACAAAAAGAACCAGTCGTGCTAAGCTACCAAAAAAGAGTTTGTTGCTGAAATTCCAGTCGATTTATTTGATGCAGAACCCGTTTTCAGAGCGTCGTGGGATTTTGGTCGTGAGCGGCGGCGGGACTCCACGCGGGATCGTTCTACACCAACGAGGCAGCTGCTCGCCCCCGAACATCCTGGATTCTACACAGCGACGTACACGTAGCCGCGTCCAATGAGGCCAATGTACCATAATGTCCATGTGAAGTCACTTGGATCAAGGTTGAAATGGGGGTGAATCCACCTTACGGGCGACGTGACGTGGACTGAAGACCCAGCACACGCTGAGCAAGTCCAGACTTCCTACGTCAAAGTATCTGCACCCATCAGCTGTGGACTCACACTGCAGGTTATTCTCCCTCTTGCTATTCATGTTTCTTCACACTCGCACAGAAAAAGCTCAACACCAAACAGAATTTCACTACATACTTAACGTCAGTATTTCTCTGTATGTGACGAATAAACCTCCTTCCTTGGATCTATAAAAGGCAGCAATTGTACTTCTGACCATTTGTTCGTTCATTCATTCTTCCACCATGAAAACGATCTTCATGAAAAATGATGGATTAAACTGTACAAAACAGAGTAACAGATTAAGGACACTCCGTCCTCACTGTCAGGACGCTTATCTTAGTTCCTCAGTCTCTTTTGTGTTGCCACAATTGCAACAACGACACACGTCTGTGCAACACGGTCCTGCAGAAAGAGGAACACCTGCCTGGCTCACCGGCACTTTTGCAGCCGCGGTGCATCACATGCAAAACACGGTCAGGGGTCCGATTTCTGGTCATCCAGGTGACGTTTAAGGTCCCAACCAGCAGGTGATGGAGCGCTGATATCTGCTTTGCATCGCGTGCCCTGTATGACCGAGGTCTGACTGAGGACTTGGTCAACCAAGCAGCCTCCACCGCTGTGCTCCAATAGATCCATGAGAGCTGATCCCGTTATTCTGGCAAGTAACCACCAGCACTAATGACATGACACCGTTCCCAAGGGACATCAGAGAACTCCCCTCATTTCAATAGTTCTGCTCTGACCAAGAATGAGCAGCCTGGACAATCACTTCCGTACCTGCTGCAGATTCCGGCTTTACGTGATCACTGAAGGGGTTTTTATGGGGGAAAACGTGTCAACCGACTTGGAGAACAGTCTCTGGTCCATAAATTATTTTACGGCATTTTCACCCTTTTCTGAGGAAACAAGCAAATCCTTCATGATTCCTTCTGTTGCTCCTCTGACGCACGATGCCGTCTGTACATCGGGAGGGTTGAGCATCAATGGTGGAAAGGATTCTGCTCGCCGCCGTTTCATCAGCATCGATGTGGTCACGGTCCGTAGCTCAGGAGATATCAGTCGACACCTCAGTAACGCAGACCATCATTTACCGTCTTTACCGGCACATTAAGACCAGCTCGCAGTCCCTCAGTCTGAATCTGAATATCTTGCCAACTTTACCGAACTACGGAGGAGTCTGTGCACATCTGGTCTCATTATTTCGATTTTCCAAAAATCGATCCGTATTGAAAGTTGGCACGTGACTCTCCAGGTCGTCTTCAACAGAACACGTGACTCCACCTGTTGTTCTGGAGGTGAATCGCTCTGCAACACACGCAGGACTTTACAACCAGGAAGTGAAACCAGCGCGTCGACGCGTAAAGACGCAGAAACACGCGGCGGCCTCAGAGCCACAGATACAGATCTCTGGTGTTTGAAAAGATCCACAATATTTATCCAAAAATCATTTCAACTGAAAAGATAAAATACACCACATGTTATACTCAATCTAGTTTTTTCG
This sequence comes from Gasterosteus nipponicus, assembly GCA_014132575.2. NCBI lineage: Eukaryota > Metazoa > Chordata > Actinopteri > Perciformes > Gasterosteidae > Gasterosteus > Gasterosteus nipponicus. Next base: position 31,700,306 of record BMAF01000003.1, read on the forward strand.
TCATGGGAACATGGAGCGATGCAAGTGATGGTCCTTCTATTAGGTTCTGTACAATAAGGTGCTTGGAGCTCGATTCATTCATTCATTCATCTCTAATATTGCTTTTATTCATGCGCGAAACATCTGGATTAATGTCTAGTTCGTCACTTAAACTACATTTTACAGATGACAAGTGAACACATCACAATAATGTTCCAGTGTTCACTGAGCAGAGCCTGAATGCATCACAATGGAAGTGCCGCCTTCCTCCGCTGGTGCTACGCAGTTAGCGGTGCAGCTAACGTCACAAGCTCCTCCTCCTGTGGGTTTGAGCACTGATTGGTTGTTCACAGTGTCACATGATTAGATCACGGAAAACGACAACCATTGTGGGTCCAAAGAAAGAGTTGAACGGCCACTTCCTTCCTTTCTGCTTGATGGCACAACACAAACAGGAAGTAATAAACAGGAAGTCGTCTTACCTCACCGCGAGGTTTCAAAAGGAAACGGTTTGTTGATTTCACCATTTTAGAGGAAAGACGTGAAGTGAACAACGGATGAATATAAAAGCATTTCAGCCACAGCTTTTCAAAATAAAGGCTCACTGTGAAGTAACCGTGTTGCATTTTAACTGAGCATCAGCTGCTGGGCCCCGAGGGGACGAATCAGTTAAACCGTCTGCAGGTAAACGCGCTGCTCCTGCCTGCAGCAGGTGTGCGTGTGCGTGTGCGTGTGCACTTCATGCCCAGACAAGAACTGCACTTGTTGTTGTTTTCGTTAATAGTTCATCAATCTCCACAGAATAACAACGGTTTGGTGGTTTGAGGACCAGCCCCGTCCCTCGTACGAGGCTAACCGAGTTAGCCGGATCATCTTCAGGATAAGATTACATAAGTCAAAGTTTTCGGTTCCACGAAGCAAGTTTGGCAAAATCACCGCAGCAACGGACCCAGAAACCTGAACCTGCTCAGCGGATCATCTGTCCACCTTCTCTGCCATCAGTTCCCCCTTAAACGTGCTCCGGTTTGTCTGTCAACAACAATAAATAGGTAAGTTGTAAATATCCTACTGTGTTTTTTTATTTAATTATTATTATTTTTAATTTCATGAATAATTTTGGTTTGAGGATCGTCTCCTGGGACGGACAGACAAACGTCTCACGTGTAAACAGGATGAACAACGTGAACGATGTACGATACGATCAATTCACACCAGAGGAAATGATTCAAACATGTGATCTGGATTCCTCGTAAGCGTTCATCATCATCATCATCATCATCATCTTCTGCTCGTCTTGCTATGAGTTTATTTAATCAGATCATCCTGATGACGGAAGTCTGGTTCACATTAACTCGACCGAGAGACGATCAGCCTTCGAGGAACCGAGATAACCCGATGATTGAAGTCAGGCTAAGTTAAGCTGGCTTAGTTGAACTGCGTACGAGGAACAGCGGCCAGATTTCCCTCTTTAAAGCTGGTGGAACACGACGTTCTCTCATGTGTTCTTCTAATCCACATGAATTCATGATCCACTTCTGTTTTATTCTGATGAATGAAATTATGCTTCGTGTTTAACCCGAAATGTTCTGAGGGCAGATAAAACAATATGAATATGTTAAATAAAAAAAAAATAGCAGTACTAAAAAATGATCTGACAAACTCTGGTTGCCTGTTATGTTAAATGTAAGAAAATTGGGAAACTTTGCGTGGAAGATAAAGCAGAAAAAAAAACTGTCCCAAAAAAAAAAAATAAGAAACAAGCCTGTTGTGTTGTGAAATAATCTCAGATTTGTATTTAAAAGGGGTTGATATGTGAACGTGTCCTGGACATGGTTCCTGGGGTTCAGAGGTCAGACCTCCTTCCTCCTCTTCACACCCACCGGCAAATTAAAAACAACTTTGTGTGGAAAGAATTTTCCACTTCCTCATTAGCAGAGTTTTATATTGTTAGTTCTACTATTTAAGTCACCAGCTGTTTAAAGTCAAAAGACTTCAAATGTGAAGCGACCAATATCTGGAAATTACATTAAATATATATTTAAAAAGTGTGAAAAATACATGAGGAACTTAAAAGTAATTCCAGATGTACAGGAATGTATATGTGTAAAGAAGTGGAAGAGCTTTTGTTAAAAAAACAACAGTGATAAAATAACGTTTGAACCAATAAATTGTTGGTAAAATTGAGGTAAATCTGAGCGCACTCACAGCAACGCAATTCAATCAATGAGAGGCGGGCTTCAGGCCGCAGGGGCGAGGCTGTCAATCAATCGATCAACATAATCAATCAAATCAAAATTGACAACGACAGCTAACTGCCTTCCTTCATCCCTTTGTTGATCTTAACAGCAGGAATATGAGAATAACTATAATATTAGATTAAGTTTGGAAAGTTTTTTTTGCAAAGTTTATTTGAACTATTTTTAAATCATTTCATTAATGCGTTAAATTTAGAAATCCTTCGTTTTCTAAATAAATGTTAACCTCAATAGTAATTGACAGATTATGAAAATATAATAGCGATGAATAATGATCTATTTAACTTATTAACAGAAGAAGAAATGTAACATTTAGTATTTTAGGTTTTTAAAGGATTTTCAGGACAATGATATCAATTAATATTGTGGATCTTTGCCGCCCAGCTGAGAACCAAAACAGAGATCAGTGTCTGATGGATCATCAGTGATCAATAATTAGAATCGGGGATCAGGCGTCGGCCACCATCACCACCTGGGAGCATCACGAGGCCGAGGAAAGGTTTGAATCCCAGCTCCAAAACGTGAGAGAAGCCCCTCAGATGAAGTTCTGACACATGAAAAACCTGCTGTGGAGCCTGCAACCAGCAGGAGCTGCTGATGGACCTGCACACCGGTACCAACAGACCTGATGGGATAAATGAGCGGTTCAGACAAAGCTGAGGCACCTGAGAACCAGTCGGTCAGGAGGCCACACGCGTCTCCACAAGAGCAGACCCAAGTGACCTTTTACTCCTACTTTCTTCTTTTGAACTGTCACTCAGTCCCTCTCCTCCTCCTCACAGAGCCGCCAATCACCTCGAATACATCTTCACCAGAAACTGCTCCACCTCTGACCTCTCTGTAACTCCACGTCTCTGACCACTTCTCCATCTCCGACGCTCCTCCGCGCTCTCTAACTAACGACTCCACCAACACTCGCTCCCTCCCTCCTCTCTCCTCCTCCCCCTCTCCCCCTCTCCTCCCTCTCTCCCTTCTCCCCCCTCTCTCCTCCTCTCTCCTCCCTCTCCTCCTCCCTCTCCCCTCCTCTCCTCCCTCTCTCCTCCCTCTCTCTCCTCCTCCCTCTCCTCCTCCTCTCTCCTCCTCTCCTCCTCCCTCCTCTCCTCCTCTCTCCCCCCTCTCCTCTCTCCTCCTCCTCTCTCCCCCTCTCCTCCTCCTCTCTCCTCCTCTCTCCTCCTCCTCCTCCCCCTCTCTTCCCTCTCTCTTCCACTGACTCCTTCTCACTAATCTGAACGCTGCTGCAGAGACTCTCCTCTCAACTCTGTCCTCCTCTCTGGAAAATAGCTGACATACGCTCCTCTTTCTCAAACCCACCTCCTCCTACTCGTGTCCCACTGGCTTCACCTCTATCGCCCTCACTTTCCTCCTTCACCCCCCGTCTCCTAACCAGGTTCTTACCCTCGTAACCTCTGCCCGTCCGACCACCTGCCCTCTTGACCCCATTCCATCACATCTACTACAATCTATCGCTCCTGATCTTCTTCCTTTCCTCACCTGTCTCATCAACAACGCTCTGTTATCTGGCTGTTTTCTCTGAAGGAGAAGAGTCAACCCTCTCCTGAAGAAACCCACCCTCAACCCTTCTGAAGAACACAACTACAGACCCGTCTCTCTTCTTCCCTCTTTGTCCAAAACTCTTGAACGTGTGATCTTTATCCAACTTTCCTCCTATCTCCACCATTACATTACATCACATGTCATTTAGCGGACGCTTTTATCCAAAGCGACGTACAATAAGTGCGTTCAACCAAAGGGTACAAACCCAGGAACAAGAAACAAGAAAGTGCAATTTCCTCAAATAAGCCAATTTACAATAGATGAGTGACGTTACAAGTACAATTTAAGTGCTACAGTTTGTTAGTCTTTAGTCGAGGTAGAGTCTGAAGAGGTGTGTCTTCAGTCTGAAGATGTGGAGGCTCTCTGTGGTCCTGATGTCTTCAGAGACCTCGTTCCACCATTTCGGCGCAAGGACAGCGAAGAGTCGAGATCTAGTCGAGTGTTTTGCTCTCAGTGAGTAACAACCTCCTTGACCCCCACCAGTCAGGCTTCAAGGCCGTTCCACAGAGACTGCTCTCCTCGCTGTCTCAGAGCAACTCCACACTGCTAGAGCTCCTCTCTCTCCTCTGTCCTCGTCCTTCTGGGACCTCTCTGCTGCATTTGACACAGTCAACCAGCAGATCCTTATCTCCTCCCTTCAGGAACTTGGTGTCTCAGGCTCTGCTCTCTCCCTTTTCTCGTCCTACCTCAACGGACGCACCTACCGGGTAACCTGGCGAGGATCTGTGTCAGAACCTTGTCCTCTTACTACTGGAGTTCCTCAGGGTTCCGTGCTGGGTCTCCTCCTCTTCTCGCTCTACACCAACTCTCTCGGCGCTGTCATTTACTCGCATGGCTTCTCCTACCACAGCGATGCCGATGACACCAACTAATTCTCTCCTTCCCTCACTCTGATCTCTGCCCACCATCTACAACATCAGGAGAACACATCCTCTTCTCACTCAGAAGGCAGCGCAGGTACTGATTCAGGCTCTTGTCATCTCCCTCCTGGACTACTAGAACTCTCTCCTGCAGGTCTCCTGCTACAAACCCGACATCCCGACCTCTGACCTCTCCGCTCTGCATGTGATAAACTGCTTGTTCCTCCTCACTGAGAGCAAAACACTGGACTAGATCTCCACTCTTTGCTGTCCTGCTCCTAAATGGTGGAAGGAGGTCTCTGAAGACATCAGGACCACAGAGAGCCTTCACGTCTTCAGACTAAAGACACACCTCTTCAGACTCTACCTCCACTAACACACTAACTACCTGTAGCACTTACATTGGACTTATAATGGTTCTTATCTACAGCGAGTTGTAAAATGCAATTTCATGAAATAAGTTTGTTTCCTTGTGGTTAAATTCACTTATTGTAAGTCGTTTTGGATAAAAGCGTCAGATAAATGACATGTGATGTACCGCACGTGTACAGGTGCTGTGCACGAGCCCGTGAGCGCGAACGCACCAAACAGGTGGTACATTTTTTAAACGTCCCTCGCGTGGTCGACATCAAAAAAACAAACTCAGGTGAAATGATCCGTCTGCTCTTCACAACAAAAACAGCATCACCGCCTCGGGTTGAGCTCCCGCTCCGGTGGATTCCGCCCACCTCGGCCCGGTCGCGTTAGAAACGCACCGCGGTGATTCCGCTCCGTTTACCGCCCCGCAGCGCGTCCGTCACGCGTCACACGGCCGCGGTCCTCGCGGAGCCGCGTGTGACAGCTCGCAGCGGAGGCTGCCGCGTTAGCAAGCCGCACCCTGCGCGTCGCCTCCCGGGGACCCGGGCACCGTGTGAGGGGGCGTTCAGACGCGAACGGGCCCGGGGGGGAGAGTCCCTGGCGGTCCCTGGCTTGGCGTGTTGCCGCGGGGGAGAGGAGTCATATAAAGCGGGGTAAAATGCCCCAGCTCCCCCGGGTCAGCGGCGCGGCTACCGTTAGCAAAGTGCGTGAGAGCGGGCGCTAGCTAGCGCGCTAGCCGCCGTGTAGCCCGGCCGCCCTTACCTGGTACCCGCCTTGTCCCCCATCTCCTCGGCAGCGAAGATCCCGACAAAATGAGCCCGGACCCGGCGGGAGGCTTATCTCGACTTGGAGGAGCGACGAGTTGCTTCTTCAGCTTCCGCTTGTCCACATCGGCGCACTGCTAGCTAGTTAGTATGCTAATTTAATTTAGCGCCGCCTCGGCTCCTCCGGCTTCCGCAAAGGCAGGATCCTCTCTCCCCCCGTCTCACCCTATGTCTCTCTCCCCCCGTCTCACCCTATGTGTCTCCCCCGTCTCACCCTATGTGTCTCTCTCCCCCCGTCTCACCCTATGTCTTTCTCTCCCTGTCTCACCCTATGTCTTTCTCTCCCTGTCTCACCCTGTGTGTGTCTCTCTCTCTGTGCATCGATGTCTCTCCCCCAGTCGGTGTCTGTGCGCGTGCGTGTTGTGGCGCTGCGGATCGTTTCCAGCAAACATGACAACGAGAAATTAAAGGTTAAAAAACGACACTGAGTATTAAAAATTAATATCATGATTATTAACTTGGATTATACCCGCCACCGCTTAGCTTAGCATAAAGACTGGGAACAGAGGGAAACTGCTAGCATGGCTCAGTCCAGAGGCATCAACCAGCTCCTCAAAGTACTTCTGCAATTAAGTACAATGTTGAGCTACTTTACTCACTTCTGAGAGGTACATAGTAATCTACTTTGTACTGAATATTGTACAATGCTGATTTCTACTCTAAACATAGTAAATATATAAGTAACTAAACAAGCCCCACTTTGATATTAAAATGAGAAACACATTCAATCATTAAAACATGAATTTAATAGATTTAACTTTAGATACATGAGTATTTGTGTGCGTGTTGGTTTGTGCGTGCGTTCATCTGTGTGTGTAGAGGAGTCGGATAATAAGTATATGGACTTTGTTCCGACTCACTACAGCCGTCACTAAAATACGAGTGGATTCATCCGCCGCTGAAAGTAGTCCCCGCTGAAGTCTGCTTCCTGTTTGTTTCAGAGGTTTTAGGAAGGGAACTATGTTTGTAAACAGTTACGTGTTCAGTAGGAACCAGGAAGTTGCACCGTATTTACAGACGGACCAACTGAAAAGAAAATGACGGATTCTTTTAAAAATCAATTTTTCAATCAGCAGTTAACAAAATGACGCTGATCTTTTATTCTGAAAGGAACGTTGACGTGGAGGCAACAGACCACCACCAGGTTAGACGCGGATGACGTAGGAGTCGGAGTGGGTGACGTAGCGGATCCAGCGCTGAGACGGACCCGGCTGCACCGGGGACAGGCGGAGGAACCGGATCTGAAGACCCGTCACCGTGAGATGAGGAAGCTCAAAGGCCAGAACCACCGGACCGACTTCCATCAAGGGGGGCGGGGCCGAGGGCCGGCGCCTCCAGCTGGGGGAGGGGGCAAAGCAGACGTTTCACTTCTGATTAAAAATGGCATTAACATCTGTGTGTGTCTGTTTTTGTGTGTGTGTGTCACCTTGAACAGAGCAGACAGTTGTGTCCCTCCGGGGAATCGAGGGATCTTCCATTCGATGGCTCGACTCTGCAGCTTCAGCTCAGCGCTCTGGTCGGGACTGCTGAGCTCCTGAGACACACTGAACACGCACACAAGCTTAAACGGACGAGTTCAGTTGCGTAACAGTAACTTCTGTTTCTGATCAAGTGAACTCCAGCTTGTTCTAGGATGCTTTTATTGTGAAACTCTCGTATCTGTTTGAATCCAATGATGCTGATTTCTTCTTCTGCTTTGTCTTTTTGTACAGAGGTTTATTCTCCATCTATTAAAGCAAATTGTGTCTCTTAGTGGGGACACTTTATTGTGAAAATATAGGCCGTCAGTACATGCATAGCACTCGGCCCTTTGCGTAACATTTGCACAACGTTTACAAAACAAATGATGTGCGCCTCCTGCTGCTCACCTGTGACGCTTCCTACTTTGCTTGTTATTCAAAAGTCGGATCATTTAAATAAACTCTTGTGACTTTCTGTTGTGTTCAGAGACGGACGAAAACACACAATTGTCACATTCAAATAGTTTCTTCACATGAAGTATTTCCATGAGCGAAGGGAGCGCCTCACCTCACGGAGCCTCTGGGGACGGGGATGGTCACACAGACGTTGATGGCAGCGCTGCAAGAACAATGACATCATCATCTTCATCGTCGTCAGGATTCTCTTCATCATCATGATGATCATATACCTGTGACCAGGTAGACTAAGAGCTAAGAGACAGCTACAGCAGAAACACCACATATACTATGCTACAATGATACCACATGTGGTACTACTCATGAAACTACTCGTAGTACTACCTGGGGTACCGCTGTGGTACTACTCATGGAACTAATTGTGGTACTATTTGTGGTACTTCTGCTCATGTTACCGGCTCAGATATTTAAGCGCACCACGCTTTGGTTGTAAAGGTGGTTCTGAAACAACGGAAATCAAGCGCACCTCCTGGGCAGGAGGTCACAGCGGAGCTTCAGGTACATCAGCAGGCTGCAGAGGAACAGCAGGAAGAGTCACACTTTACTGCAGGAATGGAACATACTCCACTAAATGCTGCTGGCTACATTTACCCAAGTACTCCACTTGAGTATAGTTCAAGTGTGATTACTATGACACCACGAGAAAGGACATCTGTCCCCGATCCCCCCCGAGGGACTCTACCGTCCTCCGCTGTCCCGCTCGATGGTCGGGTAGAGACGGAAGGGAGGCGCCGAGGGCAGCTCGTCACTCAGCTGGTACTGCATCACCGTTTGCTGCAGCAGGAAGGAGGAGGAGAAGAGTCGTCTCTCAGATGTCGGAGCGTCCTTGAACTCAGCACCAGATAAAACCACTCATGAGGCTCCCGTGTAAACGCCATGAAACCAAAGTCCACACCCGGCGGATTACGCTCATCAGTGGAAGTGGTTTGTGATGAAAGTGGTGGAACATTTACAGCAGGAATCTGAGAGGCTTAGCGAGACGTTTCACCTCGTTTGAGCTCTGCGAACAAAGCGATTAGTTTGATGAAAGACGTTTAGTTGTGATGGTTATTTTGGTTATAGTGTTCAGTTTGTCTGCTGCAGGCGCTGAAGAAACCCCCCAAAAGTGCTCAAAGCTAAATCAGCTATTTCAACTCGTTGCTGTGAACACACCGTGAAAAACAAGGCTACCGGTGTCAACACTGAAAATCAACAGGTTTATTATGTTTGTTTGTATTGCCTCTTCATACTGACAGTAAATAAATAAAGTATGAATGAAGAGAGAAACTTTATTCGTGAGCTGTCTGTCCACCGGTCTACTCACCTCTCCCTGACTGGGGCAGAGCCGGAGGATCCGGCTGCTGCTGAACTCGTCCAGTCGAACGGCCTGGTGGAAACTGCACTCGTCCACACGGACCGCCGCCCCGTAACCTGGAGAAGAAAAGACACACACGTGTTTGTCCTTTGTGTGTGTCTCTCTGTGTACGTCTGTGTGCCTCTGTGTGTGCGTTACCTCTGATCTGTGACTTCCCGATGCTGAACTCCTCATTCAGACCGATCCTCATCTCTGTGAACAACACAGAGAGTCACCGAGCGTTGGTGAGGACGCGGCGCTGAAGACCCTCACAGAGTCAGACTCACCGGAGCAGCTGGGCATGAAGCACTTGACTCTGATTTCTCCCTCCACGTCGGCCTTCATCACAACTCCCTACAGCACAAAGACGCGCTGGAACCCAAACTCTTTTACTGTAACTCCACCTTCCCGTTACCACGGTTACTCACGTTGGAGCCGATGACGACCGACATCCTCTCGATCACGTCCACGAATATCTCGCTCTTTCCGCCCTGCAAAATGAACAGTTAGTTTTACAGTTTTATTCATGAGTATCTCAGTGGATGAAGCAGTTCAGAAGTAGAAACATCCAGCAGCTGAAAGGAACGAGTCAGCTGACCTCAGATCTGTTTTATATCAATCATCAAAGGGTTGTTTATTATTATTATATAATATCATGTTATTATATTTAGTCTACTCGTCTACCTCCCTGTCTCCAGTAGATTGGATCAGAAAGCTTCATTGATACAACCGTTGGTTCCCTGTGTCTTGGTACCTGCTCTCTGCTGGACTGGACCGGTCGGGTTGCTGCAGAGCTCGGAGCTACTTTACTCTGCTGAGTCTCTGCTCCAAACTGATCACAAACAACAATGAATTGATTCAATTTGAAACTTGCATATATCAACATATACATACATATAAACATCTAATTAGTTATATAACTATAATATAACTAACATTAGTTATATTATTAAGTATTAAGTGACAAATAATAAGGTATCACAATAAAAATGTATATGTTATGATTGACCAATACTGTGTGTTATAAAGTACTTATGAGGCGTTTGTTTACTAAACAAACTTTAAAAATAAAGATTTAAATTATTTGTTGATATTTGTGTTGTTGTTGACCCACCAAGCCGACGTTACTGAGGTCAAACAGGCTGAACGGTTTGGAGCAAACGGCTTCAGTCTGGATGAAGTTCTTCAGAACGTCAGAGGACGTCGTCTGGATGTAACCATAGTCCTGAGGAGAGGGGAATAGGATTAACTACATCACATGTGAAATAAAATGAAGTGGTAACTGCATCTTCATTAATACCTCTCCACGTTGTGTATATATATGTAGTACTATAAATATAATACAATAAATAAACATCACTCACCACGACCTCGTCCAGCAGCTCGTAGATGAGAGCAAAGTTCATCTGGACCGACTTCTCACACAAGCTGCCGCAGTAATCTTTAACCAGAGCGGCTAACCTGAGAATACGGGGATTACACACACACATATATATATATATATATATATATATATATATATATATATATATATATATATTAGATAGAGAGAGGATCAGCACTTTTACAGGTTGTGTAAATATCCCGTACCTGTTGAGGAACTCGATGAGGGTGAAGGGGGAGGAGTCCGCGGTTGTCGTGGCGACCCAGTACAGTCCTCCCTGCCTGACGTGGACAAAGTGAAGATCTCCGTGATTCTGCCGAGGGGAACACAGACGATGCGTTCAAGGGCTCGACTACAAAAGTATGACCCTAATGAACCACTGCAACCAGTAATCAGTTTACCAGCAACGACTCACAAACCAATTAAATCAGTTTGAGTCAGTTTAAACCTCATTAATGTTCTAGGATAACAATTATTCTCGTTACCATGACAACCGGAGGCTGGTCTCCGGTCAGCGCTGTGACCTTCTCGTAGAAAACACCAACAACATCACTTCCTGCCTCTCCGCGGACTAATGCCGATGTTAAGGGTCTTTTATTTCCGTACACAAAGAGCTAATGTGCGTTGCCAGGATTCCCCCAAAAGCCTGTAGGGGAACTTTGTGTGTGGATACAGTCTTTGTAGATGAGGTGGTCGCCCTGTGAGGACAAGATGAAGACCTGAGAGATCATCCTGCAGAGAGGCAGACGGGATTCAGGAGAAGTACAGTGATACAGTCAAAATAAATAAAATCATGGTTTGATGCTTCATTTACAAGGATATAAGACGCTGCACTTGAGATGACTTGTCTCTAAATCCCATGTTCACTATTCTGCTCAGATATCACAACGCAAAGTAACGTTATCGATGAATCAAAGAATCAACGCATCAGATGTGTGTGGTTGTTTCCGGTTCCGTAACGTTAAAGAGGATGACGACGCTACATTTTCAACGCTGAAGTTAATCACAAGGCATCAGGAGACCAGTTGGGTTTTCTCTAGTGCGAAATACCACAAGTTCCTAATGTGTTAAATGATGTCTTGAATATTTTTCACATACACGTCTGTTGTAAAACCAGCGCTTGGTAGCGGTTACTTTACTTACCCTGTGAAGTCTTGTCGTAACCTACTTTAACCATTTATTATGAAGACGATGAATAAAAGGGATTTCTACGCATGCTAACTGTAGCCGACTGTGCTAACAGTGGCCATGCTAACGTAAACACAGTAAAGATCACTATAACAGTGGACAGGTGCTTTATTTGCAAGCGTTAACATGCAGAACATGTATAATATGTAATACAATAGTAAAGCGGAGCATTAAAAGCTTAACTGAAATGCATTCCAAACGTTTGATTAGCTGCCCGGCTCTCAGCAAGCTGACTTGTGTTTACAAACCGGATCAAAGATGGCGGATGTCGTCACAGCGCCCCTGTTGGACCGGAGAAGAGTGGTCCTAACTAACTAACTAACTAACTAACTTAGATGCATCTTCTTGTAAATTAAACCATTAGCCAATGGCCCTCCATTGAAAGAGACATTAAAAAACTCACGCCGCAATGGTTGACGCGAAATGTTTAGTCATTTAAACGCAGCTTGGCGTGACGTCATCCGAGCAGCAGGCGGCAGCAGAGGCGGGAACTCAACCGGAAGTGGTTCGAGTCAGAGAGAATTTCCCACATCGGTTAATTTCCCGTGTAACGTACTTACACAGTTAATAGTTCACCATGAAGTAAGTACACATTTTTACATTCATTTGGTGGCAACGCTTTGAGCTAACTGACGTCGTTAACCAAGCTAACCCTTAACACCTCCATTCAGACGTTCTAGTGGTCCGGAGCCCCGTTTAAAAAAACTGTTTTTAGCAAATGCATTTGTTTTTAGGCGTTTAAAGATAATGTGAAACACAACATGTACCGTTTTTGTAATCATTCAAAATCAGTTTAATAAATCGGCACGAACGGCGAGTTTATTACGTGAAAGAAATGGAGGTTTTCCTGCATGTTTTCAGGTCGCCCCACGGCCACTTTGGCGAAGCGCGGATTTTGTGTCTCGTTATTGGTTAAAGTGGATTACAATAAATCGCTTAATAAATCGGCACTTGATTTTAACAAGTATAAAATTTCACTCATTTTGATTGGAGTCTGGCATGTTTGGAGGCTTCCTGTTTGTGGTGCTGCGTGTTTAGATGCATTTTGACCCTAAAGACACATTACGTACACGCGTATACACGTATTTACTGCTCTGTATACAACTTCCCTTACACATACCTCACTGTGCATACAATACACCTATTACTCCATTCTGCCTTCTACATGTTGTACTCTGTTACTCTTTGTACAGGTTGAATTCTAAACTATTTCAGTCCCTGAACTCCTCTAAATGTAACCTCTCAGATGTTGCATTCAGGTGCAGATCCAAAAGTTTTAATGGAGACAGAGATGGTGTCTTCAGGTGCAGACTGAAAGTGGTCTCGGGGGACTGTAAACACGCCTGTACCGTTTCCTTTCAGTCCGCTGACGAAGGTGAAGCTGATCAACGAGCTAAACGAGCGCGAGGCGAACCTCGGGGTCAAAGACTCTGTCTCCTGGCACACCGAGTACAGCGACAGCGCCTGGGTGTTTGTGGGTGAGACCTGTGGGGGGACGGTGCCTATGGGTGAGACGTGGGGGGACGGGTGTCTCCTGGCTGAGACAGGTGTAAAGAGGTGCTGTCGTATTGCCTGCAGGTGGATTCCCGTACGAGCTGACTGAAGGCGACATCATCTGCGTCTTCTCTCAGTAAGTTTCCTTTATGCTTCCTTTTGGAATAGGAAAGGTGCTTCAATGCTTCCTTTCTGGAGCGTTAATTAAGTGGTACTTTCAATCAGGTACGGCGAGATCGTCAACATCAACCTGGTGCGAGACAAGAAGACCGGGAAGTCCAAAGGGTTCTGCTTCATCTGCTTCGAGGACCAGCGCAGCACCATCCTGGTGGTGGACAACTTGAACGGCATCAAGGTGACTTGACTGTTCGCGTTTGTTTACGCTAAGCTAGGCTAACCGTTTCCAGCCAAAATGCCAAGATAAGCTAAGCTAGCCGTCGTTATGCTAACATAAGGTATCGGTTCCCTAGTTTTCGTGCTTAATAAAGACAACAAGCTTAGTTTGAACTGCTGATACATTCATAGTCATTACAGAGAGAACAGGTGAGCAGATGTTCACAGGAAGTCAACATCTGGTGTTTCTGCTCGCTGTCAGATCAAAGGTCGAACTATCCGTGTGGATCACGTCAAAGACTACCGGCCTCCCAAAGACACGGAGGACATGGACGACATCACCAAACACCTGAGGGAGCAGGGCTGCGCCCCCAAAACCACCGGGCCCCCCCCTTCCCACTCGTCCTCATCCGAGGAGGAGCGGGACGGCGTCCCCGCGAAGAGGATAAAAAAAGGTCACTTCCTGTTGGTCGCCTCACACGAACCGTTGGGGGACGTTTTTTGATTTCCTCTCTCTCATCGCAGACAAGAAAGAGAAGAAGAAGAGGAAGAAAGAGAAGAAGAAGAAGAAAATGAAGGCGGCGAAAGAACGCGAGGGTCTGGACTCCTCCTCACTTCCTCCTGTCAGAGTCAAAGAGGAGAAGGAGGACGCCGCCTACCACAAGTACGACCAGAGGGGGGCGCCACTGGGGAGGGACGAGAGGAGAGACCCAGGTGGTGACAGTAGGGAGAGAGAGGGAGACACGAGGTGGGAAGGAGACAGGAAGGAGAGAGACACGAGGTGGGAAGGAGACAGGAAGGAGAGAGACACGAGGTGGGAAGGAGACAGGAAGGAGAGAGACACGAGGTGGGAAGGAGACAGGAAGGAGAGAGACGGGAGGTGGGAAGGAGACAGGAAGGAGAGAGACGGGAGGTGGGAAGGAGACAGGGAGACAGGTGGAGAGAGGAGGTGGGAGGGGAGAAAAAGGGAGACAGACCGGGAAGGGGACAGGAGGAGGGAGACAGGCGGGGAGAGAGAGGGAGACAGGAAAAGGAACCAAGACCGGGTTGATGACGGAAGACGGGACAGACCGTTATAGGGCAAAGACGGACGTAACCATGGAACAAGATGCTGATGAAGACAAACGTGATTATTCTCCTTTCTGTCTGTGTGACGTGTAATAAAACAGCCAAAGTCTCCATGAAGTAAAACGAGAGCGTTTTCTATTCGTCTTCATTGTTTCATCGATGAGCAGCAGACAGAAAACATGGAGGCTTTAATTTACAATAATACACTTTTCATAGAAAGTCAGTCGCTACGACGCGAAAGTGATTATCAGAGAGACGTTTCTCCGTATTTATTAATAACTCATTGTTCTGATTAGACGTCGGGATTAAATGAAGCTGTTTGAATCTTTAACCCGACTTTTCTCTGTTCTGTTATTAAACCACAAACGCCTCTTTGGCTTGTTAAGTAGCTGTTAGCACGTTAGCATTACTGGCCTAATTTTTACATAACAAGTTACAAGACTTTATTTTTTTTGTACAATTGTAATCTTAAAGTGAATAAATTACCTAAATTTTGGTGGAAAACATTCACTTTAACCTTTAATTATTGTTAATCCTTCAGTCCAGGAAACTCAAAATTATGAGTTATTGAAATGTGAAATAAAATTAATTGAACGGCCGTTTAATTAATTGAGCTTTGACTTATTTAACATTATTTATTTGAAACGTTTCAGCTTTCGTTGTTCGCATTTATTGTTCAGCTGAAGATTAACACGGAGGAAAAGGTCAGAGGGCGCCGTTCAGACGAGCTGCCCGGACAAGTCGGGTTCCTTCCAGGAGGCTGTTGCACACAAGTAGAATAAAGAAATCCAGGATTAGTGAAGCGCAGCTTGACTTAGTTTGATCCGAGCCGGGAGGAGGAGGAGCTTAGTCCATCCAGCTGCACACAGCTGGGATCAGTGCGCGTCCACGGCGTCCATCACAGATCTACTGATGCACAGATGGAGACACACAACAAACACGACTGGACAAAAAAGATCAAATATATAAATATTTTCCTTAACAGTTTGCAAATGGTGTAGAAATGACCTACAAGACGCCTGCTGACATATTTTTATCTGAACTGATTTTAGCAGTTTAGAAGAAGGAATTGATGCACCTGCAGAAACTGCCCCTTCACACACTCCATCACTGTAAATGTGTAAATCCTGTTTGATGGAACATTCTTCTGTTCTGTGAAGCTGAGGGCTTCACACAGTCTGACATATAAAAACATGCTCAGCGCCACGCAGACAAGCTTCACGCTGGTCTCATCTGTCCTCTCACGTACATTATATACCCCCCGCCGGCCGGTCAGTACTACGACCCCCCGTCATGTCGACATGTTTATTACCCGATGGACCTTCTTGACCAGTCCACCAATGTGGGTAAACGGTACAACGGTCGGGGACCACTGACCTAAACTACTGCAAGCGAGCCGTCTGTTTGGGGTCAGAGGTCATGGGTTGATCTTAGCCCGGCTGTTAGCCCAACTGCAAAGAATACATCTCCATGGTTACTTGGCCGGGTTTAATTCAACCTGCTTTCGTGCAACCGAGTCCAAACTAAATTCATCCAGGACACGGAGAATATCCCGACTTAATCCCGTATCCTGGTTTCATGCTATGCTAATAGCCCTGTGGTCCGTTGATTCCGGGGTTTAAAAACAAAAACATTTCCATGTGGTAAGTTTGTGTTTGAGCTGACGGGAATATAAGATCGATTGGGGTTCTGCAGGGATCGGATCAACTGGCGATCTCGTGTCCTCATCAAGCAGAGAACATCACTCCACAATACTTCAACTGTGATTTAATTCAAACAAACAGATATAAAAGCTGAAATAACAACGTAATGATAATCAGTAAAAAGTCTGACTCATGTTTTATTATTCCTCAAAGCGGATTTCTGAATGAGTCTTGATCCCTGGAATCAAACTGGGTGTCGATACGCACATAAACATACATACACATACGTGTAATATATATGTATATACACATATATACACACATATGTACATATACACACATATATAGTTTCTCTGCACTACTGTGAGGTATCGAGTCAATGAAGCTGCTCATTGTGTTGAAGACACGACATCACGTCGGCATTCCAGTTGAATGTCCTCCTCGTCTCCTCGTCCCTGCGTCTCCGTGAGGACACTCCTCCCCTCAGCGCCACCGTACGGGTCCGTGGGCCGGCTGAGGTCGCAGGAGTTGGAGCGGCGGCGCCCGGGGGCCCGATGCTCCCGTCTGTCCTCCTCTGGCGCGTCTGGTTTCCTCAGCACATGGAGATGGTGACGTTGATCCCCAGGTTGCCGTTGTCGGCGAACAGGTGCGCGATGGAGGTGTCGAAGACCAGGCAGTCGCTGTTCATGATGGCCGCCGCCACGCCGTCGTGGATGGAGCGCGGCGTTGCCTCCCAGGTGAGCCGGCGCCGGTTGCCGTTGAGCTCCAGGCGGTAGGCGAAGTTCTCGGCCTGCTTGCGGGTGCCGATGAGCAGCACCACGGCGAAGAACTGCTGGTGGCCCTCGTACTTCTCCTGCTTCTCCAGGACCAGCATGAAGTGGTGGCTGAAGCACGACTGCATCATCACCCAGTCCACGGCGCCCGGCAGGTTGATGTCGGTTGCCAGGAAGACGATGTCCTCCCCCTGAGGAGAGAGGGCGCCGTTAGCTCGCTGCTAACTAGCATGCTTCTACCGCGGTGACCCGCCCGGTGTTCACGGTTCAATCGTGTCAGTCGATGATCTGGTTTCCATCAAACTGAATAAATCGGCTTCAACGCCTCAATAAATAAAACACTTTGTTCTGAGATGAAGACGAAGGTCCAGCAGAAAGGGATTTATTAAAGTTAGATAAGAGTTGAAGCAGTGGAAGACGGGAGACGGCGGCCCACCTGCAGCGTGGTGATGGACTTGTGGGCGTGCATCAGGTGCGGCATGACGGCCTCCAGCGAGCCGTGCCACTTGCAGGTGGCTCCGGGACACGGACAGGTGTACGGACGGAACTCACACACCTCCTCGTGGTCCGGCTTCTCGCTGTGGTGGAGGGACAGAGGACAGCCGGAGGACGAGTACTGAGGGGAAGGGGGAGTATGAGTACAGGTACAAGTACACGGGTACCACCGGCCTTCAAAGGGTCCGAACACGTGTCCAATCTGCCGCCATAAACCAAATACCCCACGGCCGCACTTCACTAAACCAACGAACACACACGGGTCCTCTGATTGTCCCCGACCAGTGAACCGGGCGTGGGACGTGGACAATGACGTCCGCTGGACAAAAGGGACGGAGACAGAACGTAGATGGAATGATGACTGCTGACCGAATGAGACGTAAGACAACGCGAGGTCCCGCTCACGCAACAACAAGGGCCTTATTGTCCAAACGCTTATCGGTGTTTTGTCCCTCTGCGTCCGTAGGAAGGATGAAGGTGTGAGTAGATAAACACCCGTAACCACGGCGACCGAGACAAACCAATGTGTCCTCTACTGTGGTAACAGGTACTAATACCACAGCCAAAGTACTGCATTCAAAACCTGATTGAAGTAAAATAAGTAAGATGTAGTACTACTAGGTGTACTTGTGTAAGTACAAACACCAACTTTTGCACGTTGGGTGCTTGTTTGTACGCGCGCGCGCACCTGTCGCGCGCTGTTGTGTCGCAGCAAGTTCGGTCGGCCGCGTGCCCGCGCGAATGAGTGCGTGCGCGCGTACCTTGCAGGGGAACGGCAGCGTGGACGCCACCTTCTCCATGGCCAGGTTGCGGATGCTCGGGCTCAGCGGGCCGCGGCACGTCGGGCAGCAGCTCAGCTTCTGGCGGCACTGGTTGCAGACCAGGTGGCCCGCCTGGCACTGCAGGATGGGCGGCAGCACGTAGTCGAAGCATACCGGGCACTCGAACAGCGCCGTGAGCTCCGGGGACTGCCCGGGCAGGCCGAGCGGGAGGGCGGAGGACGGGGCGGCGGACCCCGGCACGGCCACGGAGCTCAGCCCGGCGGCCACGGCCGCCGCCGCGGCGGCGCCTCCGGTTCCGCCGTGCTTTCCTCCGCCCGCTGCTTTCCCGGCACCGAGTCCTCCGCCTCCGGCAGAGGACGGGCGGCTCATGGCTTCCAGCTGCGGTCCGTTTCCCGTGAACTGCCGAGCGGGCGGTAACGTCATCTACTGTTTACTACCGGACGTCGCCGTTGGCCCCCGGAGACACAACATGGCCGCTGCCAGTTTGTATCGCCTGCTGCGCGCTCCCATTGGACGCCGCGGCGCAGACTGACGGGGCGCTCGGCCAATCAGAGAGCGGAGAAGCGTCATCCCGTGACGCTCGTGTGTGAAAGCTTGTTCCTAGCAGGGAAATAAAGAAATCAAATGTACACGTAATAATAATAAAATAATCACACAGTGATATTTGCATAACAATGCATTATTATTCTTTAGGAGAAATCGTCCGAGAAAAAGAACAATTATGAGACGTCATCATTTTGAAGTGAAAGTCATTATTTACATGTATTTACATTCATTATCATTCACAGTTCTGGAATATGAGGTCATTATTATCAGGAAGAAAATCCAAGAAAAATCCATCATGAGAGAAAAAGTCATCTTTAGAAAAATTATGAGTTAGTCAAGTATTCAATTTATTTTATTTTGTATAGCCCAAAATGATGCAAATTACAAATTTGCATCAGAGGGCTTTACAGTCTGTACACATGCAACATCCTCTGTCC
This sequence comes from Gasterosteus nipponicus, assembly GCA_014132575.2. Taxonomy (NCBI): domain Eukaryota; kingdom Metazoa; phylum Chordata; class Actinopteri; order Perciformes; family Gasterosteidae; genus Gasterosteus; species Gasterosteus nipponicus. The sequence continues at coordinate 31,719,548 of BMAF01000003.1, forward strand.
CGAAACCCTCACATCTATGACACAATGATGATGTATAAGGTCATGCAAATGCTCTGAAGTTATAATGTAACATTCAGAAGTTATCTTGTTGTTGTAATGAAATGTTCAGGTTCAGGTTCCTTCTATTTGTACCCGCCGGTAGACTCGGCATGCGTTCACATCACCCCCAAAGAAAAGGGCCTTACCAAGTGGCACCAACAATACGGGTCTCCTACAGGGTAAAACACCTAAATTACCCACAATCCCTGGCAATGACGACGTTTTGTCCAACAAATGGATGTACATGTTCTTTGTTATCATCAGGGAGTTACTATGTTTAACTCAGGAGGAGTGACAGGGTTCTCACCTCTCATTAGTTGGATGCGTCTGGGGGCGGGACTAAGGCAGCTCTCTCCCCTCATTGATTGGATGTGTCTGGGGGCGGGACTAAGATGGTCCTCTCCTCTCATTGGTTGGATGGGTTCGGAGGCGGGACTGCTTATCGCTCTGTAAATCAGAATGTAATGTTGATTTTCGTGTGCGTGTGAAACCAGTTCACTTGTCTTCGTTCGGTAAAGTTCTGAGTAACTTACGTAGTGAACACAGAACAACGGAGCATTGTTCTTTAACAAAGGGTGAAAAACTTATTGCAGTTTACAGTAATTATGTAACGAGCAGGATCCATGGAATCCACTCGAGACAATGTTTGGCTTTTAGATCAAATACAAAGTAAATGCAAATAGAAATGTTCAGACCCTCGCGCGCTGTGCCTTTAAGCCAATCAGCATTGAGATGCCTCTCATGACATCATAGGCCAATGAAGCTAACAACCACCACTGGTCCTGTGAGGAACATCTTGGCTCCGCACTGGTTCTCCGTCAGCTGTCATTTCCAGGCGGGGAATTAAAGAGTCTGCGTCCCGACTCAATTAACCTTCGGACGCCTCCAAGGTCGCCGGACAAAAAGCTTCGCCAAAAGAAGGAAGAAAGAAGGCCGGTGAGGGTCCAAGCCAAGCTCCCAGATTCTATTCTAGTATTTTTAATATAATAAACAACAAATATGAATATATAAATGTATATTCTCCATGCTAGGCCCCGCCCCATTGCCCTCTATGGACGAGTCGCCACTGCAAATAACGTACTAATATCAGAACTATACCACAGAAAACACAGTAGTAAAACATCGTACAACACAATAAAACACAAGAATACATTATTTATATCTCTCACTGTGATGAAGCTGTATCTCGTTGCTCTATACAACATATATATAGAGATATAGATATCGATATATAACTATATATACAGTTTTTATTTAAAGCACTTTGTTGAAAGATCAATTATCTGTCTTGTTCTATTCTTTTGTCTGTGTTTTTAAAAACACAAATGTTCTGATTTAATCAGATTTCACAGGCTAATGACATTATAATTAAAGTTGGACCTCCGGTTTTGTTCCCACTAATCGCAAAGATCTGCCACGTTTCCCTTTTGGAACATTAGATTCCATAATGACGAAGAAACCGTGACTTCATCCCCATTGTGTCCGTGAGTTAATTTATTTCCCTTTAATCCCTTAATCTCCTGTAATTCCCTTTATTATTTACTCTCCTATTGGGTGGAGGCTGCTCTCAGATCAGATCTGATCCGGATAAAAGGACTTTTTTGAGCTGAAATGTTTCAGTGAAGATGAAAAAAAGCAGAGCGCATTTCTTAAATCAATGACATTAATTACAGTACGAAGCAGATTCATCTTCATTAAGATTGAAGGTCTGATTTTTTTGTGCCACACGCCCGTGTTTTAATTAACCTGGAGAGAAAAAAAGTCTATTTTTTTAAGTTTGACAGCGAACACACATGAAAAGACTAAAACAAAAAGTAAAAAACAGAAAGAAAAAAATATGAATAATAACTGTCAAAGTGGCCGCCATCAAAGAGCAGCCATGTTTAAAATGTAGCACATTGTTTAATTCTTCTCAAACATCTACCTGAGCAGGTAGTACACAGAGTACACAGACGCCCTACGTAGTACACAGAGTACCTGAGAAGACAGACGCCCTACGTAGTACACAGAGTACACAGACGCCCTACGTAGTACACAGAGTACACAGACGCCCTACGTAGTACACAGAGTACACAGACGCCCTACGTAGTACACAGAGTACCTGAGAAGACACACAGAGTACCTGAGAAGACAGACGCCCACGTGAGAAGAGTACACAGAGTACACAGAGCCCTACCTGTAGACAGAGTACGCCCCACGTAGTACACAGAGTACCTGAGAAGACAGACGCCCCTGCGAGTACACACAGAGTACCACAGAGTACACAGAAGACAGACGCCCTACGTAGTACACAGAGTACACAGAGAAGACAGACGCCCTACGTAGTACACAGAGTACCTGAGAAGACAGACGCCCTACGTAGTACACAGAGTACCTGAGAAGACAGAGTACCTGAAGACAGACGCCAGACGTACCTGAGAAGACAGACGTAGTACACAGAGTACCTGAGAAGACAGACGCCCTACGTAGTACACAGAGTACCTGAGAAGACAGACGCCCTACGTAGTACACAGAGTACCTGAGAAGACAGACGCCCTACGTAGTACACAGAGTACCTGAGAAGACAGACGCCCTACGTAGTACACAGAGTACCTGAGAAGACAGACGCCACGTACACAGAGTACCAGAGTACCTGAGTACACAGAGAAGACAGACGCCCTACGTAGTACACAGAGTACACAGAGAAGACAGACGCCCTGCGTAGTACACAGAGTACACAGAGAAGACAGACGCCCTGCGTAGTACACAGAGTACACAGAGAAGACAGACGCCCTACGTAGTACACAGAGTACACAGAGAAGACAGACGCCCTGCGTACATTTGTAAACGTTATCACGTTATTAACGCACACGCAGCACTCGCTGTATTTACGAAACATGCAGCTCATCAGGTGATCGGCGTCGTTCACAATTCCACAGATTGAGAGATTTAAACGTGCACGGACTCATTTGTGTATCAGTGGTGGGAAGTGTGTGTAGTGACTAGTGCGCTGTAGCAACGCGTTGTGTTCTTGCTGTGAGTGTTTGAAATGGTCCTGATCTAATATCTGTAATGTAGTGAAGAGTTTAACACCGGCTGCAATGGAATGTGGACGCTGAGTCAGAGATGCAACGTCATCTTTGATTTCTTCCAGTGATTTTGCGGCTAAATGTGTAGCGCGTGATGACATGTAATGTAATGACATGTAATGACATGTAATGACATGTAATGCCATGTAATGTAATGACATGTAATGTAATGACATGTCATGCCATGTAATGTAATGACATGCAATGTAATGCCATGTAATGTAATGACATGTAATGTAATGACATGTAATGTAATGTAACGTCGCCGTCTTGCTGTGATTCCTGCTGTGATTCCACCAGGAGGCACATGTGAGGAAACACACATTCTGCTTTGCACCTTGTTGTGCGAGCAAAACAAGGACGAGACTGGAGACTTAAATCAACATAGTATGACAACGACAACGTTTATTTGCAACAGGAGTATTGTGTCCTGCAGTGTAACGTGCACGGACCTATTTCAGGCAGTTCAACAACAACTTTAAAAAGGCGCTTAATATAAAATTATTTTATTTGAATCAAGTGCCATTTTCAATGTAAACATTACACAATAATTACACAATGTTTGGATCAATTCACAGACACCACATCGTAGGGTCGCATGTCTTTACAGATAAACTTGTTGCTGTGATGTTGAGTTTGGTGCTGGAGGCCTGAGGTGTCTGCAGAGCTGAGTTACCTGCTGCTGCTGCAGCGGTGACGCTGCTGGAGGTCCTGACTGTCGCCGTGGTTTAATCCCACGGCGCCTTAGTAGACGGCCGGAAAGATTCATCGTGTTTCCCTGGTTTTTTATTTGGCTTCTACATATTCTACAAACAGCGACCGACTTATTTAGAACACCTCCGTGTTTGCAGAAGCCAAAATGTTTCCACACGCTGTGTTTTGTTGTTGTTCAGAGTTCCGCGCGGCGGCCGCTGCGTACTGATGACGTCACAGACAGACTGAATCCAGTAACGTTTAAAAACAAACAAACAAACACGCATCCATACCGTTGTTGTGCTTAAATCCAATGTGCAGTTTCCATGTCGATACAATCGATTATGTACCATTTCAATCGATTTGTAATCGATATATGTCGTCCGGAATGCCGATTTGCGGAGCACAGATCGATTCAGTGGATGAATCGTTACACCTCTAGACTTCACCCATTATTACTGTGCATTTATAGTTCAAGTGCATGTTGATATTTTAATTCTCTGCTTTTAGGAGGCGCAGAGTGTTTCCACCGTTTAGGCTCCTGTACATGCGGCGGAATACGCCTCCTCTCTCATCATGGGAAACTCACACTTTCTCCTTGACCCTCACGTGAATGCACATGCATGACACAAAAAGCGCAATTTGCCTTTTTAAGTTTCCGCAAAAGGCAGTCTGAGCGTTTACCTCAGCGCGCCTTGTTTGTACGTACCTCGCCATGCCGTTATTACACCTGAAATGGGCGCAAAAAGCGTAAATGAGGCCCAGAGTACCTGAGGTATTCCACCTTTGCAGACTCGTTGTTGTTGTTATCAACGTTCATATGGCGGTAGAATAAGTTACTTTGTGTCTTTGCACATCATCATCTTCTTCTTTCATCGGTCGTTCAGTCTCATCCAGCGGCACTAACAACCTCTCATACGCGCTGCAGAGCCGCCCCTCCTCTGGCTGATCTGTGATCAGCGTGTTGTAGCCACATTGTTTTCAGGGGGTCAGTTGGCGGGATGAAGCTTCTCAGCGGGTCGATGGAGCTCCTCTTCCTCTTCTGTGTTCCAGGTGAGAACCTTTTCTCCTCCAGCAGAGTTTCTCTCGTGAAAAGAAACTCCTGCAACCAGAGTCGTTTTACAGTTTTACAGATAGAAGAATGTTGTTCACACAGATGTAGAAGTGGAACTTAAAGTTTGTAAATTAATAAAATAATTCATTAGTATGATGAATAATGACATATACTTATTATAATGATTCGATTTAATATTGTATAATTAAAAAAAAATGTTTCTAGCAATATATTATTACTGTTATTATATAGAAATATTAGCAAACAAAATTCTGCCACAGACAAACGTTTTAATTAGTTAGTAATTTACTTGAATTATGGCTGCATGAACATGAGGTTTTGGAATACTAATTGGGTTAGACTTTAATAAATGGTTCTGAAGTCTAACAGCTTAAGATCTGATTTTGTTTTATATCATTTGTGGTTTAAATGAAGTAATTTTATGGACTTGTTTTCCTTCTGCTTTAGTGATTAGAAGAAAACCTCATTGTTTTTTCATAGAGTTCATATGTGAAAAATGTCCAGAAACTTAAACGATTCTCTGAAAGAAAGCAACACGAGAAACATCAGCTACTGTGATTCAATGTGATTCATTGTGATTCATTGAGTTCATTCAAAGAGGATCATACTTTTATACTGTAATTCAAACCAGAAGATAACAGAGCTCCATGTATCAAAGCTGCATTTTCTCTCCCTCTCTTTCGGTGATTCTTGAGGTTCTTTCGGTGATTCTTGAGGTTCTTTCGGTGATTCTTGAGGTTCTTTCGGTGATTCTTGAGGGTTCGGTGATTCTTAAGGTTCTTTCGGTGATTCTTGAGGTTCTTTCGGTGATTCTTAAGGTTCTTTCTGGAAGTGGCTTTATTGTTTTTTAGATGGTTGTAGAAGTCCTTCAAGTGGTTCTATGGGTCCTTAGGTGCTTCTAGTGGTACTTTAAGGTGTCCCAGTTTGTGTTTGGTGGTTCAAGTCAACATTGAAGAATTTCTTAAGTCACATTTGTGGTTCTTGTACGTTTAGGAGGTTCTATTAGTTTTTAGGAGGCTACTATGTTGCCTAGTTTTACTTAAAGAGATGGGAGGGTTCCTCGGGTGGTTTTCTTAGCTATTGAGGCTGATCCAGGGTTCAGTAGGTGTTTTGGAAACGTTCATAAATGAAGCTCTACATGTCCTTTAGATGGTCTTGATCTTCTTAAAGATGTTTCTGATGTTCTTCAGTATGTTGGAGACCTGTGGGAGATTTCTGAGTGACAGCGTTCTTCCACCAGCAAAAGAGCACCAAATAAGGGAACATAGTCAATGAGAATGGTCTTCATCTCTCTATCACAGATCTCCATGTGGCCTCATAGATTCCCCGTCTGAACCAAGGAGGCCTCCCAACAGCTCGTACCTTCTGACCTTACATTTGTCTGCAGCCTGTAGGTGGTGAAGTTCAACGGTCTCATCGGAGTGACGGCTTCTCCTCCTCATGTCCATGTTTGTCCACAGCATGTTGGACCGTCTCCTCGGTCATTCCCGCTATGAATCATGTTCTCGTTATCTGAAGGACGCTGAAGCGCCAGCGGCCTCGTGCTCTTCCTTTTTGAGACCTGCGCGGGGGGGTTCGGGTTCTCGGGTTCTCGGGTTCTCAGAGCAGCGGTTTAAATCACTGAGGAACACCTCACTTTATGACCTGAACCTTTCAGAGCAGGGTTCTCTGAAGAACCTTCTTTATGGACCACAAAAGATTCATAAACCAACAGGAAGACGGCCATTTTGAACAGGATAACTTTTCACCCTTTTAGATGTATTTATATATATATATATATACTATATATATATATATATGTACAATGTATGTCCCTGTTTACATCGACCTGAGCGTTCCACTCAGAATGAAGGGAACTTTTTGGTCAAAGACAAAAGCTCCTGAGCGTGAAAGAATGAGATGGTGTGAGATTTATCAAGGAGACCTGAGATTAATGTTGATCTCCTTTCTAATCATCACACCCACTTCTGGTGCTACGCTAACACACGTGATGTTGCTTTAATGTGTGTGTCTGTCGCATAGCAACATCCACACAAATGGGGATTATTTTCTCCAGGCTACTGAAATGCGACACACAAATATTTACTATTTACAATGTCGCTGGTAACCGTGTTATAAAAGCAACAAGGTACTTGAGGCAGTACTTTATACTTTATACTATTGTCCAATAATGTTGCAGTTCAAGAGTTTGCCAACAACACCGTTGAGCTGTAACGTTATTGACGATATATGGTACTTCCTTACTTATTGTTTTAATACATGTTTGTTTATAAAACACCACGAATGTCCCATCATGCAAAGCTTTTGTTACATAAGTGTCACGGTGTGGGGTTACTTGTTTTATTTTATTTTCCTTCCTCTCGTATCCCTGGCTTCACTTCCTGCTGTCTTCCTGTGTCCAATCACCTGTCCTCCTCTGTGGATTCACATCTGTGTCCACGGTCACTTTCAAGCTTTTAGGTCAAACTAAGTTTTGGGTTTCAGAACAGCTGTTTAGAGTCGGTTCAATCATCTCCAGTAGGTTGACTGAACGTGCAGCATCACAGTATGAAGGCAGCACGAACGAAGCCACGATACTACGAGTTACCATGACAACCACCACAAACAGTACATTCACCCCTATTGAGCTGCACATATTAATGCAAGCGTACGAGTATGAACCCGTAATTAGAAAGAGAAGCAACACGCTGCTGCAGCAAAAGACAGAGAAAGTAAGTTTTAATATATTGTTGTCAGTTAATATTTCATTTACACACTAATCATGGTGGCGCTCAACTCTGAGTCAACCTACTCCGAGATGATTGAACCAACTCTAAGCAGCTGTTCTGAAACCCGGTCGGTTCCTTAATCCTTTTGGGTTCTCTGTCACGGCGTCGTTCATGTCCTGTCTTATTTTGTAGTTTTCTGTCACTCGTGTCCCTGGGAAACTTCACTTCCTGCCGGGTCCTGTCTTCCCCTGTGATTGTCTGATTGTTTCCACCTGTGTCCAATCACCTGCACCTCCCTTGTGTATTTAAACAGTGTGTCTCTTGTGTCACTTGTCGCGTCATTGTCTATCGTCCTGGATGTTCCTCCGTGCCTTTTTGCCCCCTGTTCCTGTGTGTGTTTTTGCCCGTTGGCCTTTTGCTTTTTGCTTCGACTATTGACTTTTTTTTGCTTTAAGCTCTGCATTTGAGTCCTGCCTTCCAGCCACCCTCACAGAATGACGTGACCAGTGACAACAGACACACACGGCTTAAATACACAAGGGAGGTGCAGGTGATGAACAATCATGACATGACAGACAATCACAGGGGACGACAGGAAGTCATGTGACCCAGGGAGAACAGAGGAAGGAAACTACAAAATAAAACCAGACATGAACCCAAACCGTGACTCGTTTGTTCGTTGTTTGTTGTTGTAATCGTGCCTCCAGGCATTTTGTAGTCGACTTTGAACAAAGTTTTGTTTTGAATAAATCTGCGTTTGAGTCCTCCTGCCTCTTGTTCCTGGACGTTCCTGGGAAAATGTGATAATTTGATAACATAATTGTGTAGATCTTGAATTTTCAGAAGAAGAAAAACAATCCTCTGACATTCAGGCCAACACACGTCGAACAAAAGCCTTTAGTCAGAACTCAGGATCTTATTCTTTTATCTTCGGCATTGGACAGAATGCACTACAGCGACAGCCAGCTCCTCATTTCCTTGTGACCTTCTAGGAAGGTTCCTGGCGGCTCCTCCTCATTCCTGATGAAGTCTCAGTGGTCGTAAACAGTCGATGTTTCACTGTTTATACTTATATGGTTATGAATTACAGATGCTGCCATCATGTCCTCCTGGCTCTCCATCTTCATCTGACACTCACACTGCAGTAGGCCTCATATGTCCACGTCATCTGAAGGTCGCTGATCCTCCTGCCTGAATCCTCCATGTGTGTGTGAAGGGGGCAACAAAGTGTGATTTCATCAAATAAGCCAAGTTACATTTTCTTTAGATAAGAGCCATTAAAAGTAGAATTTAAGTGCTACAGTTTGTTATGCTGCGTTCACAGCAAAAGCGAAGCGAATCTTCGCCCCCTTTACTCACGCCTGAAGGGGGCGTGGCTTCTCTCCGTCACGTGTCCACGTAAAGACTTAGTGGAGGTAGAGTGTGAAGAGGTGTGTCTTTAGTCTGAAGATGTGAAGGCTCTCTGTGGTCCTGATGTCTTCAGAGACCTCCTTCCACCATTTAGGAGCAGGACAGCAGAGAGTGGAGATCTAGTGGAGTGTTAACAACATGCAGCACAGTTTAAACCATGATAATAAAGCATAAACCATAAAAGGATACAACCAAATATCCCACAGTGCTACAAATAGATAAACGCCTCCATCAACGTCTTCATCAGCGATGATTAGAAGACACGATGGAGCAGCCTGAGGCCTCCGTCAGAGACGAGCCGGACCTCCACCTAATCGATCGGGGAGGAGTGTGTGTGACGTGTGTGTGTGTGTGTGTGTGTGTGTGTGTGTGGTGTGTGTGTGTGAGTGTGTGTTGTGTGTGTGTGTGTGTGTAACGGTGTGTGTGTAACGGTGTGTGTGTGTGTGTGTGTAACGGTGTGTGTGTGTGTGTGACGGTGTGTGTGTGTGTGTGTGTGGTGTGTGTGTGTGTGTGTGTGTGACGGTGTGTGTGTAACGGTGTGTGTGTGTGTGTAACAGTGTGTGTGTGTGTGTAACGGTGTGTGTGTGTGTAACAGTGTGTGTAACGGTGTGTGTGTGTGTAACAGTGTGTGTGTGTGTGTGTGTAACGTGTGTGTGTGTGTGTGTGTGTGTGTGTGTGTGTGTGTGTGTGTGTGTGTGTGTGTAACGGTGTGTGTGTGTGTGTGTGTAACGTGTGTGTGTGTGTAACGGTGTGTGTGTAACAGTGTGTGTGTAACGGTGTGTGTGTGTGTGTGTAACGGTGTGTGTGTGTGTGTGTGTGTGTGTGCATTGAAGCTTCAGATGTGAGACGGTACAAATGAACAAGTGAGACGAGGACTTCTTCACATTCAGGATAATCTGTCTGGTTCCATCTGTTCACCAGCAGTTCATCAAGTTGTTTAAGAACCAACATTCCCATGAAGATTAAATTATAATTTTAAATTCAAACAGCAACATTATTGACAAACAGTTAAACAAATGGTTTATAATCATGAAATAGAAAGTAGGATTCATTTGACAATAGGAGTCTCACCACCAGGGAACAACCTTTGATCCTCTGGGGAGCAGCAACGTTATAAGTTCATCTAACAGAAATCTAACCGTAGTTGACAGACCACCTTTATGAAACAGGCGTTAGTGTAAATACCTGCTTGCTTGGCTGAGGGTCTCTCTTCCTGCTGCACGCTGTAGGCTGCCTCGCCGCTCATGGTCGCTACGCCCAGAAGCTGATGAGCGACTTGTTCACCAACTACACCAGTGCTCTGCGGCCGGTGGAGGACACGGACCACATCATCAACGTGACGCTGCAGATCACGCTCTCCCAGATCATCGACATGGTAAATCACACCTGCTCCAGATGTTTGGGCGGGATGTACTTGGAACCAGCATTAACGTGTCCTTTCTCCAGGATGAGCGGAACCAGATCCTGACCACGTACCTGTGGATCCGCCAGGTGTGGATGGACGCCTACCTCACTTGGAAGAAGGAGGACTACGACGGACTGGACACCATCCGCATACCCAGCAGCTACGTTTGGAGACCGGACATCGTGCTGTACAACAGGTGAGTCTGCGGGGAAGTCGTTCCTGAGCACTGATGTGTTGACTGATCTGCTCTGATCCCGATCCTTCCTCCGCCCCCATAGTGCTGACGACGAGTTCTCCAGCTCCATGGAGACCAACGTGGTTCTCCGCAACGACGGCCAGGTCATGTGGGACCAGCCGGCCATCACCAAGAGCTCCTGCTCCGTGGACGTGGCCTTCTTCCCCTTCGACCTGCAGCAGTGCCACTTGACCTTCGGCTCCTGGACTCACAACGGGAACCAGATGGACCTGTTCAACGCTTTGGACAGCGCCGACTTGGCCGATTTCGTCCCCAACGTGGAGTGGGAGGTGAGTGGGCACGCAGTTCACCTGCTCCAAAGAGAGACTTCTTGTCTGATTGTAGATCCACCTGTTTCTGTACTGCATCCAGGTTCTGGGAATGCCAGCGAAGAAGAACGTCATCCTGTACGGCTGCTGCTCGGATCCATACCCGGACATCACCTTCAGCCTCCATCTGAAGAGACGGGCCTCCTTCTATATCTTCAACCTCCTAATCCCCTGCATGATGATTTCCTTCCTGGCTCCGCTGGGTTTCTACCTGCCGGCAGACTCCGGCGAGAAGGTTTCCCTCGGCGTCACGGTGCTCCTGGCCCTCACCGTGTTCCAGCTGCTGGTGGCTGAGAGCATGCCGCCCTCCGAGAGCGTGCCGCTGATCGGTGAGAAAGCCAAATCCAGTTTTGTTAAGCCGAGTCCATCAAAGTATGTTTCAAGAACCAAGTTGAGAAATTGCACTTTGGAGGTGTGACATTTCTCCTCCACTGTGATTGGACAACATGGTGAAAAGGGAAAGTCAGGAGGGGTTTAACATTTTTCAATTCTCACAGACAGAAATGTCTGGTATTTGTCCAATAGTGCAAGTTGAATCTAATCTAATCTAATCTAAGTATATAGACCAAAGTTAAGCCGCCGTGGTCGTGATGCTTGTGCTACATGTAAGAGATCCTGTAAAGTAGTGACGAGTTCTTTGGAAACTCAAATGTTGAGTCTATGAACCTTTCAGAGACCGGCTCTTCTTTTAGAACTATTTCTAAACCTGTGAGATTCCTGAGAATTGTAAAGTTCATTGAAAATTTGTTCCTCTCATTCCAATCCAAACGCATTAAGCGTAGCTACCTGCGTAGAAGATGAGATGATCTCAGTATGACACCGGTTTTCAGGACATCAGAGTTTTGTACGTCATTTTAAAAAACAGGAAAAAAATATTTTCCCGTAAAATTAGAATCTTCTTTTTGCAGTGAAGAGAACGTTGCCACTGAAGCAGTTCTTCCACCTTTTTGTTTGTTGAAAACATTGAAAACAACAAACAATGTTGAAACTCTTATTAAATCCTTTAATAAGCTTCAGCTAGTTGAGCTGCTTCCATCTGACTAAAGGTTCAAGGAGACGAATCCCAAATAGATGTCGTATAATCAATGATGACCATGAACAGATGTTATCAGAAGCCTCCTGATTTAACTCTGTGAATGACCTCTGACCAACAGGGAAGTACTACATCGCAACCATGACGATGGTCACGGCGTCCACCGCGCTCACCATCTTCATCATGAACATCCACCACTGCGGCCCGGAGGCTCGGCCGGTGCCCTCTTGGGCCGAGCGCTTCATCCTCAACTACCTGGCCCGCGTCTGCTTCGTTTACGAGGCCGGAGAGAACTGCCTGGGTGCCGCCGCCAAGCAGCGGCCTCCTCCTCCCCAACCGGACGCCAAGCGGCGGAGCTGGGACGTGAACGGGCAGGTGTGGGCGGGGAGGCTGGTGGAGGAGGAAGGAGATGGAGAGTCAGCGAAGCTCAGGCGGGATCTGACCACCCAGACGGACTGGAAGGAGGACATGTTTGTGACCGTCGACGACTCAGAGCAGGAAGGAGCCGCTGGAGGAGGAGGTGAGAAGAAAGGCCTGGGAGGAGAGGTGGGAGGTCCCGGTGAGGAGGTCCCGGTGAGGACGCCGTGTCAGCACCTGGGGCTGTGCAGGAACGTGGAGTACATTGCCAACTCGTACCAGGACCAGCGGGCCGCCCAGCTGAGGGTCGGCGAGTGGAGGAAGGTCGCCAAGGTCATGGATCGCTTCTTCATGTGGCTCTTCTTCGTCATGGTCTTCTTCATGAGCATCCTCATCCTGGGAAAAGCTATTTGAGGGAGGTCCGGCCGAGAGAAGGTCGTGGGTAAAAAGGTCGTTTGAGGCTTTCTTTTTTTGTCGTGAATGAAGAAGAAGTTTTGATCTTTTAAACGTTTCCTTGTGCTGTTTTATCTTCACGTGATTTCCAGCGTTTCCTCAGCGTCATGAAGCTGTTCATGACGTCCCCTCTGACATTTGATGGTGTGGTCAGATAGAAGTAAAATGATGTAATTAGAAAACAAAAGAACAGTTTGTTACCAAGACCAAGAAAAATAAGGGACTCTAAATGGTTCTCCAAGAGGAAGTGAGGTTCCACTCAGAACCCTTCGATCCTTTGCTGGCATAAACATGTACTTCCCTCTGTGCCGTCTTCCTACAGATGAATATCAGAATAACTCATTATGACGGCGTATTCACACAACACGGCAGCATTGAGAGTGAAGCTGTGCAGCCGACACATGAAGACGGGCTGCTGGTCATTAACACACGATGCATATATTCAAATAATGTAATAACTCACTGAGCAAACTCACAAGAACCCGTCACATTTATTTACAACAGAACCATGAAGTCCCCGAGAGCACGAGCCCTTCCAATATAATTTAACCAGGAGGAAGGTGTGCGCTGTTTAATACAACAACACAATACACGCTAATGCAGATTTACGACACTAAAGCAGTTCACTTGTTAAAGTTCATCCTGAATACTGAGATGTGAAGTTGTTCAATGAGAAAACCGGCTAATGGGAACAATTATTACAATACATGAAGTGTATTTACCAAAAAACTAAGGATGATAAAAGAGCTGAAACCTTGTGATTGTGTTCAGTCCAGCAGAGAAGATCTCCGGGGATGAAGTCAATATTTTATAAGTTTAATGTTTCAAATGAAAGTTCTCCATCTTTCCTCAAATCAACATCGAGCTGCTGGTTTCAAGTTGAATTAAATGTTAAACCTAAATCTGTTTGTGATGATCAAAACTGAAAGAAATGTGTTTGCTTACATGAATGAACGCACACACAACTCTTACTATCTACACAACACTTTTTCACAGTAAAATGCATACGTAGTGAAAATGGGATTCCATTTTCTTCTCTATTCCTTTAATGCAACTCTTCCAAATACGATTTGGGAATTTAATTCAACAAAAACAATGAATGAAGGCGAAATTTAAAACTTGTGTTGCCTTGCGGGAAGATTTATGATCACAAATGTTACATAACTTTAGTCACAATTATGTAATATCCAAGTGAGAAAACAAATTGAATTAAACTTTTCACGCCTGTTTCCAAAATAAAAAAGGATTCTCGAGTCACTTTTTGCAGTGTTCTTAATCTTGTAATGTCATTTTTCACTGTATTTGTTATATATCCTGTTTTTGTGCTTATGAAGACATATTTACACATTGTTGACTCCATAAAATACATTAAACGTTTTAAACAGCTTTGTTCATTCATTTCTTTCCGAAATTCACAAGAATTTGGTGTTTTTTATGAAGACTTATTAATATTATTATTTATATTATGATTGCGTTATTAGCATTTTAGTTGGAGAGGAGGGGGCACCTGGAGATTATGAGTTTTTATTTAATGATGAAATATCTGAAACTTTTTCATGCTTTTAATGGATCAGTGTTACACAACAAAGTGCAACAATACCTTAAATACAAAACCTTACAGCTCGCAACCAAATTAAAAATGGATTTTAAGTTTTGTTAAAGTCTAAAAACTTGATCAGTCAACACACGTTTCCTCACATCCGGATACCTTCTGGGCAGACGAGCAGCTCACTGAGCTTCAGATCGGGTCAGAACCAGCGCCCCGGAGGGACCGTGCACTGCAGCCGCAAGACAACAACAGCAGATGGAGCTGAAGACCTTTAAGATGAAGCTCCATTCGGACCCCAGCGGGCGTGAACGTACGTACGTATGTACGTTCTAAAAGATGCTGTCTACAGACGCTGTCTACAGATGCTGTCTACAGACGCTGTCTACAGATGCTGTCTACAGACGCTGTCTACAGACGCTGTCTTGTCTACAGACGCTGTCTACAGACGGCAGTTTGTTGATGTTTAAAAAGGTCCCTCCCTACATTTCATCCAGATTTAAAAAGGCAAATCTTATTTAGATCTCCAGTGAGCTGCCGCTGCCCTCCGGAGGGGGGGTCCTGGTTCTCCTCTTCTGGCTGGTTCTGATAGGGTCCTAGAATCAGTCTTGGTCTGGCCCCCTTCCGAGGACCACCAAACCACCAAGGGAGATCGTGCGAGGACCCGTTGCCCCGGACCACCCAGGCCCGAGGGTCCCGCGAACCCACACTGAGTCCATAGGAGAGACACAACAAGCACCACACGTGATTGTCTTCCAGGACATGTCCCTCGTCGGTGCTCCCGGTGCGTCCCTGGGCTCCGGTTGTTCCTCATTAAGACTTATTAACAGTTTCAGGAGGTAATTAGTCCCCCGGGGGCCGAGGGAGCGGCCCGGGGATGTTTACCAGCGCTCAGTGGGTAACATTGGTCCCGGCCCCCCGTCCCCCCCGTCCCCCCCGGGTTCACAGGGACCATCTGCACTGTCAACGCAACGTTCTTCTTTGGTTGTAAACCTTCTGCCTTCAATACGCAACATTTCTGACTTTAGACAACGACGACGGTCGTTGTTCCCAGAACACACGCCGGGTCAAAGAACCAAGTGGGCCGGAGTCTCGCGTCTCTCCAGAGAACGAGTGCCGCCTTTCCATTTCCCCCTGAACGCCTCTTATTCTGTTAAGCTGCTGGTCAGTGAGACACCAGGGGGCTCAGAGGCCTCCAGGACTCATTACAGAGCAATAATTAAAACTCAGATACACAAACACAAACGGGACTAATCCACGTTGGTTAAACCTAATCTTTTTTAGGGTCAGTGAGTGTTGTTGTCAACCAGAGGTTGGTCCTCATCATCCCAAATCAAACCGAATCATTTCTAAATGTTGTGATAATCTGACGATTAAACAATACACTGGTTTGTGTACAAGCTTTACTTTTGACTTTGTGTTTTTCCTTATATTCTAAACGAATGCATTTGTATTTGTTTATTTGTTAACCCAAAGACACAGAATGTATGTTGTCCTCTTCCAGGAGGAGACCATCCATCCACAGATTACATCTGCATCAGTTTTCTTCTCTACGCCGAGATAATCACAGACATTCTTGTTGACCAGTCAATCATTTATTTGTAAAACACAGATTAATGAAAATAACGATGACATGCAGTATGTTATTACTAATGTTATTAGTAGCTAAAGACATTCAAACTTTAAAAGTCACTAAAATGGGTTACAAACAATGATGAGGAAAAGGGGTGAAGCCTCTCATCTCTTGGATGGATGTAAAAAGGTCAAATGCTTGATGATGCCTGCACGGATCTCTTTACTGACCAGTCCATATATCAGAGGGTTTATGAGAGGTGGAATAATGATGAACAGTATGCTTAAGAATTTCTTGATGTTCTGTGAGAGCGATGGGAACCGGTAACTTACAATTATCACCACTGAAGCTATCTGGTAGAGAACATAAACCACGAGGTGGGGAGCGCACGTCTGGAAGGTCTTACTGCGCATCCCGCTGTCGCCCGCGCCCTGTTTTACACAAGCATGAAGGATTCTGATGTAGGAGAAAGAAATGATGAGGAAGATGCTGGTATTCAAAGACCAGCTCATGGAGAGACCTGCAGAAACATACAGAGCACACGGCGTTATTCTGCTGGTTCAGAATCGTGAAAACAGCAGGAGACGCGTTTGCTGCGATGCACTGACCATAGATGTTGTTTAAGGGGGTGGGGCCGCATGCCAGGTTCAGGATGCCCCGGTTGCTGCAGTAGACGTGCTGGATGATGTTGCCACACAGCGGGGAGTTCATGTGGAAGATGAAGAGCAGAGCGATGAGCAGCACCGCGACGGACCAGGCCAGCGCCAGGCAGGAGTGCAGCCGAGCCCCCGTCATGATGGCGTGATACCGGAGAGGTTCGCACACGGCAATGTACCTGCAGAGGGAGTCACAGAACATCCCCTTTTCCTCCATCGGTTCATGTTAACGGGATCTCAGCTTCACTAAATATTTGCAGATGTTTTTTCTGTATGCAGGAAAAATACCACGATCTTCTTGTACAGAAAACGTTGAACCTTGAACCTTGAAGTGTGATCTTTGCCCACAGTCACACACATAGAGCCACTGCAGTAATGAGTGGCTCACATGGCTCAGCCAATGTTAGCTGGGATCGACTCCAGCCCCCTCAAAGGATAAAACATGACTGAGTGATGAAGCACAATGAATGAGAAGGTCCTCAGAGACCTTTCTCCTCTTTAGATCCGGACTGGATATTTGAGAGGAGGGTTAGGCGTGCGGACCTGAGGAACAAACTACCTGTCATAGGCCATTACGCCCAGAACAGTCTGCACGGCGACGCCGTACATGTGCACGGAGAAGGCCTGGGCCAACGCCGGCACGTAGGCGATCTTCCTCTGGCCCGTCAGGAAGTGCATCATGAGGCGAGGCGCCACCGCCGTGGCCCCCAGCAGGTCGCACACCGCCAGGTTGCAGACCAACACGTACATGGGCCGGTGCAGGTTCTGGTCCGTGACGATGACGCACAGCACGCTGCCGTTGGCCCACAGTGTCACGGCGTAGTAGAGCAGCAGCAGGGAGAAGAAGAAGGGCCCGTGGCCCGGCAGCACGTAGAAGCCCTCCAGCTGGAACACGATGGGCTGCTTGAGAGGCGTCAACGCGGATATGTTCTCCATCCTGATCTGTGGAGAAGGAGAAGCTGTCAAGCCCCCTTTTCTGTTCAGCTATTGTGGACAGTGATAATAATTCAGAACAGCGACAAAAGGAGTTTGTGATGTTAGTCTTAACCAAATAAAGCAAATAGTATAGTACACACAATAGTACCTGCAAGAAAACATTACAGCAATTTAGTATTTCATCAAACTGACAAAAAGTAAAGCTGACGTCTAAGTGTCTCGGCGATATGAAGGTTTGTGAGTACCTTTCCCTCCCGTCTTCCCCACACAGGTGATGATGCTGTGACTCGTTGAGGAGTGTGTGTTCGCTTTAAATAACTTCACTTTGTGCCGTCCATCAGTAGAGCCAATCCTTTCACTGCTGATTTGCCATTGACACCTCAGCACCCCCCCTCCCTCCTACCCACCCTGCAACCTGCAACCTGCCCGTCCGCATCTTACAAAGATGACTTCATTGCAATACAAAGAAGAGCATTAATATTTGTCTATACTACTACTACTACTACTACTATATAGTTTGGACCTGAGCTCACTGCGCCGAGAGCTCCTTGCTTTGCTGCCTTCAGAGATTTATTTACAGAATTTTACTTCTTCCAAATGAACGTTTGATTTCATACCTCCATATTATAGCTTACCGTTAATTGATGACAGGAAGTGAGGGGAGAATTTGGGCTTCGTGGTCTGCTGTCTTAACCTGTATTGGGCCGTCACCTTGGGTTATGTTGTATTCGGACAGAGGTCATCGCAGATCAAAAGGTTAAATCAAATGTATTTAATAAAAGAGATGGTGTTGTGGTAAAAAGAACATCTCAGCTGAGGAGCCGCTGGTCTCAGCAACCAACAGGCCCCAGGTCAGTCCTTTGACCATCCCATAGTGCCCATCTGTCGCCTCCACCAGCCAACTCCAGAACAATGGTTCCTACAGGTATTTATAACAATGCTTAAAGGTGTGAAAGTTAGTGTCCACACCTCTGGGAGTCTTCTGGTGAGTTTAATGTAACTCGGATTTCGAATGGCCCTAATGGCGCGTTTCCACTGAGTGGTACGGGTCGGTACGGGTCGGGTCGGTACCCTTTTATTTGTGTCTCCACTGCCAAAAGTCCCACTCTTATGGTACCCTTCCGTTGGGGAACCTGGCACAGTTGTTTGGTACTAAAGGGCGGAGCTAGACTCACTGCAGAGCGTTGATTGGTTGAAAGAGTGTCGTCATTTGCGCGTGCCGCAGGGGGAAAGACAACACACGTAACACGTCTGCAGCATGTAGCCTTTGCTCAAACAAAGAGTGTCGTCTCCTTGTGACAAACAGCCACATATGGAGAAGCAGGAACAGGATCGGCTGTACGTCCTCCATTGATGTTGGCGGTTAGCTTTCAGTTTTCGCGCGATCGAATGACGTCAATCTACTTTCCGTCATGTACCACGCCTATCAAGTGACGTCATCACTACTTTCTGGAATACACCACGCCTATCAAGTAAGTGTACTGTTGGCGGTGGAAACGCTCGCCAAATCATGGTTAACAGACCCGACCCGTACCGTACTGACCCATACCGACCCGTACCGTACCGTACCGCTCGGTGGAAACGCGGTTTTAGTCAATATCAGTTGTTGTGCAAGTATTACATGCATGCATTCCAGTTGATTACATTACATCAAATACAATCACCAAAAACGGTACATTGGTATTACTCTATTACAGTTACAGAATTACAGTGGTTTTACAATATTGTCATTACTTTATTGATTACACAGTTTCAGAATCATGGCCGTATTCTGGTGTACACTATATGCATTTTATTAATTTTATGAACCGGGTCGTCAATTTATTTCTAATATCCTACAGTTACCATAGTAACGGTTCATTTTTAGCCACAACGCGTCCAAACAGGTTTGGAGAAGGTCTCGTTGGGAGGTGGCTGGTTGCAATCAGGGGACACATGCGTGATAACACAAACGGAGGAATAGTCTTGGTTTGATAAAAGAGGCTTTTGTGTGTTTCTGTACATTCCGACAGGAGTCAATGGATTCTAATAATCAGATGAAGGCAGTACCAAAGCACCATGGTTATTATCATTATCATAAAGAAAGAACCATAAAATGTTATGGTGGTGCATATATCATACAATAATAAAATGTGGTATTCATTAACATTCATTTGTGTCACGGTGTGGGTTATTTCCTGTCTTATTTTGTAGTTTTTGCCTCTTGTCTCCCTGGGAAACTTCACTTCCTGCCGGGTCCTGTCTTCCCCTGTGGTTTTCTGATTGTTTCCACCTGTGTCCAATCACCTGCACCTCCCTACTGTATTTAAGCCGTGTGTGTCTTGTGTCACTTGTCGCGTCGTTGACGAATGTCCTGGATGTCTCTAGTTCCTGCCTGCCTGTCTTTTTTCCCCTGGTACCTGTTTGCGTTTTTGCCCCTCGGCCATTTTGTGTTGGAGTTTATGACTATTAAAGTATTTTTGTCTTTCGAAAAATCTGCCTGAGTCCTGAGTCCTGCCTCCCCGCATCCCTGACAACTTGCCTTTCAAAGTTGGGTCATTTTGTTGTGACTCTCAGGGACTTTTATTTGTATAGCACATGTGCTTCACATACAACCATTAAAACAAGCAAGGAGATTTACCAACAGTTAAGAACATTGATTAAAACGTAAAAGAAAAATAGTCCTTCAAAAATACAACGTTAAAGAGCTAATACATTTGAGTACCAAAATTCTGAAATGCAGAAATGGTGAATTAAAGGAAAAAAAAACAGGAAAAGTCCTTAATCTGGATTTAAGTCTTCCAGATATGTGGAGCAGAAGAACTGAAGCTGCTTCTCCATCTTTAGCTCTGACTCTGGGAACAGAAAGCAGACCCGTCCCAGACGACCTGAGGGTTTGTGGAGATTCATAAAGTAATAAAATCAGCAGATCAGAAATCTAAACCATTCAGTGGTTTATAAACTAACAGCTGGATTTTGAAGTCAATTCTTTGTTTGACAGGAAGCCAATTTAAAGACCTGAGAACTGGCGTCATGTGATCCACTTTCCTGGTCCTATGTGGACTCGAGCTGCAGAGTTGAACTATCTTTAGTTCCTGCACAATGAGCTTAAATCAAAAATGAAATTGATTTCAATTATTCCAATCAACTAATATATACACTTACAGAGGGGACACATACTGTCAAATGGAGCTCAAGCGGTAGTTCAGAAAGGAAGAATCTCTCCTGATGCTCCTGGTTCAGGATGGAGTCCAATTGCCAGAATGATTGGTTGAGAGTGAGTACATTATTGAACCATAATGAACAGTACCTGTTCACATTGACCTGAGCGTTCCACATCACTACGCACTCAAAGCAACAAGTTAGATTTTGCGCGACCGTCCAGTTTTGGTCTAACCAAGTTTCAGTCAACAACAAAAAGTCCATACGTTCGGACGTTTCCAATGACATTTTATTTGAATTTCCTAATGTCACAAATCACAAATTTACCACAGTGCTTTTAATTGCTGCAGCATCATCTGTCTATGGATTTGACTGAAAGGAAAAAGAAGAACCTCTCCTCTAAAGAAGAGTTTCAAAAGGGGAAAAATGGAGGAAGAGAAACTAAGAAGTGATCCCCCCTCAAACCTCCCCTCAGGATGAGCAGAAGTGCATTATCATTTAAATGAATGAACAGCAAACAAGATTACAGCATAAGTCTATCTCTATGACACAAAAGTAATACATACGATTGAAGTGGTATTAGGTGGGTTTATACACAAGAGATAAGGAATACGCATATTCATCACTTGTTATGCTTACGGACAAAATCAACTTTATAATAATGGCAAAACTTTCTTGGACTGAAACCACTTGGACAAAAAATGTTGTACTTCTTTGGACTGCACTCCATAAATGATGGGGTTGAGGCTGCCAGGGACAATGTGAAACAAAATGCTGCTGAGTTTTCTGTAGTCAGAGTACTGAGGGAAGCGATGCAGAACTATGTTTGATATCGCGCTTAAAACCACAATAAGAAACACAACCAGGTGAGTGCTGCAGGTCTTCAGGGCTTTACTGTTCAGAGACTTGCTGTTACTAGTGAGACACACCACTGTGATCTTTGTATAGGTGATAACCATGCTGCCGATAGAACCTGTCAACAGAACTACAGTGAAGGTGAGTCCGTAGATATTATTAATCAACACACTCTCACAGGACAGCTTAAACAGCGAGGCGTTGTCACAGTAGGGATTTGTGATTAGAGTCCTACATCGGTTCAGACGGACGGTCAGACCAAGTAGAATCCCGACCAAAACAAGAGCCACTCCCCAGGCCGACGCCGTCAGCTTCATCACCATCTTGTTTGTCATTATCATATTATATTGCAGAGGATAACAGATGGCCACGTATCTGTCAAAGGCCATAATCATCAGCACGGTGTTACTGGTGGTGCCGAACACGTGAGTGGTGAAAGCTTGGACCACACATTCGTAATAACTGATGAAGAGCTCAGAGCGAGGCCTCAACATGTCCAAAAGCAAACGAGGCAGCAGGATAGAATTACCGAGCAGGTCGTTCAACGGCAGGTTGCAGAACAGGAGATACATGGGCTGGTGAAGGCTCTTGTCCAACAAAATAACAACAGCAATGCTCACATTTGCGATAATGATGAACAGGTAGGAGAACAACAAGAAGATAAAGACAGGGTAGAAAAATGCTTTTGAAATGTTCAAAGCTTCCAGCTGAAGCGTGGGGCTGTTAAAGGTGAAGTTTTCCATCAACCTGAAAAAACGGAATTATGTTAAATTCACAAAGAATGCTGCATTGATGTTAATATCAGATTCGTAACAATACAAAAGTTACTATAATAGATTTAAAATCGATCATCACATTTGTTTGTAGATGATTAATGCCATCTTGAAGTTTTTTCTTAATCTTTTCTCTTCGCCTTCCCAATCACTGCGTGCTGTCCACCCACACTATGAAGAGGTGCCCTGCAGCAGGCTTTATAGACGCATCGTATAGAAGGGGGGGATTATTTAAGCAATAAGGTACGAGAGGCTGTACTTTACCGTCCAATAATGTAAGAGTTCGAGGGGCCGCTGCGCGTCAGGCGTAACAACGCTGTCAAACTTACATTATTGAAGATAAAGAAGTACGTTATTTCTTCTATGATACGGTTACCAGCAAAATTCTAAATAGTAAGTAAATAGCCTTTCATTTAGAATAAATAACATAAAATCTGTCATATATATACAAATAACCCAGCTGGTAAAAGTGAGCTGTTAGAAGAGATTTAAAACAGGGATAAAAACACATGGTCAAAAAAGAGAGATAATTGGACAATATGGTCAACGGGGCGGTTTCATTTGTAGTCTCTAAATGTTTTTCCTGCGTTGCAATAGTCCAGCCTGGAGAAGATAAGTGCATGGATGACTCTTTCCAGGTCTGCAGGTGAGAGGCGAAGCGGATCTGCGCAACTGGTAACCTGAGCATCAAAGGACAGCGCAGAGTCAAACAGAATGCCCAGGTTGCGCGCTTCATGCCGAACGTTTATCGCTCGCGTGCACAGCCCTGAGCACAGATCAGCTAATAACCGTGCATTTGGAGTCATTTAATTCCAGAAAATTCTTGGACATCCAATTCCTAATGTCGGTACGGCACGTGATGCAGGAAATGGTGGAGGTACCAGGCTTATGCAAAGGTGTCTATCATCTGCGTAACATTGAAGCTTATGTTGTTGTATAACCTAGGGGTAGCATGTATATGGTAAATCCTGTCACGAGTCCAGAAGCAATGTTTGTTGAGGCAAACTGACTGATTTTTTGGGGATTATTTATCAGCTTTACTTTTTTAACTTAAGATTTAAACTTTATTATTTATTAGATGAAAAGAAGTGAT
This sequence comes from Gasterosteus nipponicus, assembly GCA_014132575.2. Classification (NCBI taxonomy): domain Eukaryota; kingdom Metazoa; phylum Chordata; class Actinopteri; order Perciformes; family Gasterosteidae; genus Gasterosteus; species Gasterosteus nipponicus. The sequence goes on from BMAF01000003.1 coordinate 31,742,926, forward strand.
CAACATTGAAATTTCCATCATAAGCACAACAATATTGTTCAATAGAATTGTGTAAAAGAAACGTAAAGTTTGGCTTGCCGACATAAAACATTTACACAGCTTGTTCCTGTAAGTTGTGTTTATTCACTTAACTGTGTTTACACCTGCAACCCTGAATTCAAATAAAATGACAGAAATACATAATAACCAGTGTGGTTTGTTCTTAACCTTGTAACTCAAATTTCCTTGACCAAACATTTTGTGAAATTTCGGTGTATACAGGAAAAAGTGAGAAAATGTAGAATTTAAGCTAAAAACAAGAATACAGTGTTTCCCCATAACATATGACATGAACATATGAATATAACAATATTCATATGTTCATGTCATTCTGTAATAATTCATATGATTTTAAAAGAGAGTCATATTTTCATGACTTTTCCAAAACTTAGGGGAAATAATTTTTTTCAAGGACTTTTCCAGGCCTGGAAATAACCATATTAAAATCGCATGACTTTTCAAGGTTTTTCATAACCTTGCATATACCGTGCAAATGTGACATTTTTTGACAGGTGTGTATAGCCTTTAATACAAATTATCAGTCAGTTATTACTGTGATACCACCTATTTGATCAGGGAATCATGCATAGTTCGAGATGCTTGGTGACGACCCCAAATGCCAAATTATAACACAATATAACTGACACAATTGACCTTTAATGCTCAACAATTCACCCAAATGTCAGATATTTGTCCCTGGCAGTTGGTTGTATATAATGTCTTGCAAATTATGTATGACAAATCTGAAATTAGAATATGGTTTATAAAATCATATAACATCCAAATTGGTCATGGTTGCACTTGAATTTGATGGTTCTGAACAACGTTAGCTTCCCAAAAGGGTCTGCAGACTATGCTGAGCACCAGTGATCTGTCCTGTTCTCATTGATACCCAACCACCTGGTATCTTGGACCACAGCCACCCCTCTTCTTACATGACATGTAATCATTTATTCCAATACTCCAAAACTGCTGTTGAGCCGTCCAACGTACCTACCTGCAGGTAATCGTCTACTGGATCATCTAACTGGCCTTAAGTCTCTGTGGCCATGTTCCAGAGTGAGCACACCTCCGTTGCTGTCATCCAGTATGGTTTTTGCCAGTCAGTCACATCACAAGGCCACATCAACAATGCATTTTCTTCCACAGAGTTTTTGTGCTTTTACGCCACACAGGTCTCCATGGAATATGGTCTGAACCCTAACCCTAACCCTAACCCTAACCCTGTTCCTTCCTCCTACAATGGCCCGGCTGATAAGGTACATCTTTTACATTATTCATTCTGTACATATCCATTGCAGTCTGTCTGTTCCACTGACGTTCTCCCTGAGGGTTCTTTTTATTTTCTGTGTTGAAGGGCCTTTTCATTTTTTGGGGAGTTCTTCCCGTGCTGATGTGAACGTTTCTGGACAGTGGATGTCGCATGTGTACAGATTGTAAAGCCCTCTGAGGAAATTAGTAAATTTGTGTGATTTTGAGCTTTACAAAATAAAGTCAATTGAATTAAATCTACAATGCGAGATCTAAAACAAAATATTTTCTTTTTCCTTAACTTTAAGCTTGAAGTTGGATAATTTCAAACAGAGATGAGAGAAATTGAATTGTTGATATTCTTGCATCACATTTACTCCCTTGGGGATAAAATAATTCCTATATAGCATTGCTAAAGAGGAGATCTGATTGAGATCACCTGCAACGAGCGGAGAGAAAAAAGAAAGAGAATCCAAGATATGCAAAGCGCAGACGCTCATAGCAGGTAATCATGATGCTGATCTTCTCACTAATTTCATACTTTGTCTCTACTTTCACGATGAACTTACTAACCCTAACTATGAATTTCCCTGTCGTGAAGTTAAACATTTTAAACAAAAACCATAAAATATATCCATAGTGGTATTCTTAAAAGTAATACTATTAGCTGGGAGAAGCTATGTGTTAATGTCTGTTAATAATAATGTGATTACTTGTATACCGGGACTTTAAATGATCCCTGATACCTAAATAACTTTAAATAACATTTACATCAAACTGTTTATGTGTTTTCAGGTTGATGGAAAACTACACTTACAACAGCCTCACACTGCAGCTGGAGGGGTTAAATGTCTCAACGGACTCTACGTACCCCGTGTTCCTCTTTCTACTCTTCTCCTACTTGTTTGTAATTGTTGCAAATGTGAGCATTGCTGTTGTTATTTTGTTGGACAAGAGCCTTCACCAGCCCATGTATCTCCTGTTCTGCAACCTGCCGTTGAACGACCTGCTCGGTAATTCTATCCTGCTGCCTCGTTTGCTTTTGGACATGTTGAGGCCTCGCTCTGAGCTCTTCATCAGTTATTACGAATGTGTGGTCCAAGCTTTCACCTCTCACATGTTTGGTACCACTGCTCACACCGTGCTGATGATTATGGCCTTTGACAGATACGTGGCCATCTGTTATCCTCTGCAATATAATATGATAATGACAAACAAGATGGTGATGAAGCTGACGGCGTCGGCCTGGGGAGTGGCTCTTGTTTTGGTCGGGATTCTACTTGGTCTGACCGTCCGTCTGAACCGATGTAGGACTCTAATCACAAATCCCTACTGTGACAACGCCTCGCTGTTTAAGCTGTCCTGTGAGAATGTGTCGATTAATAATATCTACGGACTCACCTTCACTGTAGTTCTGTTCACAGGTTCTATCGGCAGCATGGTTATCACCTATACAAAGATCACAGTGGTGTGTCTCACTAGTAACAGCAAGTCTCTGAACAGTAAAGCCCTGAAGACCTGCAGCACTCACCTGGTTGTGTACCTGATCATGTTGATCAGTGGAATGTGTATTATTGTTCTGCATCGTTTCCCTCAGTACTCAGACTACAGGAAGATTGCTAGCATTTTGTTTCACATAGTTCCAGGGACCCTCAACCCCATCATTTATGGTATACAGTCCAAAGAAACACGAACATTTTTGCTAAAGTCTTTTCAGTCTAAGACAGTTTGGCCATCGCCATGAAGACTACTTCATTACTTCACTAAGTTTTTTCTATATAGATTTGATGACCATCTGATATCACAGCAATACAACTAATGAAATTGTACCAAATAGAAAAGAATGCGATAATTAATAATTGTTGGGAACATCAAGTTTGCAATCGGACTGAGCATCAATTCCACGGTAGCATTTTACTAATAATCGACTGGCCAATGTGAGATGCATGTAACGGTAAAGTATGTTACAACACTGTCTTGTGCTAAAGCCGTGTCCCAAGTGTCTGTATTTGACCGTGATGTGCAAAGACAGAAAGATTTAAGGTTTGCAGCTGTTCTAAATAAATGTTAACTTTTTGACTTTAATTGATCAACGTGCTGCAATCCTTCTTATCAACCGACTCGGGGGATCGGAGATCCCGACACCAACTTTATTATATTTAAAAGTAAGAATATTACACTCCTCAGTCTGTGGTCATCATGATATTACCTCTATAACTACAAGTTCTGGTTGTTGTCAACCCTAAAAACAACCTATTGAGTTTACATAGATAGTATTTTGGCTCATTGCTATCCTGTGTTTGCAAAGCCTGTCGACAAATGTCCTGACAAGGAAACAATTGAGAATGTATGAATCAATATCTAGATAATTGTGTGCTGTACTCATAGTTTATCATTCTCAGTTAGAACAAATTTTAATAATTACAACATGAATCAAAATATGTGTATTCCATTCCAATAATCAATAAATATAAAAATGCTTTCCGTTTGATTTCCGCTCTACTAAAAGGCAGAATATTGCTCAAATCCCCAGTTGTACTTCACACAGCATTTATGAGATCTCACTCACTACATTGTGTGTGATATGAATGAATGCGGAATGTCTTACTAACAAACAGCTCCAGAGAAGTAGAATATTAGGACAGTTGGCCCAGACGAAGCGAGACGGGAGCCCAATAGGTCGATCGCCAACGCAGTGCCAGTAGATCGCCTTGAAAAAATCACGTCACGTCGCGCATGCGTGGTCGACCGCGGGAGCTAACGGAAGCTAATGTTAATGCTAACTAGCGCTTCTTGCTTACTAACGGACGCAATCATTTAAAATAAAACACACACACAGAATCAGAATCCCCGCTGACTCAGTGAGAGTCATGGGAGTCAGGGAATCACCAGTATGGAACGGTTGGTTTTCCTCGCTTCTGACAGATGAGAGGCTCGTTGTTTTGCTATATCGATTTGTTTTGCGCAGACGGCATGCAGCACTTTCGTTCGGTTACCGATACTACTACTAGCTGGCCGATTACTGATTCTTTTTCACAGGGAACAGCTCAGAGAACCTTAAAAAAAAGGTCAATTGAGGAACCTATATTAAAAAAGGTTCTTCAAAATAATGATTGTAAAAACAGGAAACAGCTATTTTAACTGTTTATTATGCCTATCTATTGTAGGATATTAGCAATAAAGTGACGACCCGGTTCACAAATGAACTATTAGTAAAAATGGATTTATTGTACACCAGAATACAGCCATGATTCTGGAACTATGTAATCAATAAAGTAATGTGAATATTGTAAAACCACTGTAATCAATAGAAGAATACCAATGAGCAGCTAGGATTGTATTCAATGTAATGCGATCAATAGAAATGCATGTATGTAATACTTGACAGCACCAAAACTGATATTAACTGAGAGACATTTGAAATCCGAGTTACATGGAACGTGGCATTCAGTGTAATACTCATTGCACCACTTTATCTATGGAAAACTCCAAATACCCAGCCACCTTGAAAGCACCTGAAGACGTCCTGTGGTCAGAGGCGTGGACCCGGCCGACCGCACAAACTTTAACCCAATCACCACCCAAGAACTTTGATAGACCATTAGGATAGTTAGCACACTTTTCATTGTCCATTGTGCGTGTGTGTCGCCTGGTTTGGGATTGGTGGGTGAAACCGGTAGACGGTCAACTACATCGTAGTCAAAGGACTCGCTGTGGTCTGTGGATCGGGGAAGCCTGCGAATCCTCGGCCGAGGTCTTAACTTTTTAGCCGAGGTCTTAACTTTCTATGTTTTTGGGGAGGTGCTGCGGGAGTGCGGGGTGAGGGGGTCCCTACGTGGAGGCATCCAATCCCTGTACGCCCAAAGCGAGAGCTCAGCTGCCAAGAGTAGTTTTCGGCAGGGGGGGCGGTATTGCACTCGCTTTATCGCACCTCAACGAAACGAGAGCTCCTGAGCGCGTTACGGATACAAGCGGCCGAAATGGGTTTCCACAAGAAGGTGGTTGGTGTCTCGCAGTGGGCGCCTCCCAGGGAGGTGTTCCAGGAACGACCAGCTCGGAAGAGGGAAGAGGCCCAGACACGGGACCCAGTTTGGGGTCAACTGCTGGATGAAGAGGAGATGACATAAGTCATACTAGCTTCTAGCTTTGCTATGATGAGGCTAATGCACGGATTCTGAATAAATAAAGTATTTGGTTAGAACAACTTGGTTAACTTGGTTGACTGTAGAATTGTGCTACTTTATACAAAAGTAACATTATTACACAATGCCAGACCGGCGGTCTACTAACTATGACCACAACAAATCAAGTGTCGCTTAGATGAGCTGCAGACATCACAGCCGTTGGCTGAAGTCACAGTGAAGGAAAGAGGAAATAAGCCTTTGGGAAGCGTACAAATGAAAGGATGATGAATGTATAGATAAAGAGTACCACTATTAATCACGCTCCATCATATGAGCATAACAAGGCTGCTTGTGAATCTTCACGTCATAACAAACTTTCCCCTGAGCATCAAGCTGTGACTATAATAAAGTGAGGACCAGACCTTCAGTGGGTGAGAAAGAAAATCCTAAAGACTGATGAACCAGAAGACTCACAACAAGCTTCTGTGGCCGTTTATGTTCTATCATCTTTAACCTTGCCTTTTATTTTTGTTGCTCCAATCCTTTGTTGAACTGCATTTTCTAGTAATAACTGTGTATCGCTTGTGTGTGTTATTGACGTTATTGCAGGTTGATGGAAAACGACACATTTAACAGCTTGACGCTGCAGCTGGAGGGGCTGAATGTCTGGAAGAGTTACATCTACCCGGCCTTTATCTTCCTCTTGCTCTCATATATCTTTATAATGCTCATGAATGTCGGCATTGCTGCTGTTATTTTGTTGGACAAGAGCCTTCACCAGCCCATGTATCTCCTGTTCTGCAACCTGCCGTTGAACGACCTGCTCGGTAATTCTATCCTGCTGCCTCGTTTGCTTTTGGACATGTTGAGGCCTCGCTCTGAGCTCTTCATCAGTTATTACGAATGTGTGGTCCAAGCTTTCACCACTCACATGTCTGGTACCACTGCTCACACCGTGCTGATGATTATGGCCTTTGACAGATACGTGGCCATCTGTTATCCTCTGCAATATAATATGATAATGACAAACAAGATGGTGATGAAGCTGACGGCGTCGGCCTGGGGAGTGGCTCTTGTTTTGGTCGGGATTCTACTTGGTCTGACCGTCCGTCTGAACCGATGTAGGACTCTAATCACAAATCCCTACTGTGACAACGCCTCGCTGTTTAAGCTGTCCTGTGAGAATGTGTCGATTAATAATATCTACGGACTCACCTTCACTGTAGTTCTGTTCACAGGTTCTATCGGCAGCATGGTTATCACCTATACAAAGATCACAGTGGTGTGTCTCACTAGTAACAGCAAGTCTCTGAACAGTAAAGCCCTGAAGACCTGCAGCACTCACCTGGTTGTGTACCTGATCATGTTGATCAGTGGAATGTGTATTATTGTTCTGCATCGTTTCCCTCAGTACTCAGACTACAGGAAGCTTTCTGCCATCTTGTTTCTTATCGTCCCTGGTAGCTTGAACCCCATCATCTATGGCATGCAGTCTGCAGAAATCGGTAAAGCCTTGTCTAAATTGTTCCTGTCCAAACAGGTCATGCCGTGATGTTTAAAGTTGATGACCAAAGTTTTACAACATCAAATACAACCTGAAGTTCTTAGTTGTGTTTCAAAAATGTTTTGAGCTTAATAACGTTTGATGTATATGTTAACAAAAAAGAATTAAATGTAATTCCCTTATTCCTTCCTACCCACACCGTCTTGTCTTTGTACACTGGGGACCCGTTGTGAGTGCATGACAGAGCTGGAACTACTGATCTGAAAGATGTTATGCACACAAGTATGCTATGTTTATGTATACATATTATATTCTATATCTAAATGTGAATATACATTTATATATGTGCCAGTGACCACCAATAAAAGCGCCCATAAAGCGTTGATATACGAGTCTTCTTTTAGTGGTAATAAACTACAGACGGTGTGAGAAAACAGAATGTTAACAGCATTCCTGGCTCTAAAATGTTTTTCTTAGTGGAGAAATACTTTGATTATATAATTATATAGATTATATTTTAAGACCCCTCTTTGGAGATGTGTCGTTGTCTAGTTCAGCCCCGTTCAGCTCGGGGATTCTTAGAATCTTCATACCTACGCAAACGAAACCCACTACCGGATTTCCGGTTTCCTATTTTTTCATTTCACACTGTGAATCACCTTTCTGGTTTCTAGAATAAACATCTTTTGATTTTATTTGAACCGTTCATTTGGCGTTATTTTGCTGACAGACCTTGGGTCAGAGGTCTAGACATGATTCACTTCAATGATGATAGAAAGTCACGTATGGATTCGAGTAGCTTTTGTCTGCAATCTGAACATAGCCAAAGATCCTCTGATTGTTATTTATTTAGAACATTTTGACTTTGTGATCAAACTGATTTTATCTATTGATTGACCTGTTCAAACCTTTTCATGTACAGTTGTCGAATAAAAACAATCAATAATTAAAGCTGCGAGCAGCGTTGGACGCTACTCTGTAAGAATACGTGTTCAAGAATTGGAGCCTGGTCGGGGTGATCAAAAGTTCAGCCGAACGACTTCTCTCGTTCTGGGTGATTTATTTGTCAGATCACAGGTCAAGTATCAGCGCTGCGTTTGCAAAGGCAGGACCCCCCTTAGGCTGGCAAATCTACTAGTTGACCCGCAGTTAGTGTGTGTTCAGGGGTTCAAAGTTTACATATGATACAATATTGGTGAGGGCAGGCCAATTCATTCTTAAATTGTGTGTCTTGCCAGATGAACCACACCCCTTGCACTAAGTTCATTAGCCCATATCTTCCCCAATAAGATATCAACATTTTTATGGCTCAAGGGGGATAGATCCAATAAGGATTCACAGAAAATGTTGTGACACTCGGACATAGCGTTTAGGAGAAATGGCCAAAAACGTGTTTTTCACAAAATTCAAAATGGCAGAAAATGTAGTTAAGTCCATTTGCATACCATGATTGACTTTTTTGTAGAGCATGTCCAAGAGCACATGTGTGCCAAATTTCAAGTCGGGCAATCTGGCCTAGTGTGGCCCTATAGGGGGGCGCTATAGAGACATTTCTCGATCCAAGATGGCGCCGATGATGGCTGCCACGGTGCTTCGGTGCACTTCGTTTTTTGTTGTTTTTGTTGTTAATTACGTTTCCTTCTGCGATTCCCAGAGCTCTTTCACCAGAGATGAGCTCTTGAACATCCGTGGAACAACTCCAGCGGAGTTACTTCCAACTTTCCTGCTATCTTCCGCCTACAGTCTGACCATCTGGTGTCCTGGTGCAGTCAGAACAACCTGGAGCTCAACGCTCTAAAGACAGTGGAGATGGTTGTGGATTTCCGGCAGAACAGAGCCCCACCCTCCCCCATCACCCTGTGTGACTCCCCCGTCACTATTGTGGATTCCTTCCGTTTCCTGGGCTCCATCATCACCCAGGACCTCAAGTGGGAGCTGAACATCAGCTCCATCACCAAGAAGCTCAGCAGAGGTTGTTCTTCCTGAGGCAGCTGAAGAAATTCAACCTGCCAAAGACGATGATGGTCCACTTCTACACGGCCATCATGGAGTCCATCCTCTGCTCCTCCATCACCGTCTGGTACGCTGCAGCCACAGCCAAGGACAAGGGCAGGCTGCAGCGTGTCCTCCGCTCTGCAGAGAGGCTGATCGGCTGCAATCTGCCGTCCCTGCAGGACTTGTTCGCTTCCAGGTCTCTGAAGCAGCTAAAAAGATGGTAGCCGACCCCTCTCACCCCGGACAAAACCTGTTTGTGCCCCTTCCATCTGCAGGAGGCTGAGGTCCATCAGGACTAAGACCTCCCGCCACACCAACAGTTTCTCACCATCAGCAGTCGGGCTCATCAACAGAGCCGGTCCCCCACTGACTGACTCTGACATCCCACCGGTCACTCCCCTTCACACTGCACATGTCACTTTAACTGTCACTTTGTCGTCACTCGTCACTTTGTCACTTGTCCGCTAGTGCACTTTATTTTTATATTTTTTTAAACTTTTAAAATATTTTTAATTTTTAACTTTAACTTTATTCTCTTGTTTTATACTAACCCATAGCCTTCTTCTACTAACACATTGCATTAGCATTTTATTTTATTACTTGTGCACTGCTGTTTTGTTGTCTATTGTTACACTGTCTATTGTCACGCACCAACCGCCAAGACAAATTCCTTGTATGTTTGACAAATTTTGGCAATAAATGTTTCCTGATTCCTGATACCCAAATGCGAGACCCCAAAATTCTCAAATTATCAAAGTTCGCAAGGCAAATGTTAAGCAACATTACGCAATGTCAGTAACATTAGCTTCTGACTTAGTGTTCACGAAGCTAACGCTAAAATTTATTATACACTGTTAGTAATACTAGCTTCTAACTTTGAGTGCATAAGGCTAACATTAAGAAACATTACTCAATGTCAGTAACGTTAGTTTTTAGCTAATGAGGCTAACGTTAAGTTTCTTCCATGTCATGTTAGGTGACACCTTTAGGTTCGCTATACAGATTTTAAAGACGAGAGGAGAGAGAAGAAAATGGTTCCAAATTACTTCATGAACTCCTCAGAAGTTAACAACAACCTCCAAGCTTTTACACCTTGATTTTTGTTTTGAGTGGTCGGCTTTGTGAACCAAATTGACATTGAAGGAGCTTTGAATGTGGAAATAAATGCAATTAACGTTATGAACTTTAAGTGACATTAGACTGGATATGAAATGATGCTTGGTGTGGTCTGAGCCGGTAGGCCTGTCTATGCTGTTATTACCTCACCAGTGTTTGTTGTTGTTGTTACAGTGACAGTTTCTTAATTGGTACCATAAGAGAGGCTCCTGTTTACCCCCCCAACGCCTGCCCAACTCAACCAGCAAGCTGCTTCGTGGCTCCCATGGGGGGAGATGGCATTTTAACATTAACAGTTTAAAGAGCAAACAGCTTTTCTGTTTTTGAGCACAGATGTATGCTTCTGAAATAACACATGAGTTGAATAATTGGATGTAACATTTGGTAAATCAATCACCTTTCCATTGTGTTTTTGTACCATATTAAATAGTATATTCAGCTATTAAAAACGTTCGAATATTAAAATATCCAGCTCCTTCAGAAGAGGGGGGCTATGACCATTCAGCTTTCTACCTCTTATGCTTGAAATTATATAAATCAAATTCTTAACTTTTTCTAACATGGTTTTCCAATGGAGTTGATTCTCAAATCCTCTTAAACTTCATCAACTTTCACATTTTTCTGCTTTGCCAATCTTTCAGCTACGGACACCATTTAAACTTTGAAATGTTGACAAAAGTCTAAACTATTTTTTTTAAAACAGCTCGTTGATATCTATTTTACGTTTTTCATAATCATTGATTATGTTTCATTAGTTTTTTGAGCAGCTCGTAATGTTACTGTGGTAACTCAGACACAGCTGATTACTGCAGTCTAACAGGACCGGATCTTATGCTGCTTTCACACTAAAAACAAGCGAGTAGATTCCGTGTAAAGTCCACGCACAGACGCGTCTGGTCGCGAATGAGGCGAATTTTAAACCACAACTAATATTACTAGTACTGCTAGTATTTCCAGCTAGAGAGACATCAGGCGATTGTTGGGTTGGATAAGGACCCCTGAGCCAGTGTTCTCGCTGGTTGGTTTTTCTCTTCGGTTCTTCCTGAGAACCAGCAGACCTTCTGGGTTTAGTGGCTGAGGGCCGACTATCGATGTGTGAAGGTTCTCTGCCATTTCTGTTTCTATTCTTTTCTCCTGTTCTGTTTTTCTCCTGGATAGACAGGGACGTCGGTATTGTTTTTCCTTTTCATGCGGCAGGCCAGAAAGACTTTGTTTTCTAGCTAAAGTGGGGGTTTTGTTTATTGTTTTGGCCTTTGAGACCCTGATACCTTTTTGCTTCAGTTTCAGTTGTTTTTGGTCTTTGGTCAGAGTTTTTTTGGCCTAGCTTAGCATTAAGACTGGAAACAGGAGAAAAGTGCTTCTGATGGTTTACGTTTAAAAAGTAAAGGAGGTCCACTTCTACACGGCCATCATGGAGTCCATCCTCTGCTCCTCCATCAGCGTCTGGTACGCTGCAGCCACAGCCAAGGACAAGGGCAGGCTGCAGCGTGTCCTCCGCTCTGCAGAGAGGCTGATCGGCTGCAACCTGCCGTCCCTGCAGGACTTGTTCGCCTCCAGGACCCTGAGGCGAGCAGGAAAGATGGGAGCTGACCCCTCTCACCCTGGTCACAGACTCTTTGAGCCCCTTCCATCTGGCAGGAGGCTGAGGTCCATCAGGACTAAGACCTCCCGCCACACCAAAAGTTTCTCACCATCAGCAGTCAGGCTCATCAACAGAGCCGGTCCCCCACTGCCTGACTATAACACTCCACCGGTCACTCCCCTTCACACTGCACACGTCACTTTCACTGCCACTTTGTCACTTGTCCGCTAGTGCACTTTATTTTTTAATATTTATTTTTTAACGAAAAGCGATTGTCTACAGAACCTTTGTTAAAAATGTTCTTTATGAACAAAAAAAAGGAATTTTAAAACCCAACATGACTCGGCCATATTGAACTTACTGATTACTCCAGCTGAACAAGTTTGGGACTCCGGACTTGATGGAAATGAGACCTACTAGCCAATAGCCTGTTTGTGTCTCCTTGTTACTACCTCAGATCACCTGATCCCAGCAGCCCTCATTAGCACCTGAAACCGGTCCGATGAACATTATCACCTCCTCTAAGCTCCCAGAGGCCTAATTATCACTTATTAAGTGTTTTGTTATTGAGCTGCTCACGGACTTCCTTAATGATCACATTAGTCTCAGAAACATTAGCACTTATTAGCGGCTGCCATGGCAACTGGAGCCCCAACAGTGATGAAACCAGTGGACTGTTGGGGGCCAGAGTTGTCCCCTGAGCTCCCAGCATGCAATGTTCTAACAAACAGTTTGTAGCCACAAACAATCACAGCGAGCTCCTTTGGGGGCTGAGGTCTAATTTGACAGGTTAACTTCCACCTACCACAATGAACGTCTGTTGGATGGTTCTAGATGTTTGTCCTTTGGTTCTTTGAAATATTAAAGGGTTCTTAGTTCATGTTTGAGTTATTGGATGGTATGAATTATTTATGGTACAATGTGTACGTTGTTTTACAATCGGATTGTGATCACTCGAAGACACTGCAGCTACTGTAGGTTTTATGCTTTTGACCTCTAAAACCACTTTACTTCCTGTCTCTGTTTAGTTTCCTGCCCTTTTCCCCACACATGAGCAGTGTCTCAAAGCCGCTAGGCTGCATCCTTGTACCCTTCAGCAGCCTTCTGGTCTACCTGGTCTGGCTGAACCGAGGGGTCTCTGAAGGGGGACGGTCTGTCCTGCTTGCGTCATCAGCTTTACCTCCGCTGCTCCCGTTGCCTAGCAACCTGCTGCGCTTAACAATAAAAGCCTTAATACCCGAATAATGTATAAAGTACAGATAAGGAAGATAAACTTATTTAATTTAATTTAATTTAAATTTGAATATATTTCAGGCTGTGAGAAGAACATTTTCCGGTTATTTTAAATTCAAATTAACTCAGTTAATGTATAATACTTGTAATTTATAATTACCTTCAACTAAAAGTAATATTGCAATCTTAAGGAAGAGGAGATTCCACCAATGTTGTCAATAAAAACCACATCATCAGACACATTTATTAACTTGTATGCAAGGACCTTGTTTTTCTTGCATACAAGCTGTTTTAAGTCAAATATTACAGAACGTGTCGACGCTACAGCAGCTTAATGTCAACACACACACGCCGCTGTCCTTCAGCTTGATGCTCAACTTAGTTTATAACCACAAAACAAAAGGAGCAAAGCAAGTTCAGTTTTTTGTGTATTTGTTCTGGAACGTTACTGACTTAGTGAAAGAGATTTTTCAGGTTCATAACTTTGATCCACTTCTGTTCATAATATGAAGTATAAACTACATATGAAACCGTCACCGCGTCATTAAAGTGACTTTTCACTGATGACTGCAGACGAGCTGCCGTTTTATATATATGTATATATATATATATATATATATATATATATATATAAATAATAAATCTAAAACCCATTCATATATATATGCTCAATTGTTTATATATATATATGTATATATATATATATATACATATGTATATATATGCTCAGTTGTTAGAATGGGTTTTAGATTTATTATTTATAATTTGCTGAGACCGTCAAGTCCAAATGTGAATCATAAAAGGGGAAAATCAAGCTTTTCTTCCTGTTATTTTATTTTTTCTGAATTGAAGCAGTTTTCAATTTTCAATTTTATTTTTGATTTCTTTAAATGCAGCCCTACTTTAATTTAGTTAATTGAGATAGCCTTATTTATATTTGCAGTCACACACATATAGTTATACAGTTTCTTCCCGTCGGCAGTCGGGCTCATCAACAGAGCCGGACCCCCACTGACTGACTATAACATCCCACCGGTCACTCTGCTTCACACTGCACACGTCACTTTAACTGCAATTCATCACTTTGTCACTTGTCACTTTGTCTCTTGTCTGTTACTTGTTTGTTAGTGCACTTTATGCTTAATATTTTCTTTTTAACTTTTTAATATTTAAATTTTTTTAACTTTATTCTCTTGTTTTATACTAACCCATAGCCTGATTCTACTAACCCATTGCATTAGCATTTCATTCTACTTTATCTTATTACCTGTGCACTGTTGTCTTGTCTGTCTACTGTCGCGCACTAACCGCCAAGACAAATTCCTTGTATGTTTGACATATTTTGGCTAATAAATGTTTCCTGATTCCTGATATAGTATGTTCAGTTCTTAGGTGATTATAAATATTTTCAAAAGGGTTTTAGAATCGTACTGAATTCATTGGATTTGTTGGTCGTGTATTGATTACATATCTTCTGGTCCTTTGCTTCTATCTTCTCTAACTGGACCTCTTCACATTTTAGTCCACCTCCATCTATACAGCTGTTTGTATGTGTGATCTTAATAGGAAAAGTAACTGAAGCCAGCAGATAAAAGTTATAAATTAGCATTACTTGTAAAAGCCTCATTAAAGTAGAATCACTCACAGCCGTGTGGTATTAAGTTCTTTCTCTGTTCTTCCTGATGTTCTGTCAGCAGGTCGTTCACAGTCTCATTGGACTTTGGCTCTACCTGCTGGTCACACGGCCCCACTAATAAGAATTCAATCCGGAGAGACTTTATTTATTATAAAAGGTATAATATGATATTGCGAGTTGTTTGGGGCTTGGACTCCATCCTGCTGCAGGACGGACCCGGGCCGGGATCTCACGCCGGCTTTGCATCGAGCTGAAACGACAACTGACACCAAAAGAGAGGAGAACAGTTTAACGTTTGTCTGCACCAATGCGATTGGTTTACGGTAACGACACCCACCTCTGATACTACCCGACCCCGCCCCTAATCAGCTGGCCGTGCCCCCCAGGGAGAGAGGAGCCCACCAGGGAACGGCACAGCCGGTCCAGTCTCCCTGACTCATTTTTCGCCTAAGCTTCATTAATACTTTGATATCATATAACCTGTTTCTAAATACTCCAAGATGCTTTACACGACCCGAAGACCCAACAGAACATCGAGTACAAAGGGAAGGCGAAGTCCTGCAGTGGGGGCAGCAGTGGAGAGGGTCCTGCAGTGGAGGGGGCAGCAGTGGAGAGGGTCCTGCAGTGGAGGGGGTCCAGCAGTGGAGGGGGCAGCAGTGGAGGGGCAGCAGTGGAGGGGTCCTGCAGTGGAGGGGGGCAGCAGTGGAGGGGGTCCTGCAGTGGAGGGGGGCAGTGGAGGGGGGCAGCAGTGGAGGGGTCCTGCAGTGGAGGGGGTCCTGCAGTGGAGGGGGGCAGTGGAGGGGGGCAGCAGTGGAGGGGGGCAGCAGTGGAGGGGGTCCTGCAGTGGAGGGGTCCTGCAGTGGAGGGGGCAGCAGTGGAGGGGTCCTGCAGTGGAGGGGGGGCAGCAGTGGAGGGGTCCTGCAGTGGAGGGGTCCTGCAGTGGGGGGGTCCTGCAGTGGAGGGGGCAGCAGTGGAGGGGTCCTGCAGTGGAGGGGGCAGCAGTGGAGGGGTCCTGCAGTGGAGGGGGGCAGCAGTGGAGGGGTCCTGCAGTGGAGGGGGCTGCAGTGGAGGGGTCCTGCAGTGGAGGGGGGGCTGCAGTGGGGGGTCCAGCAGTGGAGGGGTCCTGCAGTGGAGGGGGTCCTGCAGTGGAGGGGGGGCAGCAGTGGAGGGGTCCTGCAGTGGAGGGGGGCAGCAGTGAGGGGTCCTGCAGTGGAGGGGTCCTGCAGTGGAGGGGGAAGAGGTTTTATATTTCCCACAATGCACCTTGAGTTTTCTTAAACTCTAGCCCTGCCTTCAACACACATGGTTCAAATTCCAGCTCCTCCTCCTCCTCCTCCTCCTCCTCCTCCTCGAGGCACTGCGAGTTCTCATGAAAATACCAGCAGAGACAACTAGAGCCGCCGAGTCGACCCGACTCGTCTGACTGAACCAGTTCAGTCTGGGACCTGCTGGGGATTGTTGCTGGGAGGACTCTGACCACTGGACTACTGGGTCTACTGGGTCCGTGGACCACTGGACTCTACTGGAGTCTACTGAGACCTCTGGGTCTACTGGGACTACAGGAATACTGGGTGTTCTAATTGTTACTAGTGCACATGGCTCCACTGGGTCTACTGGTTCTACTGGGCTGAAGTGGATGCAGCGGATTGATTGACGGCTTCGCTCTGATTTATGAGTGAATGTTGCTGACTGATGTTTGCAGACACTTCAGTACAACAAGTACCACCTTAATCACAGCTTTCAGGTATTTGTATTTTATTTGTGACTAACAGTTATCAGACTCACCTTTGCTTTAGTAAAGCAGCTGGTCCTCTGCTGCAGGGGTCTGGATGGAGAAGCTGTGAACATCTGTGAACATCTGTGAACATCTTTGTATCTTTCAGGCTTTGTTCTGGTCTTCGGTCTCCGTGTGTTTAAGGTTAAACGATGGGGGCCAAAGACCTCAGCGTGAACTCTGACCCCGCGGTGTCGCAACCTCCTGCCCGACGCCGGAGTCCCTTCCACGCCGTCAAGGTTCGTTTAACGTGTGTGTTGTGTGTCTGCAGCTGTGTGCGCTTCAGGTCGAGTTGTTGTTGTTCCAGAAGTCTTTCCTGGTATTGTTCTCTAAAGGTCACAGAGGTCACATCCTCTCTGCACACCACCCTGTAATGACCTCTTGGGCCCGTTTGGCTGTCATAATGTCGGGATCATCCATTTAACCCCCCCACAGTTCTTTGTGTTCTGTCACAGTCTTCTCCAGCTGGCTCAGCTCCTGGTGTCGGGTTACATGAAGAGTTCCATCTCGACCATCGAGAGACGTTACGGTTTCTCCAGCCAAAAGTCGGGTCTCCTGGCTGCTTTCAACGAGGTCAGAACCTCCAGAGTCCAGAACTCCTTGAGCCCAGAACCTCATGTCTTCATATCCTCATGTTCAACATGTCCTTGTGTGATCGCGTATCCTCCCATGTGCTCATTCACAGGTGGGGAACACTGTCCTCATTGTGTTTGTGAGTTTCTTTGGGAGTCGAGTCCACCGGCCGCGGTTCATCGGCGGCGGAGCTCTGCTGGCCTGCGTTGCCTCGCTGCTGATGGCGCTGCCACACTTCGTGGGCGAAGCCTACGACTATACCGGCCGCGTCAGCAGTGAGTCCACACACACGCAGACGCACATTCATGGTCCCCACAAAGCGCCTCTCAGGTGTTTCGTTCTTCGCCTGCAGCCTCTGGAGAGAACAGCTCCGGTCTCTGCCAATCGGAGAGCCCCGTTACCGCCTCCTCCAATCAGAGCTGCAGCCGGCAGGAGGGCCCCGCCCAGCTGGGGGCGTACCCCCTGCTGCTCCTGGGTCAGCTGCTGCTGGGCATCGCCTCCGTCCCCATCCAGCCCTTCGGCATCTCCTTCATCGATGACTACGCCAGCCGGAAGAACTCGCCGCTCTACCTCGGTAGTTCTGCTCGGCCGCCGGGTCATGTGACGGACGATTGGTTAAAGGTTTCATTTAAAGTTTAAACACTTGTTTAGTGTTGTTTCTGGCAAGCCATTAAAACATTGCCGTTACCATCCCCTGTGTGGTTAATGGTAACTGCCTCTGGGCCGGTGCCCTGGCGTCCTTATTGCTGGTTAATATGACGTAACTGGGATTATTGAAAGGTGCTTGCAGGGTTTCAGGGCGTTTTCCCACCTGTAGCATGTTTGTTTGTTCCCATTCGTGGTGGATTCACAGCCGTCTATTTAATAGATAACAATACAAAAGGCAAAATGTGCTTTCATTGGTCTGTTGTATTGTAGCAATGAAGAGGCTCTGTGTCTTTGTCTTTGTTTAACTGGGGGGCTTTGGGGTGCATGAACAGCTCGGACGTAGAAGAGGGGCCTTAAAGGTTCAGGAATCAGGAGTAGAATGCTTCATAAAACCGTCCATCCATTAAAACATTAAAAAGTTCAGAAGTTGCAGCTGGTTCGACTCTCAGACCGACTCACGTGAAGGTCCAACATAATTAACACCAGAAGACACTCGTCTTGTCCTCTGAGGCTGAACCCCTCTGCTCGTTGCAGGCATCCTGCTCGCCGTGACCTCCATCGGCCCGGCCGTGGGCTTCATCACCGGCTCCCTCATGCTGCGCTTCTACGTCGACTTTGACAAGTTGTCTGGAGGTGAGGAGACAATTTTAGTTTTTCATAAAACCCGAAGGGACGACTTCCTGCGTAACAGCTGATTCATGTTCACGTTTCAACCTCAGCTGTCTAGTTATTATATAAATAGTGATGATTTAAGACAGTTTATATTATTAATATTAAATCAGAGAATCAGAATTACCATACTATTATCATTGTTATTTTTGATCATAGTTATGAATACTATATTTGTAATGAAACCATTGTTATAGAATAATAATAATTATTATTATACTACTAATAAAATAATTTCATAATAATAATTTAGATGTGTATTATTGATTACTATTATACAAATATAATAATCATAATATTATTTTAATAATCATTCATATTGTTGTTATAATTGAGTATAGTTTCAGACGTCCACAGCAGCGTCTCCACAGCGTCTCCACAGCGTCTCCACAGCGTCTCCACGTCCTCCTCAGTCCAGATACGCTTCTTGTTCACTGGTTGATAAGAAACATCAGTCTAGAAACAAACCGCGACTACACAAAATACTTTCTATTAGTTAATACTAGTTAATTAACTAAACTTGCAAATCAAACCAAAATGTGAATCAAAACTGTGCAAACGTGGACCGTAAAGAACCGGCTGTGATCTTGAGGAACTCGGTTTGTCCCGGACAGGAATGTTGAAACGTGTCCCAGAAGTAAATCCACTCGTTCCAACTTGAAAATGAAGATCGTTGCAGCGATTGTCAGTTACTGTGTGTTATGTTGCAACTCCAAATCTGCTTTATTATTCAACTTCTAATGCTAGTTGAGAGTTTTAAATGTAAAATTAAAAAAGTATTAAAAAAAAAAAGTAGCGTTAACTACGAGTTGTTTTTTGGCCACTTAAGTAAAACCTTCATTCTCGTTAGAAAAAAATATTTTACTCTTTTTCCTTATTTCTTGAAGTTAGATTGAGGATCTGAGAAAATCGTGTTTCAACTTGTTACACTGAACGTTGTTACGTAGAGAAGAAGAAGAAGAAGAAGAAGAAGAAGAAGAAGAAGAAGAAGAAGAAGAAGACATCAGGACGGTTTGCTGATGTTCGGTGAAACCGAGACGCTTCGGACGCCGTCACGCCTCTCGGATTAATGGAGCTTGACTTTCTTTTGAGTCTTGTTCAAACAAAAAACTGTTTTCGCTTCTACCATGTGTGTGTGTGTGTGTGTGTGTGTGTGTGTGTGTGTGTGTGTGTGTGTGTGTGTGTGTGTGTGTGTGTGTGTGTGTGTGTGTGTGTGTGTGTGTGTGTGTGTGTGTGTGTGTGTCTGTAAGGGATTGAGGGAATATGCGTTCGCGTGGAAACCAGTATTTTATTTCTACACCGAACTGAAGTTTTACCTGAATCGTAAACAGTCCGCGTCTTGTTTTAACTTTGCTGTAGACATCAAACTTGAAGTAAGGTCAGAGAAACCACATCTTCTCACCGTAGCAGATTCAATATATTTATTTGAAGCATTCTGAATACTCTTAAAATGTTCAATCTGTTCCCCAAACTTTATTTAAACGCAAACACAACAGTTAAATGTCAAACAGTCAACGTTCTGCTACTATAATACTTATATGTTTGTTCCCGTCTCTTCAAAACCTGCAGCAACATCCTGAGAAAAGTCTACAGTTCAGATTAGAAACACAATACAAAGAGAAAGATCGTACCTGGAACACTTAATGTAACCAAACCGGATTAACCGCAGTCACACCTGTTGAGGTGTGGCAGGACCCAACGTACCTTTAAGGTGGATTTGTCACTCAAAAGAAAATCCATCATAAGCAGCTAAAATCAAAGGAAATCTCCCTCAGGGTGTAAATAATCAACAGTTTCCTGACCTTCAACCTCAGAGGGTTTCCATGGATTTGTAGTTTTTTGGCACATTTTTAAAGGCACACCAATATATAAAACCTTTAAAAAAGTATTTTCAATAAACCTTAATTTTCAAAATTAAGGTTTATTGGTAAAAGTCACCATAGTAACACAGGAGTAATTTGCAATTCTGTTATTATTATTATTATTATTATTATTAGGGCCTGAGCCGACTGCAAGCCCTATTGTGTTTCGAAGAATTCTTATTATTATTTTTCTCCACTTGAATCGCACTTTGGAGGCCTTTATCATATTCCAAAACTCTTGAAATTTGGCGAATCAGAAGTGCGAAAAATCTAGATATTCTTGGGTTGCGCATTTGGGGATAAAATAATGGCTCTCTAGCGCCCCCTGGAAGGGCTCCCTCTGGGGAAATTTTGCCCAGTTTCACCAATTGACACACAGGTGCTCTTGGATATGCTCTACCAAAAAGTCAATCATGGTATGCTAATGCGCCTAGCAAGATTATCCGCCATTTTGAATTTTGTGAAAACACGTTTTTGCGAACTCGTCCCAGACGCTGCGATTCACACGGACGTTTCAGGAAATCATTATTGAGTCACTGTCATCTGAAGTTAAAAGCTTGTTGATGTCTCATTGGGTTTCAAAGATATGGACCAATGAAGGTTATAGGGGGCGTGGCCTAGTTGTAGTTACTTCCTATGATTTCAATGCTTCCAAATGGCATTTTGCTCAATAGCGCCCCCTACACGTATTCATAAAGCAGCGCCAGTAACCGCTGGGATGTAGGTGCACTCACCTGGAGGCCTCCGCTTTGATCCAGCTGCACAGATTCCTCTCCCCGATCAGCAGAGTAAGCGTGAGAATAACGAATCAGGCTGGTCAAGTTGGCTGTGACCGACATGAGTGGACATGTTAAACTACAGGTGTTTTCTCAAAGACACATTCAATGTTCGTTTATCTGCCAGACTTCACAAGTTAGTGCGTCTTTGTTCATCGTTCATCGCTGCTTGCAGCTTTAATCCATAATTATATTTACAATAATACAAGTTGTCTATTCATTCCTTTTTGTTCTTATATTCATAATGCATGATGTTTATGCCAACGTATCGTCACTGTCTTTTCTTCTTCCAGACCAGATCAGATTGGACCACAAGGACCTTCGCTGGGTGGGAGCCTGGTGGCTCGGCTTCCTGATGGCGTCCGGCCTCCTCTTCCTCACGGCGCTGCCGTACCTCTTCTTCCCCAGCAGCATGCCCAAAGAGGTGAGAGGAGGGTTGTCTCCACTGGTCCACAAACCTCCAGAAGAACCCTGGAGAGTTCTGCTGGCAGTATGGGGGAGCGTTGAGATGGAAATCCCCCAAACAAATGTGATTAAAGTAAAAGTATGAAAATAAATAGTTACAAACTGAACTTCGGTCAACTCAACAAGTTCTGACGGGAATCTGATTTTTTACTCCGTTCCTGAAGCAAAGTTGACAAGAGTCCAACCCTGCATGTTTTAAAAGTTGAACAAAGTGATTGTGCAACAGTTTCCTTATGAAGCGACGTGCTGAGAGACGGAGCTGCAGGCTGAGGCCAAACGAGCACTTTCACTTTCACTAAGCACACGTTTCGTCCCACAGAACGGGCGTTAAACTTCTCCACATTGGAGCTGTGATTCACAAACACTAAAGGGACTCTGCAGATTCTCCAACTCGTGCGTTATTCCCCCTCCAGCGGTCTCCTGAGATGGAAGTAGTCTTTCCAGTCTTTGCTGGTGTGAGGAAATATACAAGTGTTTGGCTTCATGTTGTGACAGCGTGAAGTAACGATGATTTAACTGCTTCATGCTGGTGGTTCGTGTGGACTTTGGACTTTGTATCAGATGTTTTATCTGATACGATGAGGAACCTGCGGCTCCTTCTCGTCTGAGCCGATGCTCCTTAAACTCAAACAGGGAACAAGTTAGTACAAAGACACCCGACCTTTATTTATTAAATTAATATTTGACATTGTTTTATCAGCTTGATACTTCACAAGTGGCAGTTTGGCAGTTTTTACGGTGTTAATCTATGAGAAGTCCTGAGAAGCTTAATCGTTAATGATTAATGTTATAAAGCATAAAACACATTTGCTTCACACAACAGAAGCTTCACGGCGACACGTGTGTCATTCTGTCCGTTAATGTCAGCAGCGTGTTCTGTACACAGGAAAGTGAAGGTTCCTGAGTGGTTCTTTAAGAGGCAGCGAGGTGGACTAAGAACATCACCGTCTACGTCATTAAGTCACGGTTTCTTTTCTTTAGGTGCCTTAAAGAACCAGAACGAGTGTCCCAGATAACCGTTTCCTTCAGGTTCTGCGAGGCACCTTTGAGGTTAAAGAACAAAGTGAAGTAAATGACTCTGGTTTGTTCGTGGAACCAGAAACGGTTCTTCTGGAGCATCACTCCATAGGTTCCCATCGGGAACCTTTGATTTCCAGAGTGACTGATGGAAGCAGAGCTGGCGTCGTTGGTGTTGATCTCTGGGTCTCCTGGAAGACCACGCCGCCCACGTGTCCCTCAGAGGACACGTTTAAACAACGTGACCTGACCCCTGAATGTTGCGTCGCCTGCAGACTGAGCGTGTGATGTTCTGTTGAAGGACGGCGGCGACGACGTCGTGGAGTCGGGACCGGACTGCAAGCAGCAAACGAACCCGCTCCAGGAAATGTCCCTTCTTCAGTTCCTCAAAAGTAAGTCTCCTTTTTCCCTCCTCTGGTTCCTGTCTGGCGAGGACGCGGCTACTAAAGGTCACCGGCAGGAGACGAAGATCACGTGCACTGACAGACCCCCAGAGGGGCCCCTTGGTCCTGGATGAGAAAAGTGTCCCTTCTGCTGGAGAACAACGTTCCTTCATTAATCAATATACAGGAATAAAAATGACTCTTGGAATTGGAACTGGCTTTGGAATATTAAAGGGTCCTTAATTCATGTTATTGGATGGTATGAATTAGAAAATGTGGAATAGTTTTCGCCAATATACACGGATATATTTATTAATTTATGCAAAAAGGTCATTAATGGGCAACTTCTTGTCAGGTTGGCAAATCTGTTTTTGTGGTTTGTGGTTTTTTAACAGTTCTTTGGGAGAAGCTCTTTGTTCAGGTGCTTCACAAAAGACTTTTAGTGCGTTAAAGAAGCGCTTAAGGAATCCTGGTGTGTTTGGTCCTCTGGGGATTAACGTTGACGGTGGTTTATTGTGGCCGTGCGGCAGGTTTTCCCCGTATCGCCCTGCGGACGCTACGCAGCCCCGTCTACCTGCTGGTGGTCCTGGCGCAGGTCAACCTGGCCGCGCTGCTCTCCGGCCTCGCCACCTTCATGGCAAAGTTCCTCGAGTGGCAGTTCAGCCAGACGGTGTCCAACTCCACCATGATGATCGGTGAGTCGGTTGTGTGTGCGTGGTGAGTAGGCGGCCGCGGTGCTGACCGACGGGTTGATTTCCTCTCCCAGGAGGCGTTTTGCATCCCGCTGGCGGTGCTCGGCACCGTCCTGGGCGGAGTTGTGATGCGGCGGATGAACCTTTCGGTCAGAGGGGCCAGCAAGTTGTGCACCGTCGCGATCCTGCTGTGCCTGTTCTCCTCCACGCCGCTGCTGTTCATGGGATGCCCCACCCAGAAGATCGCCGGGGTCTTTCCTCACAGGTGGACATGCAACGACTTTACACTCATGCAGAGGACTCATTTCAACACTGAAAGGGAACTAACTACATTACGTCACATGTCATTTACCCAAAGCGACTATGAGACAATAAGTGCATTCAACCAGAATATATACATATATACATATATATATATACATATATATATATATATACTGCACCTCTACCAAGGAACTAATGCTGACAGGGAGGTAATTTAACGTAATTGAAACGCTAATAAGGAACTCATTTCCTCACTGACAGGGAACTAGTTACACCACCGGCAGGAAGATAATTCATTTTATTTTACTATTAAAAACGGAACTTCTAATCTCATAACTTTCAGGGAACTTGAAGCCACATAATGTCACTGTTTACCGAAGACTAATTCCACAGCTGACAGGGAACTAATAATACTGACGAGGACCTAAATCCACTAGTCAGGGAACTAATTTAAACTCTGAACACGTCTAACATCTGGCCCAGGCCCAAAGCCACCACCAACAGGCAGCTTTTAACGGTTAACTCGTCTGGCATCGTGTTTTATTTGTGTGTTTCCAGCAGTGACGCGTCGTCGTGCAGCTCCGGCTGCCGGTGCCCTCGGGAGGCCTTTAACCCGGTCTGTGGTTCTGACGGTGTGGAGTTCCGGTCTCCCTGCCACGCCGGCTGCACCGCCATGGAAACAGACCTCTCCAACAATGCCACGGTAACAACCGGGGCGCCGCTTCCTGGGAGATTCAAGCGTTCAGCAGCTCAGAACAGAACCAATAAACTGTCTCGTGCCGTCAGAGACCAGTCAGCTCTGTGTTTGTGTTCCACACTATTCGTAAATACTCTCTGCTGAATACTTCATTCATCATTTGGAGCTGGATGGATGGAGACATCAGATAGTCAGATAGATGGACATGAAAGACATGGACACTTTTAATCTTAATATAACTGTTGCATCATGTCCACATGTGTGGTTGATTTAACTTAACAATGTTTTTGTTGTTGAAACCTCCTGATATAAATACTAATAATAGAAACAGTTCACACACTGAAGAGAGCAAGATCTGGTTTTACTTTCACTTTCTTCCTCTCTCTGTTCTGGAAAATAAATCAATCCAAGAAGGGGGCTGACGAGGGGGGTGAATGACAGCAGACCCCACGTAGAAGTTACTGCCTTTACATCCGGTGAAACACACTGAGACCTACGGTGGTTTTCCCTGGAGGCAAAGAATGCACAACTGGAGCAAACTCTGGGTAGACGTTTATGAGGAAATGACTCTACTTCTCTGTAGTGACCAGCAGGGGGCGACTCCTCTGCTCCCATAGACGTCTATGAGGAAATGACTCTACTTCTCTGTAGTGACCAGCAGGGGGCGACTCCTCTGCTCCCATAGACGTCTATGAGGAAATGACTCTACTTCTCTGTAGTGACCAGCTGGGGGCGACTCCTCTGCTCCCATAGACGTGAAATGACTCTACTTCTCTGTAGTGACCAGCAGGGGCGACTCCTCTGCTCCCATAGACGCGTCTATGAGGAAATGACTCTACTTCTCTGTAGTGACCAGCAGGGGGCGACTCCTCTGCTCCCATAGACGTCTATGAGGAAATGAATGACTCTGCTCCCATAGACGTCTATGAGGAAATGACTCTACTTCTCTGTAGTGACCAGCAGGGGGCGACTCCTCTGCTCCCATAGACGTCTATGAGGAAATGACTCTACTTCTCTGTAGTGACCAGCAGGGGGCGACTCCTCTGCTCCCATAGACGTCTATGAGGAAATGACTCTACTTCTCTCTTGATTTATTCCCTCAGTAAACATTGTAAACATGGGTTTATGGTCTCAGTCTCTAGTTTCAAGTCTTCTTCAACACAACATGATGTTCATTTAGTGACTGATGGTCCATGTAGAGCTGTGTCACATAGAACCTCAGATAACCATATCTCTATCTAGACCTCCATATATCTCGTGTGGGTGTCCCTGCAGAACTTCTCCGGGTGCCGGTGCGTGGCCGGGGTCGGCATGGCGGCCTCGGGGACCTGTGGGGGGCGCTGCTCCGGCCTGCTGGTCCCCTTCGTAGCTCTGCTGGGGGTCACCAGCTTCATCGCCTCCTTCTCCCAGACGCCCTCCTTCATGATGATCCTCAGGTGAGCCGAGCAGGATACATACAAGTTACATTTAATAAGATATGAAGTACTGACGTATGTTTATTAGAAATGGTTGAATAAATAGTTACATTAAATACGTAGTTATGTTTGATGTAACTGATAAAAATTGATGACATGAAAGACAAACACCTTAATGTTTATTTATATTTGCAATGATATTCTGTGTGAAAAAGAAACAATAAAAGTCTGAAATGATTCCCAGATGCAGCAGAAACAGCTGCTGGAAAACAAAGACTATTATTCCAGATAAGAAGGAGGCTCTGGGGGAAATGTTCTTTCCTGTTGACTGAAACACACACTGAGCTGGAGGAGAACAACTACTTATAGAACACGAGTTGTTAAAAGAGGCGTTTGAGGATCATTTACAACAGATAAATCTATAAACATCAAGTTCACAACAACAAATATCAGATTTGGAATGTGAGGATTGTTTATCCTTTTTTATTCATGAAACTACGTAAGTCATTTAGAAAGTAGCACAATACTAAAGGAACTATATTAACACACCAACGCCACAAATAAAGAGAGCAAGAAGCTCACAGAAATAATGTGAAATCAGCAGCACGTGGAAATAAAACAAACTGATTCATGTTTGCTGGAACAAACTTTGCATATTTCACAACTTTTCTAACAATTGTGTGTTTGTCAACCATTGTTTATTTTCTCACCATCATAATCCTGAGCAACCAACGCGTGTCCCTGTTAATGTGCTTCGTGTTGGTGTCTCCGCTGCAGGACGGTGCCGTCGGAGGACAAGTCCTTCGCGGTGGGGGTCCAGTACATGCTGTTCAGAGTGCTCGGTGAGTCCACGCCTCAGGAGGGCTCGTGGGTCCCTGCTGGGTTTGGGGGCTCGTGGTGAATCCCTCCCTGAACGAGGCTGCAGTCTTTACAGCCGTCTCAGTGACAGTCTGTTGCTAGGAGACCTGTGTCCAATCAAATGAACCGATGACGGTGTCTATGTCTGGGGCTTTTATTGTGAAAGGTGAAGGCAGAGGGGGGCCTTTAAGAAAATTGGTCGACGCTTTTTCGTTATTTTTCCATTATATCAAATATAAAACCATAAACAAAGTTAGGTCTGGTCCCCAATCCAGGGCCCCTTTAAACCTCCTGTGGGACCCAACAGGACGTGAAAAGGCCTCCATTAAAAGTGTGTTTGTGCAGCCTTCATGCCCGGTCCGGTGCTGTACGGCAGCGTCATCGACACCACCTGCATCCTGTGGGGCGAAAAGTGCGGCCAGAAGACTTCCTGTCAGTACTACGACCTGGACCGCTTCAGGCAGAGGTGAGTCCCGTTGATTTGCATTCAGCTGTCCTCTGCGAACGCCCCCTGACGCGCGTATTTGTTGTGCGCAGGTTCCTGGGTCTGCAGGTGGTCTTCGTCTGCGGCGGTCTGCTCTGCTTCCTGCTGACGGTGGTGTTCTTTCGGCGGAGGGCTGGAAGCCGGGAACCACAGCCGGAGGGCAAAGGAGGCTACGAGCCGGTGAGCGCGTCGGCTAAAGGCAAAGAGCTCGAGGACCTGAAGACCAGAAGACCAGAAGACCTGACGGCCTGAAGACAAAGAGGACCTGAAGCCAATGAGGACAAAGACAGCGTGTGTGCCGTGTTCCTCTCGTGGAAAGTCAGCAGAGACGTCTCACGTCGATAACGTATCGTTACAGATTTTTCATCATTTAAAGACGATTTTTGTATTTGAATAAGCTGCACTTCCTCTGATGGCCACTAGACTACTGGACCGATGTCCGTGAGGAGTTCTTCATACCTTCATGGTTCTCAGAGGATGAACCCCACTCACTTCAATGAGCCTCTGAATTTACATTTAGCGTCACCAGCAGGTCGAAAAAAGTCCAAACACAGGACAGGACTCTGTGTTTACTGATCGTTAGCTAACGTTAGCATGCTAACGAGCTAAACTTGGTAAAGATTGTAGCTGCTTGTCATTTTAGCATCGTAAGATAAGCTAATTTAGGGAAAGATTTGCGTGTGGATCTCAAGATTTACTTCAATTTAAATCATATTTGTTTAATTTCAGGTCCGATGTTTTAACTCTTAATAGTTATCGTAGCTATCGTAGCTATCGTAGTTATCGTAGTTATCGTAGCTATCGTAGTTATCGTAGTTATCGTAGCTATCGTAGTTATCGTAGCTATCGTAGTTATCGTAGCTATCGTAGTTATCGTAGTTATCGTAGCTATCGTAGTTATCGTAGTTATCGTAGTTATCGTAGCTATCGTAGCTATCGTAGTTATCGTAGCTATCGTAGTTATCGTAGCTATCGTAGTTATCGTAGCTATCGTAGTTATCGTAGCTATCGTAGCTATCGTAGTTATCGTAGCTATCGTAGCTATCGTAGCTATCGTAGAATGGTTCTCAGATTGAACATGTTTTTTAATCCAAGGCTTTTACTGTCAAAATCACATATATTTTAAAAAGAAAACGGATAAAAAGAGATTTCTATCAGTCATGTTTTCAAACCTTTTATATTCTGTTTATGTTCCATCTTCTCATGAACACATGAACCTTTTAGTTATTCCTGTAAGTGTCGTAGTTGATTTGTTGATGTTCTTCGTTCTGTAGATGCCACCATAAAGCTTTTTGTAAATACTTGTGTCTTCATGTAATGTCGTTATTTTTTACTTTGAGGCTCTTGCGCTGATTATTAAAATCACACAAAGCGTAAAGTCTCAATATAGATTTTTAAATGTTTGAGAGGGAAAACTGGTCCAATAAAATGTAAATCCATCTTGTGCTGTGAGCTTTTCTCTCTTCCGTGTGAAGTGGTTCTGGATCTGGTCCTTGTTCTTGTTCTGGATCTGGTTCCGGATCTGGTTCTGGTTCTGGTTCTGGATCTGGATCTGGTTCTGGATCTGGTCCTTGTTCTTCTTCTGGATCTGGTCCTTGTTCTTCTTCTGGATCTGGTTCCGGTCTATGAATGAGGGAATCTGAGATTCTGAGGGACTCTTCTTCAAGCTGAACACATCATTGTGTCTCGCGGTCTTAACGTGGTTCCTTATTATTATTAATATGATACCAGAATGAGGTCGATTGGTTCCAGATGGTTCATGTTAACATGAGCCTGACAGCCTGGTCTTCTCCTCCACACTCAAACATTCCACGCGTCCACAGAGTTTGTGTTTGTGTGTGAAAGATTCTTCTGATAGCAGCTGGAAGAAAACCGGCTCAAATACGGGAGACAGACCAGAAGGCAAACCGGAGATCAGGTAACAAAAGATTTGTTACCATCATGAAAATAACAGAGTTACACTACAAACAGCTGTGAGAAGTGTTTTACTCATCAGAGCGTCTCCAACAGGAACATTTCATCACTTCATCTTTCTTAAATAACCCAGACAGGAAGCCGGAGTTTCAGTGTAAAAGTTTCTTCATGAAGACAGCAGGTCGTCTGGAACAACGCAGAAGGGGAAGTGAGCTCCCTCGGAGGGGTCAGAGGTCACAGAGGCCAGGAATGTTTTTGGAGTTTGGAGAAGAGGAAGAAACAACACGGAGCACGATATAAATAAATAAAAGACTGAGACGATCCATCGTGGATTGTTATTATATAACGTCAAGATTCAATTCTTTATGCTATTGTGAAATGTTTACGCCTCCTTCTCCACTTTCATATTATTTGTTCATTAAATTATGCTAAAAAGATGTTTCATGTGTTTACAACATTGTAGATTTAACTATTACTGTATTGAAGTTTTTCAGCTGTTGTTTCCCTGTGAGGAAGTTACATAATGGGTCATTTTTATGACTCAACTTGGACGAAAAGTAAAATATTGTCCCACCAGATAATATTATTATTATATGTATACATCAACGTTGGCATTACAGGTGTAACAGGTGGAGGGGCCGGCTTGGTAACCTTGTTAAGAAAACTGCTATATGTTCCATGTTGGAGAAGCCTTCTGGTCTTGTGCGTCTCGGAGAAGGAGACGCAGACCTTGTTACTTCCATGAGGACGCGTGAGGTCATGGACATATTTGATGGACTGTGAGGAAAAACGATAGCGTTCAAACAAGCAGTCATCTGGAAACGACAATATATCTAATCGGCCTCAATATTCTCTCCTGACGTGTTTAACAGCCTGAGAAGTAAAAGCGCTTCTTCATCAACATGGTTTAGTCACCATGGTGACTGATCCTGAGCTTTAGTTAACATGGTGACTGAGCCTGAGCTTTAGTTACCATGGTGACTGATCCTGAGCTTTAGTTACCATGGTGACTGATCCTGAGCTTTAGTTACCATGGTGACTGATCCTGTTTAGTTAACATGGTGACTGAGCCTGAGCTTTAGTTACACTGGTGACTGATCCTGAGCTTTAGTTACCATGGTGACTGAGTCTGAGCTTTAGTTACACTGGTGACTGAGCCTGAGCTTTAGTTAACATGGTGACTGAGCCTGAGCTTTAGTTACCATGGTGACTGAGCCTGAGGTTTAGTTACCATGGTGACTGAGCCTGAGCTTTAGTTACCATGGTGACTGAGCCTGAGCTTTAGTTACACTGGTGACTGATCCTGAGCTTTAGTTACACTGGTGACTGATCCTGAGCTTTAGTTACACTGGTGACTGATCCTGAGCTTTAGTTACCATGGTGACTGAGCCTGAGCTTTAGTTACCATGGTGACTGATCCTGAGCTTTAGTTACCATGGTGACTGATCCTGAGCTTTAGTTAACATGGTGACTGATCCTGAGCTTTAGTTACCACTGGTGACTTTGAGCTGAGCCTGAGCTTTAGTCACCATGGTGACTGAGCCTGTTACCATGGTGACTTTAGTTAGTTACATGGTGACTGAGCCCTTTAGTCACCATGGTGACTTTAGTTACCATGGTGACTGAGCCTGAGCTTTAGTCACCATGGTGACTGGTGACTGTCACCAGACCTGAGCTTTAGTTAACATGGTGACTGAGCCTGAGCTTTAGTTACCATGGTGACTGAGCCTGAGCTTTAGTCACCATGGTGACTGAGCCTGAGCTTTAGTTACCTCCCTTTGTGAAACAAGCCAGACTTTCCCTCGTCAGGGTGAACAAACTGAACCTGCTTGTTGAAACGGACCCTGATGAGGAACACCAGAGCAGCGGTGCGGTTTGGAGGTGGAGCATCGGGCATCATGTTGTGGGCTGACAAACTTTACAGTATTTAAGGAAAGAACAATGTACGTAGACATTGATGACAATCTGCTGCCATCTAGCGGGATGATGAAGACCACAGAACACGGCCGAGGAAGCACAGATAATCCTGCTGCTGGAATACTGCAGCTGCTTGTAATCAAATACAAAACATGCATCTATATATATATAGAGCTATATATATATATATATATATATATATATATAGTGCATTGGTGGGATGGAGCTTCTGTACTTTAGCCCAAATATCATGTACTTGAGTTGAGTATTTATACCTCCTGTTGTACTTGTACTAATACAACATGAGTTTGAGCTGAAATAATAACTCCACATTTACTGAATTCCTTATTATTGGTAATTATTTTAACATTGTGGGGTTTCATCTTCTGAAGTATGGGGACATTTATCGGCTTTTCTTAATAGATTTAATATACTTTAAATCAAAATAATTTTGCATTCTATACTTTCAAACCTTGAAGAACATTTCTCTGGTTGTACTGATTTTCTTTACTGAAGTTGCATTTTCACTGCAGGAATTTTACTTGTGAGAACTAAATTTGGAGGATTTTAGTACTTTGTCCACCAATGATAGTGTTTATTTTAGCGTCTAACTTACAGAAATACGTTCACCTTAAAACCTGCACAGTAGATCAAGTTTGATTCTTTGATTCTAAGTGTCCTCGAACCGAAGTTCGTCTCACGTTCACATTCCGGCGCTGTCGGCTGGCGTCTCTTTTCTGGGCAGCGTCTGAAAACCACAAGAATCTGACTGCTGGAAAACCAGGACCACATGTGGTCATGAGGCCCACACACACACACACACACACACACGTATACACACACATACACACACACACACACGTATACAAACACACACAAAGAGGATTTACAGTCTTGGTCATAATTCTGAATTGATCCAATAACCTAAAAGTTGATTCTGCTCATTTTCAGTTTTAGTTTTCTTTGTCTTGAGTTCATTGTGCATCTGAGAGGTTTGTCGTGTGTGAAGTCGACGCTTCGGGGGGAAAAGTCACGTGCGTTTCACATGTGGAGATACAATCAGACTGAAGCGAGGCTGCAAGTGAAAGCTCAACGTTTATTCCTGTCTTGTACAACGGAAAAACACTAGTTATTTATTAAGCGCTGGTATTAAGGAAAGAATTTGGCTTTTTCAGTTATTATATTTAGCATCTGGATTCAGGCTTTTATCTGTTTAATACGTTTTGTTATTTTAACTGCTTATACTTCAGGTGTGAAATCATCTCAAAGAAAGCTGGTTTTTAAAGTAAGGAATCAAAAAAATGGAGGATTTTGATTTCTGTGCTGAAACCGTTTCACAAGCGTTACGCAACAAAGTGAGTGAGTGGAGACACGAGTTGTGGCCCCTGCTGGCGGGACGGTGCTTTACATTAGAAGACATTATGGTGTGTAGTGAAGTGTGCGTTTGACATTTCCAAAGCATGTAAAACGTTGGAGGACTCGCAGCCTCCTGGACGTCTTTCCTTCGCTCTCTGGAGGCAGAAACTCTTCCCACATATGTGACGCTGTATTTGGGATTTGCATAAAGTTTATGATTCAAAAAGGTTCACGAAAGAAACAAACTGGGACTGAACGAAAAGGAGGGTCAACGTGAAGGAACAGAAACAACCAACAGACGAGTGTTTCGTTAACTATCGTTTTATTGCTACTGACACAAATTACCATATTTTCTTTTTTTCAGAAAAAAAACCCTTTTGCTTGCTCAGATTATTCTCTGTGTGTTAAAAGAAAAGATAAAAACTCAAATATACTTGCATAATATCTGCCACCAGAGATGCAAAGCAAACACCTGAAATCCCTCCTAGACCTGCTAAGAGCGTGTGTGTGTGTGTGTGTACTCGTACATGTAGCCGTGAGGACCAGTAGGGATATTTTGACCGGACCTCGATTCAAAGGCTTGTTTGAGGATTCAGACTAATGAGGTTTGTGGGACGGTTATGATGATGCCGAACGACGCGTTGTAGTCAGGAGAAGTGTGTTGGAGTAGAACCACGATTTAGACCTTCAGAGTGAGGACGTTTTTATCGGTACTCACTTCAAATGTCTGTTTGGGTGTTCAGACTTGGTTGTAATGTTCATGCGTGAACAGGTATGATGGAGGGGTTCAGGGTTGGGGTCAGGCGTGTAGAGGTGTTGGGGTTACTGGTTGTGTTATATGGTCAGGTCCTTGGGGTTGACCACCCTGCCGATGAAGAGCACAGCCCCCGACCCCTCATCCCGGATCAGGTAGAGGAAGGGCCGGTCCACCCGGTAGGACAGGTGAGTCACTGAGGCGGCACCTGGGTACTTGTTGCCCTCGGGCGCCGTCTCCATGACAACCTTGTGTTTGACGCTGCTGAGCTTGAGGCGCTGATTTGAGATCTTCCCCAGGTCCGTGTTGGCTAGCCATTCAGACAGACCTGCACGGGGGCAGAGTGACCACAGAGAGGGCTAATTAAGAGGGTCGATTACATCACTTTCTGCCATTTAACACGTGTTGCATGATTTGTTTACCCATTTGTAGATGATATTTAACTTCATTTTAAAGCTGCAGCCGTTGGCTTCTACTAAAGACTCATCTCTTAAAAAAAGACATATAAATACTTTTTGTTATGATAAAAAGGGAGGAGGTTCTGACCGCTAAACCAAATGTTGGAATCTACCACGAACTGTTCCATGGTAACTTTGAATAAATTGACTTATCTGATGTTTCCCACCCAACGATGTGAAACAACAGCAACATGCAACGGCGCGTCACCCAGTCATCCCGGAGGTGGAGACACCTCAGCTCAACAAACGTTGACCGAGCTCCTCTAACAGTCAGTTAGGTTCAAACGGGGGAAGATCTCGTCATCGTCGGACTCACCCAGGTCGCCCAGCAGCGGCAGCAGGTCGGTGGAGTAGCTGAGCTTCAGGTCCGGCAGAGAGAGGGACACTTGAGCAGGGTGCAGCGTCATGGAGAGGTCTTGGACAAACTCAGCAGTTAGACTCTCCTCCAGCAGGGTCGTGTTGGAGGTCACGTCATCTGGCAGGAAGACGAACATGCTGACGCCGTCCTGCATCGGAATCTGAGCAATCTGGAGGAAGAAACGGTTGAGGAGACTCTTTCCGTTTGAATGCCTCCCACCGTGTGGCCTCGTGGTTTAGAAAGTGACTAAAACACGCTCACCGTGCAGCTCAGATCTGAGTCCACGCCAATCTTCACCGGGTAGTTGTCCTGTTGCATCATGGGAACGCGGACGGGTGCCCCGCCATCCACCTGGAAGTTCTCCATGGCTCCGCTCTGACCGAAGCGAGTCACCCACTTCCCTGTGAGCAGACGGGGAGCCGGAGCCTGAGCCTCCGAACGGATCCCAGCCAGCAAAGCTTCTCCGTGACGTTTTGGCGTTCACCGCGCTCGGTGGGCGTTGACTTACCTTTGAAGTAAGCGGCGCTCACGAGGTTCACCCCGGAGTTCGAGGGAAGGGCTTTTCCAAGAGGCGCTGCACCTTCCCGCTGGTCTCCCGAGCCACCCAGTCGTTGATTTCCTTCACGTCTTTGTTCCCTCCCTGCAACACCTTTGGACGGACTCCGTACTGCTGCTCCACGAGCGAGAAGAAGTCCTGCTTCACACGTCCTGGAGACGCCGATGGTTTGAAGCTCAGATCTTCCCCAATTCACATTGTAATCAAGAAGAAACTATTGGTTTAGCAAAGGAAGGTGAACTCACGTCTTGCCATGTAGATGCGAGCGGCCGTGCTCAGGCCTTTTCCAGGCGTCCTGACGGAGACCAGCAGGTCTTTCAGGGTGTTGTGGAGCTGAGGGTCCTGGAGGCTGTGGTACCTCAGGGCCCTGAACAGCTGCCTTTGAGCCTGCTCAGACCCCCCTGGAAGACAGAAAGCTCATCTTTTAGTCTGTCTAAGCAGCTCGGTCTAATGTGAAATGATGAATGTGACTCCTTAAACTGCAGCGATTTTAACGCTTAGAAGTCGCAACACGTGGAAAAACTTCTGGTATCATTTATTGAGAAGAGTGTGATGGTTAACGGAGCTTATGTCCCTGGATTATGAGCTCATCTAGAGAACGTTTCATCTGCAAACTGCTTCAGGATGTGTGGAAGCTTCTCCAGGTCAAACATGGCCTTCACGTTGGTGGATAGATGCTGAGAGTTACCACACATGAAGCCTAATTCCCCAAAACTCAGTTTCCGTCAATAAAACCGATCACATCACGGCGCAAACAAACTGCCCACCAACCGAGGCCGGTCGATGCGCCCGTCCACACCGTGAGGGTCAGAGCTAAACTTGTGTAGTTTGTCACCCATGGAGAGCTGCGTCAGCGCCGCCGACACGCTGATGGGGGCCAGGAAGACGTTGGCGCCGGCATCGCGGCTCGCCATGGCGCGGAACAGATTGTAGCCAAAGTCTGAGGTGGCGGCGGCCATCTTGGCGGCGGGTGTGGTGAAGAGCTCCACGTGCTCGTCCTCGCCGGCCGTCCCCTCGCCTCCGGCGTCCGGCTGAAACAAAGAGCCACAGGGCGGCTTTTATCCAGGCCGGCGGCGCGGCGGATGAATGATGGCGTGAGCGCGGCGTACCTGAGCCCGGCAGGCGCTCAGAGCGACGGCCAACAGCAGCAGGAAAGTGGATCGCTTCATCCTGGAAGACAATTACCTGAAGAGCTTTGTGTCCTATTGGATTACGTTCAATGTCAGAGAACCAAACTACAGATGGAAATATTTCAACACAATCTGGTGTGAATAGAGCAACACGTCTCGTTCGGTGCCACCACCTCCTGGAGATATATGATGTAATATATCATATGTAAGTGATACAGCTGCTACTTCTACTTCCTCTGAGACAAATTAAACCAAATGTAACGGAACGAGAGGTGAAAGTCCAAAGCACACTGAGGATCGTCTTTTAAACCCACGTTGGACACAATGCTTCTTTTGTTCTTCTGGAAACATCTGGCTCTGGTGCCCCCTCTGCCTGATGCGAAGCCCAGACGGTTTCTCATCTTTTCTTTCCACTGCCTCCCAAAAACAACTTTTCGCATGATGTCCTGAGCTCCACTTTTTAAAAGTCCACGTTTGAGCCCGAAACAGAAAACATTTGAAAAGAAAACTGGTTTCTGTCCCGTTAACTTCGGGTTTTCTGAACCTTTCAGCTCCCGCATGCAACGCAGTCAGAGGTGGACATTTGGAGGATTAAGACTTTGTCTGCAGAGCTTTTCCTTTTTTCTACATCAGAAAAACTTTGGTTTGTTTCAATCCCCAAAACTAACAAGAAAGAAGCCAAGCAGCTTTTTTCTGTTGTTTGTTGGACCCGGTCCGGTTGTGCTGAAGCTGCAGTTCCTGCAGGAATGTTTCACTTCAATGATACTTTGTCCAGAGCGACTCCAACTGCAGACATCAAGTCTTCAGGGCCTGAACCTCTGAGCTCACGTGTAATGACGTCACATAAAGCATTTCATATGAGACGTTACGCTAAAAACTATTGAGTCACAACTGTGAAGTAAAGTTTTCAGTTTGTTGGCACAGTTGACATGGAACATATAATAATAATAATAATAATAATAATAATAATAACACAATAGCACTAATAACGTGTTCTGCTTAGCGGATACTGTGCTGAAGGTCGATCAAACATCTCGGACTCTTTGAGCATCATTACGTCATCGTGCCCCTCCGGTCTGCGCGAGGAGAGCAAACTGCGCACAACTTACGCGTAAAAGCGCATAAAACGACCCGTGAGCGGACTCACCTCTCCGCAGCTCCGCGTCGCGCACACTGATGATACGAGCCCTTCAACGCGGACACGCGCCCTTCGACGCGGACACGCGCACTGCCTCTGCGGAGGCGCGGCAGCCCGACCGGAAGTGCTCGTGTTCCGTTTTCTGCACTGAAGGATGTGACCATCTGTAATCATCTCATCATGGATCCGGCTGGCTGATGGAACCATAGAACCTCTTCAGAACCAGTCCTCGGGTCCTTGAATGTCCTCAAGGGTCGTTGTAACTTTTAGAAGCTGAGAAAC
Organism: Gasterosteus nipponicus; assembly: GCA_014132575.2. Lineage (NCBI taxonomy): Eukaryota > Metazoa > Chordata > Actinopteri > Perciformes > Gasterosteidae > Gasterosteus > Gasterosteus nipponicus. The sequence goes on from BMAF01000003.1 coordinate 31,779,846, forward strand.
AACCTGCTCCTTTAATCCTCCAAACACAAACACTAGTTTTATCCATGTCTTTTTCAATATGCTCATGCGTTGTCAGTCTAGCGATTATTAAGGTAGATGTGTCTTTATTATGCAAACAAAAATCATGCAAGTAAAATATATAAACTGAGAATAAGTTATTTGTTAATATTTCTAATGAAATTAGAATTTTTGGCTGCAAAACAAAAACTTTTCCTCTCAAAAAATAAAGTTTTTCTCTCAAAAGGAAAAAGCCTGTCGATCCGAGGGGGCGGGGCTTACGCCGCTGAATGAGCCAGGAGTTTCTATTGGTGGATCACTGGGCGCTGACGGGACGTCACCAGCGTAAGTTGACTTTGTATTTGGTCCAAATGATTTAAAATGCAGCAGCACTTTGTTTCCATGTTGTTGGTGTCTCGCAGTGTTTTATTAGGATCGATCGCCAAAAAACAGACTAATGACGCATTAAACTGGCTCATTGACGGGCTGAGGATCACCTGATGGTAACAGGACGTTACTGCACAGGCTGGATGGAAAGACGTGTTACCTGAGATAGTGACAGTATGAATGTAACGTTTGAGTGGAATCATTTCATCCTCACAGCAGCGTTCTGTAATAAACACGCTGCTACACTAACAGCAGTAAAGTGCTGCTGCATTTAAAGACGTCACCTTACACCGCCGATCCACCAATAGAAACTCCATTCACCGGCGTAAGCCCCGCCCACTATGTTCCAACAAGTTTTTCCTTTTGACAGCAAAGATTTTGGTTTTGGAGCCAAAACGTCTAGTTTAATAAGAACTTCATAATCACTTTCTACTTACAAACGTAGATCTTTGTTTGTGATGCAAGAAATTTGCTCTGAAAACATTTTTTTTCTGTTTGCATAATAAAGACACACATCTACCTTCATAGCTATACATTTGTTGTCTGATTAAACGCCATAATGTCTCACTGTCCAATGTTATGCACCAACCGCCATGTCAAACTCCTTGTATGTTTCACATACTTTGGCAATAAAGATATAATAAAACATTAATATCCCTGATTCCTGATCTTATCTCATTGGGAAGTTAGCTCAGCTTAGTATAAGCTTTAATGAGCTGAATGTGAGCTTATATATTCATGAATGTCCAATGGGCTGAAGCCAGATCTGTTCGCATGAAACAGTCATTTAAACACCAATCCAGCTAACAGTAAAATATAAGTTGTACTGCAGTTTAATGAATATAAGTTACATGGTGAAATGTGATACTGTGGGAAGGTATCTTGTATTTGTGTCTCTCGTGTCCACCAGGGGACAGCAGACGTAAGTCTCTTCAAACACATTGAAATGAAAGATCAATGGGAGGTTTATCAATATAAAATATTACAGGAACAAGAGCAACTGTGGAAAGAGTAGAAATATAGATCTATAGGTGATAGATCCACACTTTGTTAATCCTGGTAGGGGACTTTTCCCCACAGCAGCATTTATATTTACAGCTTGACAAATAACACATGAGATGTAAAAATGGACAATCAGGAGACTTCGGGATTCTACCTTCAAAAATTCAAAAAGAACCGCGTGAGATTTGAAGCTGAGACGTGGACGTCTTTGTTCTGGTCCTGAAACCCCTTAAAAACAAGCTCACCTTCAAAATAAAGGTCAGTTCGTTCGTTGGATTTCAAAATAAAAAGTGACTCTGATCAAACTTCGTGTGAAAGATAAAGTGTGTGTGTGTGTGTGTGTGTGTGTGTGTGTGTGTTGTGTGTGTGTGTGCATATGTGTGTGTGTGTGTGTGTGTCTGTGTGCATGTGTGTGTGTCTGTGTGCGTGTGAGTGTGTGTGTGTCTGTTTGTGTGTGTGTGTGTCTGTGTGTGTGTGTCTGTGTGCGTGTGAGTGTGTGTGTGTCTGTGTGTGTGTGTGTGTGTGTGTGTGTGTGTGTGTGTGTCTGTGTGTGTGTGTCTGTGTGTGTGTGTCTCTGTGTGTGTGTGTCTGTGTGTGTGTGTGTCTGTGTGTGTGTGTCTGTGTTTGTGTGTGTGTGTGTGTGTGTGTGTGTGTGTGCTCAGTAACTAAAGTTAATATTTAGTGTCGGAGGTGAGAGCTTCACAATGACAGCGAGCAGCAGAGAGTCAGCAGCGAGGAAAGAGGACGGAGAGAAACTTGTTCCCTCAAAGTCATTCAGATTCAACCATCTTCATCATCTTCATCATCATCTTCATCATCTTCATCTCCAATGTCGGTTCTTCCTCTGCGCGTGAAGGTGTTGCGGCGTCTCTGGAGTTTGAGGGGCGTCCTTGTCCTCGTCTGCAGCCCCTTCGTACTGCTGCCCCTCGCCCTCAGCACCACGGTGAGACCAGTCCGCTGACCAGTCCGCTGACCAGTCCGCTGACCACTCTACTGACCAGTCAGCTGACCACTCTACTGACCAGTCCGCTGACCAGTCTACTGACCAGTCCACTGACCAGTCAGCTGACCACTCTACTGACCAGTCAGCTGACCACTCTACTGACCAGTCAGCTGACCACTCTACTGACCAGTCCGCTGACCAGTCCGCTGACCAGTCTACTGACCAGTCTACTGACCAGTCCGCTGACCAGTCCACTGACCAGTCAGCTGACCAGTCCGCTGACCAGTCCACTGACCAGTCCGCTGACCAGTCCACTGACCAGTCAGCTGACCAGTCTGCTGACCAGTCCACTGACCAGTCCGCTGACCAGTCCACTGACCAGTCTACTGACCAGTCCTCTGACCAGTCAGCTGACCAGTCTACTGACCAGTCCACTGACCAGTCAGCTGACCAGTCTACTGACCAGTCTACTGACCAGTCCACTGACCAGTCAGCTGACCACTCTACTGACCAGTCCGCTGACCAGTCTACTGACCAGTCCACTGACCAGTCCGCTGACCAGTCTACTGACCGGTCGCTAGTCTACTGACCAGTCCGCTGACCAGTCCACTGACCCAGTCAGCTGACCAGTCCGCTGACCAGTCCACTGACCAGTCCGCTGACCAGTCCACTGACCAGTCTGACCAGTCTACTGACCAGTCCAGCCAGTCCAGCTGACCAGTCCTCTGACCAGTCCACTACTGACCAGCTGACCACTGACCAGTCCGCTGACCAGTCCACTGACCAGTCAGCTGACCAGTCCGCTGACCAGTCCGCTGACCAGTCAGCTGACCAGTCCGCTGACCAGTCCGCTGACCAGTCCGCTGACCAGTCCACTGACCAGTCTGCTGACCAGTCCGCTGACCAGTCAGCTGACCAGTCCACTGACCAGTCCGCTGACCAGTCAGCTGACCAGTCCTACTGACCAGTCCGCTGACCAGTCAGCTGACCAGTCTACTGACCAGTCCGCTGACCAGTCAGCTGACCAGTCCACTGACCAGTCCGCTGACCAGTCCAGTCCACTGACCAGTCTCACCCGACCAGCCCACTGACCAGTCCGCTGACCAGTCAGCTGACCACTCTACTGACCAGTCCACTGACCAGTCTACTGACCAGTCCGCTGACCAGTCCACTGACCAGTCTACTGACCAGTCGCTGACCAGTCCCGGCTGACCAGCTCAGTCTACTGACCAGTCGCGACCAGCTGACCAGTCTACTGACCAGTCCGTCAGTCAGCTGACCAGTCTACTGACCAGTCCGCTGACCAGTCAGCTGACCTGACCAGTCTACTGACCAGTCCTCTGACCAGACCTGACCAGTCCGCTGACCAGTCGCTGACCAGTCAGCTGACCAGTCGCTGACCACTGACCAGTCCGCTGACCAGTCCGCTGACCCAGCTGTCAGTCCACTGACCAGTCTACTGACCAGTCCGCTGACCAGTCCGCTGACCAGTCCACTGACCAGTCTACTGACCAGTCCGCTGACCAGTCCTCTGACCACTGACCAGTCTACTGACCAGTCCGCTGACCAGTCAGCTGACCAGTCCACTGACCAGTCTGACCAGTCAGCTGACCAGTCCGCTGACCAGTCCGCTGACCAGTCCGCTGACCAGTCTGACCAGTCCACTGACCAGTCCGCTGACCAGTCAGCTGACCGGTCAGCTGACCAGTCCTGACAGTGACCAGTCCACTGACCACTGACCAGTCCGCTGACCAGTCAGCTGACCAGTCCACTGACCAGTCAGCTGACCGGTCTACTGACCAGTCCGCTGACCAGTCAGCTGACTGACCAGTCCACCTGACCAGTCTGACCACTGACCAGTCACCAGCTGACCAGTCACTGACCAGTCCGCTGACCAGTCAGCTGACCACCTGACCAGTCCACTGACCAGTCTACTGACCAGTCCGCTGACCAGTCCGCTGACCAGCTGACCAGGCTGACCAGTCCGCTGACCAGTCCCTGACCAGTCCGCTGACCAGTCAGCTGACCAGTCTACTGACCAGTCGCTGACCAGTCCGCTGACCAGTCCGTGACCAGCTGACCAGTTAGCTGACCAGTCCACTGACCAGTCCGCTGACCAGTCCGCTGACCAGTCTACTGACCAGTCAGCTGACCAGTCCACTGACCAGTCCGCTGACCAGTCAGCTGACCAGTCACTGACCAGTCCACTGACCAGTCTACTGACCAGTCCGCTGACCAGTCCGCTGACCAGTCAGCTGACCAGTCTACTGACCAGTCCACTGACCAGTCGCTGACCAGTCCGCTGACCAGTCAGCTGACCAGTCCACTGACCAGTCTACTGACCAGTCCGCTGACCAGTCAGCTGACCAGTCTACTGACCAGTCCACTGACCAGTCAGCTGACCAGTCCACTGACCAGTCCGCTGACCAGTCAGTCAGCTGACCAGTCCGCTGACCAGTCAGCTGACCAGTCGCTGACCAGTCCGCTGACCAGTCTACTGACCAGTGACCAGCTGACCAGTCCACTGACCTACTGACCAGTCCGCTGACCAGTCCACTGACCAGTCCACTGACCAGTCCGCTGACCAGTCTGACCAGTCAGCTGACCAGTCAGCCGACCAGTCCACTGACCAGTCTGACCAGTCCGCTGACCAGTCCGCTGACCAGACCGAGTCTCACTGACCAGCTGACCAGTCCACTGACCAGTCTACTGACCAGTCCGCTGACCAGTCCCGCTGACCAGTCAGCGACCAGTCAGTCACTGACCAGTCCGCTGACCAGTCCGCTGACCAGTCCACTGACCAGTCCACTGACCAGACCAGTCTACTGACCAGTCCGCTGACCAGTCAGCTGACCAGTCCACTGACCAGTCTGACACTGACCAGTCCGCTGACCAGTCAGCTGACCAGTCCACTGACCAGTCTACTGACCAGTCCGCTGACCAGTCCTCTGACTGACCAGTCCGCTGACCAGTCAGCTGACCAGTCCACTGACCAGTCTACTGACCAGTCTACTGACCAGTCCGCTGACCAGTCAGCTGACCAGTCCACTGACCAGTCCACTGACCAGTCTACTGACCAGTCCGCTGACCAGTCCGCTGACCCAGCTGACCAGTCTACTGACCAGTCCACTGACCAGTCCGCTGACCAGTCTACTGACCAGTCCGCTGACCAGTCAGCGGACTGGTCAGCGGACTGGTCAGTAGTGAAGATCTAGTCGAGTGTTTTGCTCATTTGGCTCATTTGTTTTGAGTATTTACACTAGTGTCTATACTTTATAACTAACACACATCAACAATATATCCAGTATTACATTCTCCTGATGAACTAAGAAGCTTATCAAACAATCTGATTGGCTGTCTGTGGAGGAAACCGGTGGTTAGATCTGTGTGTGTGTGTGTGTGTGTGTGTGTGTGTGTGTGTCTGTAGGAGGCAGCCTGTGCTTACGTCATCGCCCTCATGGCGGTCTACTGGTGCACGGAGGTTTTGCCGTTGGCGGTGACGGCACTACTGCCGACCATCCTGTTCCCCGTACTCGGCATCATGGAATCCAAAGACGTGAGACACACACACACACACACACACACACACACACACACACACACACAAGAACTCTGTCAGAAACAGGCTTAATTATTAATCCATAGTTAGTTTGGTGAGTCCTTAAAACATTTACTTTTGCGGCAAAAAGAAAAACAACTGTTGTAAATAATGTCATGTGATGACTAAAGGAGTCACGTCTGAGTTGCTCGGTCGTGATGACCTGTCAGCTGAGATGAGATTCTGTCTCATGATGGTCAGAAGACCTTGGAGTCGGCTTGTATGTGTGTCAACTCCGTCTCCTGTTTGCAAACATTGAACGTCCTGTTTTGATGATTTTACACCCGCGTTGAGTGAGAATTTAATTGAATTAATTTCTAACATAATTGGCCCTTTGAGCCGGATCTCAAGAACTTTTTTTGGACCTGAAACCGTGCACAGGGAGTCTGGGACTCTTTTCAAAGCCCTCGTCCGTTACAGGATTAGTTTGGTTGGTTGAGAGACCAGGATCCGCTTCAGAATGGAGTGACTAGATCCGTTTTACTAGTGGAACCAAGCTGGTATTTTTCTTCATTACGGGTGAGAAAGCTTTCGAACAGACTCTGGTGGTTTGGGGAAGGTTTCTGAAATCTCTTTGGACGTTTGGGAGGAAAGGTGGTTCTGTCTCCAGGTTTTGGGGGAGATGTTCTATGGGTTTTTACCCTTAGCAGCTGCACAAATTGGTACTGGAAACTGGAGACTGATGTTGTGATGTTCAAACCTTCAGTTCAAATCAAAGATGGTAAACGAGAGGAGCGTTAAAACACTTAAAAAGGTGGAAATATCAATATGGTTTTGACGAGAACTTGACGGTTGTGACAGCTTCTGAAGGGGTCAAATCGCACACAAATTCAGGGAAAGGAAAGAGAGAGTTTAACTGAGGCAAAGCCGGGTTAAAGGAGGCACAACGAGGTGGAAGTAAGAAGAGATGATAAAGGTGAATAAGAAGAAATGTGAGATCATGTGAAAGAATCCTCCTGATTTGGTTTTTAATTTTAAGATTAAATATACGGGAGACAAAGCCTCCTCCTTTTCCTCCAACTCTCTCTCCAGCCTTCATCCACCCGTCACGTCCTCCTCCACCTCCTCAGTCCCCATCACAAACCACAGCCCTGGTCCCACTGAGCCCGAGCTCACACCTTGTGTCTGATTGAACAAAGCTATGAGCCAGAACTTGAGGATCCAGCTACAGGCCAGCGGCCAGCAGATCGGCAGAGTGACTGACGAACAGATACCACTACATTACTCAACTGGACCGGGGATGTGGGGGGACAAAGGGAGTGGAGGCGTACAAAAGACGGGATGGTGTTTGGATGGAGGAGAGGAGGAGAGGATAAGCGGAGGATGGTGGATCCCTTTTCAACTGACAACAGGTCACAAACACACATATGGTGGTGATCGATCGGCGATCGGATGGTGAACAAGAGAGAAATAAAGGATGTAAGGTAATATGTTTGACCGATCACGGAAACACGCAAATCTGTTATTTTAACCTCAGGATGAATGAATAAAGAAAATAAGTTGATAAATGGGTTTATTAGGGGTGAGACCAGCACACAGAATATCTGTCACTGCGATAAGGGATCATAGATCCAAAAACAGGTTTACAAATGAGACAACAATTGGTATTGTCAAATAATTGTCTGGTTAACCTGTTTTGTCAAAATGAATGAAAGCTAATGGACTGAAGCATGAGTGACTGATGTGAAAGAGTCTCAACAACTCAACTCAACAAGCTTAGTTTAACTAAAATAGGGAATTTATTAGTTACACAAGAGCTTTTATAAAATAATTCCTCAATCTGTCTAAGAGAATAAGAATTGGGGATGTGCACTGAAATGTAGAGAAGGAGAGTAGCAGCCATATTGGATTTAGGTCAAGTGGTTTTTTCATCAGACAGTGAAAAGGAAGTCACCATATATGAACTGAGGGGGGCGTAAAGACGCCATAAATGCCTCTGGTAGAGACCTGTCAATCAGCGTGTAGCCCCGCTCTAAAGCATCCCCAGCTCTGTTTGACTCTAAATGGACCATCAGTCACTAAATGAACATCATCTGTATTGAAGAAGACTTGAAACTAGAGACTGAGACCATGAACCATGTCTACAATGTTTACTGAGGGAATATATCAAGAGAGAAGTAGAGTCATTTCCTCATAGACGTCTATGGGAGCAGAGGAGTCGCCCCCTGCTGGTCACTACAGAGAAGTAGAGTCATTTCCTCATAGACGTCTATGGGAGCAGAGGAGTCGCCCCCTGCTGGTCACTACAGAGAAGTAGAGTCATGTTCTCATAGACGTCTATGGGAGCAGAGGAGTCGCCCCCTGCTGGTCACTACAGAGAAGTAGAGTCATTTCCTCATAGACGTCTATGGGAGCAGAGGAGTCGCCCCCTGCTGGTCACTACAGAGAAGTAGAGTCATTTTCTCATAGACGTCTATGGGAGCAGAGGAGTCGCCCCCTGCTGGTCACTACAGAGAAGTAGAGTCATGTTCACATAGACGTCTATGGGAGCAGAGGAGTCGCCCCCTGCTGGTCACTACAGAGAAGTAGAGTCATGTTCACATAGACGTCTATGGGAGCAGAGTAGTCGCCCCCTGCTGGTCAGTATAGAGAACACTTCTATCTGAGACCTGAAATTTTCTTTTGGGGCTTTCGTATTTAGTACACTACATATAACACATTTCTATTTGGAGTATAGCCTAATCTTTTATAACATCGTAAAGCTGACAGTGAACACATTTTTGTTGTCGTTCAGGTGTGCATGCAGTACCTGAAGGACACCAACATGCTGTTTGTGGGGGGGCTCATGGTGGCCGTGGCCGTGGAGCACTGGAACCTCCACAAACGCATTGCGCTGAGAGTCCTGCTGCTGGTTGGCGTCCGACCCGCCCTGTAAGTCACATGTTGTCATCTACCCACTCACTCCCATTCGCCCAAGATACTTCACAACTAGAGGTCTCCACCTGACTGTCGGTGATTCATCTCAGTACTTAATTAACTTATGTCAATGGTCATTGTTCCTACCGGTTGAAAATGTATCCTGACAATCCCCTAGTTCCGTTCCCTTCGGTTCTGTCCTCTGGTTGCTTTTGCAAGTGTTGTCACATTTTTCTGTCCATCTTCCCCTTTTCTAATCACCCAGGTTGATGCTGGGCTTCATGGGGGTGACCGCCTTTCTGTCCATGTGGATCAGCAACACAGCCACCACTGCCATGATGGTTCCGATCGTCCAGGCCGTACTGGAACAGCTCCATGGCGATGTGGACCCCAAACCCTCCTCCAAAACCCAGGAAGGAAGTGACGACCCACACCAAGAACATCAGGAGAAAACTACTGCTTTTAACCATCTTGAGACCGGTATGATTGATCTGCCTGCCGAACCCACATAGATTTCCATGTGCAGATACGGTGGGGGGCATTGACTCAATCACCTAAGGGTCAGATGCATCACTGAAAATGTGTAACCTTTCCAGGAATCTTATACTTCACTCCAGTGCCGCAGACATTGCCATGCAAGATATTTCCATTTATTTAGCAAGTGTGTCCTATTTTTTAATAGTTTGTAAATCATTCAAGTGTTTCCTTACAGGTCTGAACAGGGAAACCACACAAGGCAACCCAGAAAAATCCAGCGACTCGAGCTCCTCCGAGGCTCAGACCGACCGGCAAGGGATCATCAAACCAACACCACGAGACAAACCTCCATCAGACAGCATCAACAGCGGACAAGGTGAGACCATTAAGGAGATTAAATGGGGGGGAAAAAGTCAGCGATTCTGTTTATTTTAGTGAAATGTGAAGATAAATTTCCTTAAATGCTGTTTGGGAGGAAAAAAGGTTCAAATCCATCCAAAGCCGATGGATCATGTGGAACGTGTCTCCAGTAGATGTCTGCTGTCAGATGGTTTTGGAGGAGGTGAGGGACGAAGAGGACAGGAGGAAGTTGAATAAAGGACTCCTGCTGTGCGTCTGCTACTCCGCCAGCATCGGCGGCATCGCAACGCTGACCGGCACCGGACCCAACCTGGTTCTGATGGGACAGATGAGCCAGTAAGTGCTCAGACTCAAGTCATCAGTAGACTGTAGTGATTTAGTGGCGATTCCTGTCCTGTGAGAATTTGAGGGTTTCGGGACAGAGGATGTTGCATGTATGCAGACTGTTGCGATTTTGGGATGTACAAAATGAAATGGATTGAAGTTTTTACAGTTAAAGAAACTTAATTGAAGGCCAAAATTGTACCGTAACTTCTGGGTCCTGTTCTTGAAGTATTTTAAACTCTCATAACTGAAACTAGTCTCAAACTGCTTTTTAATTTTAACTAAAACCTTTTGAGCAGCAACCCATAGTGAACTAACATGCCAGTTCCAAGAGTTAGTTCTCGATTTTTGCTTTGTTGAAGGGAGGACGAGTCAACGGAGACGAGCAGTTCACTTTAGACTCTAATTGTTCAATGGTTTTATGATAGGTTGCTCAGGTCTTCATTACAAGCGGATTTAATTTCACAACCATCATCATTGATCTTGATCTGAGTCCGGTTCTGAACGGCGCGTTTCCACCGAGCGGTACTGTACGGTACGGGTCGGGTCGGTACCCTTTTATTTGTGTCTCCACTGCAAAAAGTTGAGAATGGTACCAAAAATCTGAACCGTACCGTACCACTTTTTGGGTACCCTTCCGTTGGGGTACCTGCCACAGTTTCTGGAATACACCACGCCTATCAAGTAAGGGTACTGTTGGCGGTGGAAATGCTCGCCAAATCATGGTTAACAGACCCGACCCGTACCGTACCGCTCGGTAGAAACGCGCCGGGATTCGCATTCAGGACACAGTATCAGGTGAACCCTCAGGCGTAGTTTCCCTGCTTAACTCCGTAGTCTGATACTCGGGTTGAAGGCTTGTCGGCCATTAACTTAAGCTGTTGACTTTGTTCTCTCTCGCAGGCTCTTCCCTCGGAACGGCGATGTGATCAACTTTGCCTCCTGGTTTGCCTTCGCCTTCCCCACGATGATGCTGACGCTGCTGCTGGCCTGGTTCTGGCTGCAGTTCCTCTACGTCGGCTGCAAGTGAGCCACCCAAAAAAAGCCGTCCATCCCGGACCGGAGCACTAAAATCAACTTTTGTTTTATTATATACAGCCTGCGGAGGACGTGGGGCTGCCGGGCACCGCAGTCGGAGAAGGAGCGAGCGGCGCTTGGGGCGATCCAAGACGAGCACCTGCGCCTGGGGCCGGTAACGTACGGCGAGGTCAGCGTCCTAGCACTGCTCGTCCTCATGGTGCTGCTGTGGTTCACCAGAGACCCACGCTTCATGGACGGCTGGTCCACCCACCTCTTCAACGCCAAGGCTGAGTGAGTGCTGCCGGGCGGAGTGACCAATGCTTGGCGGGGCTGGCTGTCTGATGGCATTACCTGAATCATTGCCACGGTTTTTAGTTTTAAAAACTTGTTACTGACTGTGATATCTAAACAAACCGTGTCCGTTTTGCAGCCAATCTTCGGCGACTGTGGGTGAGTGGGAGCACGGTCGTCCTCCAATCAGAGGGTTGTGGGTTCGATCCCAGGCTCTGCTAACCCGCATGCCGTTGTGTCCTTCGGCAAGACACTTAACCCAACATTGCTCCTGTAGCTGCGACTACAGTGTGTGAATGTTAGTTACTGATGGGCAGGTGTCACTGTGTGTGGTTCTCCTGTCATCAGTGTGTGAATGGGTGTGAATGGGTGAATGATGTAATCAGTGCATGAATGGGTGTGAATGGGTGAATGATGTCATCAGTGTGTGAATGGGTGTGAATGGGTGAATGATGTCATGTAGTGTTAAAGCGCTTTGAGTGGTCGGAAGACTAGAAAAGCGCTATACAAGTACAGTCCATTTACCATTTACCATATCTTCAGCAATGTTGGCTCAGCTTCTTTCTCTCGTAGCTTGGAACTATTATTATTAAAAAAAATACAAAAACACAGTGTTAACATTGCTATCGAAAGAACACCATTAACACTGATTCAACGCTTTGAGAAAATATGTGGTTGGATAAATTCTGGGTTCAA